>BCKG01000006.1:314239-681310 GCA_001600535.1 Yarrowia sp. JCM 30696
GCCCTGGTGCGGTAAGAACCCTGAGCCCTGGTGCGATGAGGTCCCTGAGCCCTGGTGCGGTAAGAACCCTGAGCCCTGGTGCGATGAGGTCCCTGGACCAATTTCTATCAAATAGGGGTGGCTAGACGCAACATAGTCTTGACTGTTTGGTCGCCTTTTGGCGCGTTTCCAGCTCGAACCGCGCTCGGGGTAGGGCGGCTCGAATGGGTCCTCCTCACCGTTTTCATCTTGCCACAGCCAAAGTCGCCCGTATTGCTTCTCATTCGACTTATTCCAGAACTTTGGAAGTGGTTGTCGACCGATGGGCTTAGGAAGCTCCTTCATCTGGACTGCCTGTCGCATTGTCGTTRTCATCCAATTGTCGACTTCGTCAGAACTTCTCACYACCGTGCTCCACGACAAGAACTTATCGCGATGAATAGGACAAAGAGTTTCGAAGTGGCTGGCCACACATAGAAATTCGTCAAACCCATAGCCAAACCATTCAAGGAAGATGAAAGTCATCAAAATGGTTTCAACACCATTCAGTCGGCTAAAGACTTTGGCGTATCTCAGGATCTGTCCAATGCTGAGGTCGAACTTTTTAAGCATTGTCTTGAGCTCAAGTTGTAACGAGGATTCAAACCAATTATGCCTCCGGAATCCGACACAGCCACAGAATTCACTCAAGAGTATGTCAGGATCTCGATAATTCGGAGTCGGGTCCCACTCGTATGCCCAAAACTTGAATTCGCAGTACTCCTTCACGTAATGAAGATGGTGTTCACGCTTTAGGCTGTTGTAGTTGTCTCGAATGGCACGCCACTCTGTCATTGCGACATGACTAAGCTCTTTCTCCGCTTGATCTTCGATTTGGGCATTAGCGAATAGCTCCCTGATGAGTCCCAACGTGTGCTCGCGTTGCGTGTTTCCTAGGAGCAAAAGCTCCGGGTCCGTCATTTTTTCAGTGGTCCCGAGAGCGATTTGTCTGGCGTTAGTTCGATTGCAAAGAAAAGAAACTTGCGCTTGAGATACATACCAAATGTTTTCGGTCGCTTAGCTGCTGTGATTTTTGACTGTTGGTGCGTTTCTGTTGTCTGGGTGTGAGCCGCGAATTAATGTCACAGCATATTCGTTGCATGACGCGACTCCCYAACCCAATTAATTACGTAAGTACGCGTTGCATCCCCACGTATTTCTTCTTCACGCATGCGCCTTATTGGACTACGACTAACCCCAGGTGAGTATGACTGGACAGAGGGAATTTATTTTTTTGCTACCTCATGGGATGTACGAGTAGTCGCAGGGTCGTACGAGCAAGCCCGGTTTGTTCCCCGGTTACCTGGTGCACCACGTGGGCGTCGGTGATTGGCTGTCTATCTTCTCTCGCGATTTTGACTAAGTCTTTTTCACTACATCCCAAATTGAATGAAATTTTGGCTAAGTCTTTTTCATTGTCAAATTTGTCTCCCCGATTTTGGCTAAGTCTTTTTGATAGTGCCAGCAACTGGTATGCAGGAGCAATCCTCTCTTTTTCTTTTTTTTCTGTTTTGACTTCCGTCTTGCCTTTGTTTCCCAAGGAAGTCCCAACGATAGCCGATTACGTTTCAAATTACACATCGTGTCTCATAAAGTGATTCTATAGGCGAACGATGGGGCTAAGAATGAAACTAACAAACCAAAGGCGTGGCCAAACACAGGGATGATGACCTTTTACACGTATAGAACCAACTCTTATCTTCATCTATTAATAGCCACTTTTGGTGCCAAGCTTATATCAGAGATCGTCGATGAATTGCTTGATAGTAACGGTGTTCTATTTATACAAAAATGAAAGTGAGACGGTCTATCTTGTGGCTATGGCTGCTTGCTACGTCTCAATTTTGTTAGAAGCATGTTTTGGCGTACTTTCGGCTGATCAAAAGACTGGAATACCGGAATACGATTAACGAATAAGTGTGCTATAAAAAGCTCTAGTAGAAGATGCACTTATTGTAAATAGCAATGCAATAGCATCTAATCTATGTCGGTTTGGACTGTTTAGGCTGCTAGTAGTGGTACGAGTACATACTCTGATATGATGGTCTATAGTTATCAGATGAGATGCTAGTCCAAGCACAATGAGACAATCTACTGTATACTAATACGAAACAATACCACCATTCCTCTGTTCACTATCAGATCTTCACTTCACCATCTAGAACATTATAAATATATGATATGTACATGACTGTAGCGGGCTTGTTGCCCTGATTGTTAGTATTGTGTATCCTCCATACTACTGTCCAGCATACTTGCTTCGTCCCTTGAGTCTGCTTCCGTAGATAATCAAAAGCACCGGAATGATGATCATCACCACTCCAATACAGCCTAGAAGAGTACATCCCCAGGCAACTGGCCATTTAGGGTCAGTTTGGAGGTTGACAAAGAGTGCCTTTGAGAATAGAGGGAAAGCTCCTGCGAAAGAGGCCCGAAAGAGACCGTTTCCAGCGAAAACCGAAGCCATGAAGCGAGGAAACGAGCCTCCAAGGTAGTTGAAACTCGTCTGGAAAATGAAAAAGGCGCCAAACATGTTGAGACCCGATGCAATGATAGGAGCGATCCAGTGAATGTCTGGATGGGAAGTCCATCCAAAGATGAAGACAGACACCGGATAACACACTGCTCCTATCAGGCACAGTTTCATAAACGTCTCTATATCTGCGTCTCGTTTCTCAAACGCCCAGTATGTCGCCAAACAGTATGCTCCTAGTCCTATCAGACCTCCTACCATGAGTCCCATGTATGCCAAACCCGACTGGATGGCGTTAAAGTGGTGAATCTGGTGGAAGACCAGAGGAAAGGCCTCGAACCAGACGTAAAGAGTGGCGTAGAGCATGGCAATGTAGACATCGAGAGCCAGAACAATGGGTTCTGTGAACGCAATCTCGAAAGGTCGAAGCATGAACTCTCTAGCCAGTTGACTGACTGACAACTGAGCATACTCCTCGTCGTAGACGGTTGTGTAGTTTGGATTGCCAGTCAGCTTTCTCAGTCTGGCAGCTCGTCTATGCAGAATGTTGGGGGCGTATGTTTCTGGTAACGTGAGAGACAAGATGATGAAGCCTCCACAGGAAACCATTCCCAGCACCCAGAATGTCCATCGCCAGTTTTTGATGAAATAAAACACTCCTCCTAGCAGCGGACCTAGAGCTGGACCTGTGCAGCAGAAGAAGGCCCATGAAGCAATAGCATAGGTCATGTATCGCATCTCAAACATGTCTCCCATTGTAGCAGCTCCCATGGATAGAGAGGGAGCAGCCAGGACTCCACAGATGAATCTCAGCACCGTCAACGAAGCAATATTCTTGGCCTTAGCAGTAGGAGCCTGTAGGACCCAAAATACCAGCAAGGTCAGGTTGTAAATCCACATTCGCCCCAGTCTTGGGTGCTCACTAAGCGGAGAGAACAATGTCTGTCCTACTCCATATCCAAAAACAAACACTGCCAGAGGCAAGATGGCCACCACCTCGGGAATATGGAACTCGGACTCCAGCTGCAAAATCGCAGGCGTGTAAATAGACGAGCCCATGTAAATGCAACCGACCAGCAGTCCCATTTGCAAGCCCGTGACAATCTTCTTCAACAGACTCCAGTTTTTCGGGTTGGCCGGATCGTTAGGACCGTACCAACTCACATAGATCATGCCCTTGTCGGACTCAAAGGTATCCGACGACGGCAGATAGTCGTCCGAGTCCACGCACTGCCGCTTGGCGTTTTCCAGCTGCTCCAAGTCGCGGTCTTCAACGGCCTCCAGCTCGAAATCCGCAAAGGTGGGCGGCACGAAGCCGGGTTCCTCCTCGGGGTACCGGAGAAGCCGTTGCCGGGACAACAGGTACACTATCTGGCCCCAGAAAGTGTCATTGTCTAGCAGTCGCATGCCATGGACCACCAAAGGCGCCGCTGGGTATATATCTATGGGGGGGTGTAGATCCTCCACCTCGATAGAGTTGGGTGGAGGTGTATAGGGTGGGCAGGGGAGCAGAAATGATATGGGGGTGTTGCTGGAGTGCTGGAGAGCTGGAGAGCTGGAGAGTTGAAAAATCAGTTCTAATACGTGTCTATAAGTGCCCGGCAGTTATTCAGGTTCCTGGACGCACTCCATCGGCGGTTTTTCTTGTTCTGAGATTATCATCTCCACCGTGCACACCGTACACATGCATGCACTTGTACCTAAACTTAGTGCCATGGACGGACCGGAAAGAAGAACAAAAAGCAAATTTGAGATTGATGGCCCATTATAAATTAATATTGACGTCGATCCCTGTGGCGGTGTGGAGAGTGTGGGGAGAAAGGGTCAGTCAGCAGTGTTACATTGTCCTTATTCAGACGATGATCGTGAGAAGGGGTATGCAAATAGTCGGAGTATGCAAAAGTAGTCGTACCTGTTTCACAATGACATCGTCACGTTTTTTTCATTTCGGGTTTGCATGGTATCCACTTGCAAGAGCCAATACAGCTGAGACTGTTTGTATGATAGCGCTGGACAATGGCTTGTTCGCCAATAGCCCATTTCCAGGCACCTATGATTGGTGGGGGTCATCGCGGTAGCTAAAGACCCGAGCTCCGTGTTCCCTCTCTCGTCTTATCTGCACATACATGAAACATTCGCTTAAATGTCGGAGTCCTGGATGTTGTCTCACCATGCTTTGCCTAACCGTGTCTTAGAAAACTTTCGCAGTGAATGAACAACACTTCTGCTTGATAGTGTAAAAACTCGTATTTTCTCGTGAATGACTGCAGCAATATTATTTGGCACTTCGCCTAGCGACGCACATTTAAGCGCCCATCGCCACCTGTAGAAAAAAATGGGCCCATTCCTCTTCCTCTTATACCTGACAGCTGTATCTCTTCCGTCGTGCCTGCCTGTCGTGCACCTTGTCGACTCTTAGAGTTGGGTGGATCGCCGCAACAGGCTGGATGTTTAGGATATCTCGATAGCTAATTAGTGCGAGTCAGAATGGTGGGCAAAGTGGGGAGCGTCGGGCGACGGCTAGCGGTGGATAACGGGTTCTTCTGCTGTTCTGTAGTGCGCCATGTTCAGTATCAGTGCTCACTTTTGTCTCTCGGAACAAACGGAACGTTAGGGTTGGCAGCCATATGGCAAGGGCTTTCCGGCGGAGTTATCTTGGCGGTCGGTTAGCGTCATTAATAAGAATTTATTGAGTTGATAAGTGGGTGGGGGTCAGGAATAACGACTTGATAACTGAGTGTGGGTGGATAGGGGCATGATCACGTGAAGGAATGATAGGATCGATCATTAACACCAGAGCAGTTGTATTACTTCTTCCAGTTCTTCCAGTTCTACCAGTTCTACCAGTTCTCTCAGTTCTCTCAGTTATCGTTATTATAGCTCTTATTGATATCTCATAGTCGTCTAAATCATACGGACTTATAACCATCTGCTGGACAAAACCCATTACTATATTACAAATCCAGGTGTGTGTTGTTTAAGTCAAGTGCCTTCAAATCCGCTGCCTAATTGGCCCACTTGCTGTTGCCCTTGAGCTTTTCTCCGTATTTGATGAGAACAATCGGAATCAGGATCATCAGCGCTGACAAACAGCCTAGAAGAGTGCATCCAAAGCCCACAGGGAAGCTATCGGGTCCCAGTTTCACAAACATGGCTCGTGCAAACAGAGGGAAGGCTCCAGCCATACCTGATCGAAACAGCCCGTTTCCTGCAAACACAGAGGCGATAAACCGGTGGTACGAGCCACTGAGGTAGTTGAAGACAGTCTGGAAGATGAAGTACTGGCCTAGAACGTTGAGCATGCCTGCAATCACAGGCACAATCCAGTGGATGTTCTTGTGAGAAGTCCAGCCAAACATGAAGATGGAGATGGGGAAGAGAATGGCTCCAAAGAGGGCTATCTTCATGAACAGAGCCACTGGGGGGAACTCTCCTTTCTCAACGACGGGTTTGGTGAAGGTCTTGTATACAATCGGAATGTAGATGAAGGCAGCTAGAAGTCCTCCTACAATCAAGCCCAGGTAAGTAAGGCCAGTCTGGATGAGATTGAAGCCGTGGAGTTCGGAGAAAACCATGGGAAAGGCCTCGAACCAGGTGTAGAGAATGGCGTAGGAAAGGCCAATGTATGCGTCCAGAAAGAAGACGATGGGTTCAGAGAAGATGATGACTAGAGGTCTGAGAAGAATCTGGTAAGCCACCTCTTTATTGCTCATGGCTTTCCACTCTTCATCGGCTTCAGTGGTGTAGTTCACATTGGGGTTGAGCTTTTGCAGTCTCCTGGCTCTCTTGTGGAGAATGTGGTGTCCTGAAGTTTCAGGGAAGCTGAAAAACAGGAGAACGAAGACAGCAGCCGCAATGATCATCCAGATCCAGATGGTCCAGTGCCAGTCCATTACTTGAGCGAAAACACCTCCTAGAACAGGTCCAAACACAGGTCCACAGATGGCTGAAATAGACCAAAAGGCTAGAGCAAAAGGTAGGTATGCAATCTCGTACAAATCACCAAGAGTAGCTCCTCCGGTGGCAAGGGCGGGTGAAACGGTGATTCCCATGATAAATCGAAGAGCCAGCATGGCTCCCAGGTTCGGTGAGAGAGCTAGAGGGATCATGAGACAGATGGAGATGCCTTGACAAATCATATAGATCCAGAGTCGTCCTATCGCTGGGTGCTCTGAAAGAGGTGACAGAACAATAGGTCCAACTCCGTAGCCGAACACAAACACAGATAGAGGAGTGATAGCTGCCACAGTGGAGATTCCGTAGTCCTCTGAGATTTCAGCAATGGCTGGAGTGTAGATAGATGATCCAACGTACATGGCGAATGTTAGCAGGAGGATTTGAACAGAGACAAAGACTTTCTTCTTGGAGCTCCAATTCTTGGGATTCTCAGGGTCATCTTTGGTGAAAGTGACAAGAACAGTAGATCCAGAAATGACAGTAGTGCTTGTAGAGTTGTCGCTGTGTTTCTCGTTGTCAGTGGAGAAGTCTGGAATCTGGTACCCTGGCCGGTACTCCATTGGCTTGTAGAGCTTTCCAAAACTTGCAAAGTTGACAATCTGTGCGAATACTGATCCTTCCATGGTGGTAGTTGGTGTTTGATGGGTATCATCATCAGGAATCGTCTAGGGGTATTTATAAGCAAGATCTTCACATTCTGAGCTCGTGGGACTGCTCCCCGGTGGCAAATGGTCCGATTCTTGCTCTCGGCATGTTTCTGATGAGCCTCATGGGTTCTCCAGAGCAGACCGTTTACTGCCGTGCCTGCATCAGATAAGCGTTAAGCGTTTGATATAAGTCCGTCGGAAGCGTTTCGGAACCACAGTAGGTTTGAGGAGGGATAGAAGCAGAGTCTTTGTGGTGTGTGTGTGACATGTGATTGATTTTTGTCTTGTTTTTCATCATTTTCGGAAAAATCCGATTCAATCGACATACATGTTTTTTTCCACTGTTGGTCTGTGTTTCTGTTCGACTGTTGTAAAAAGGCGGAATTATAAATTTGACTATCAGGTTAAGTTTTCTATAAGGGTGTTAGAGTTGCACGATGAAGGTGGAGGATAGAGCCTTGTGGTGGGAGAAATAAACGGAAATTGCCAACAAGCAGTGAAAAATATAGCTGTTGCAACCACCAGGTACATATTACCGTTTTACTCTTTTCGATAGCTACACTATAGCCAAAGTTGGAGCGTTTCCCCAGATTCACTAAAGTTTAGCCATACATCTCGCTATAGAACTAGCGAAAGACGTTGGTAGGCCGATAGAAGGGCTAATACTCGGGCTATAGCGTAATTTAGACGTGAGATGAAACTAAGAGAGTCTTTTAACATAGTGCAACTGTTAATTTATCGTCCATCTCGTCTCCTGCGTTTGATATTGTTCTTTCCGATCTCAACGGCCGGAATTATAATAAGCTTGCTGGAATTATAATCTCGGTAACTGCTGCGCGGGGTAAGTCAAACTGTAGTCATGGCTAACCTCCGAACTGTGAAATCACAAGATGCCGAGACTCAATGTGCCGAAGATGAAGCGGGTGATAAATGTGACGAGATTTGGTGGTGATTTGACGGTGATTTGACGGTGATTGACGGCGATTTGACAG
The DNA here is from genome assembly GCA_001600535.1 of Yarrowia sp. JCM 30696. Taxonomy (NCBI): domain Eukaryota; kingdom Fungi; phylum Ascomycota; class Dipodascomycetes; order Dipodascales; genus Yarrowia; species Yarrowia sp. JCM 30696. The sequence continues at coordinate 322,327 of BCKG01000006.1, forward strand.
TCAGAGATACACTAACGAGATACCAATGGTACCTGTTTTAGGTACAGTTCTTTTAACACAACACCAGCTTGTTAACTAACATTAGTTAACCCATTCAAGACCCAGTTCATACCACCCTATCACACGTATCTCAAGTACCGAGCTGCTTACTCATCTACCGACGATGAGCAACCATTTAGTCACCAAACGCACCCTGAACAGCTTACTAACGAAAGTCTAGACTCAGTTCGGCGGTTCAGTGATCTACACAAGGTCATCTGCTCCCCACACTCATGAACACTCTATTACAAATCTACGTACATACAGCCTCAGTCTTTTAATACTGACGCCCAACCTCGGCATTGGCATGAGTGGTTCTGAAAATGCCTCTGAAATTCCGCTGAAGCTCTTGCGGATACCCAGGAACAAACTCTAGAGAAATGGTTACCACTAGCAGGTTGTCCGAGTTCACTTCAGTCGTCATGTCCTTATAAGTCTCCAGCTCCTTAGACAACGATAAAAAGTATACTCCTGGATGAGCTCCAATAGCCTGCAACTGGTCTGCTGTGAGAGTGTACTCCTCAAGAGCTTCTGAAGAGGTAGTGGAGAACTTCATCAAGAAACGGGTAACGTTACCAGTCGAGAAAGCGTTGCATGCGTAGTTCTAGTGTTAGTACTTGTGATTACTTAGCCTAATAACAACTTCAAGACCTCATTTACACCCCAACTAAACAACCACTCAATACCCTTACTCACAATCCAATCGCAAACAAGAGAAACACCATCATGTCCAGCTAGGAACTTCATATACGGAGCCCCATCGGGTGTCGCGGAAATAGTGTATGAATCCGATCCGAAGACTCCTCGAATGTAAAGAATGGTGGCCAGTGAGCCCTTCAAGACATCATCCGGGTTCATCATGGTGGAGGAGTTACACAAATAAATCCACGAAACTGCAAGAGTCAGCCTTGGATATATACTCCAATGTCATATTTTTTAAGACCAAAAACACACATCTTACAGTGGCGATGTTGTGACGACCATGTCATCTGACTGTTTTTACAATTATATAATAGAGGGTAGCAGTAGCTCATAATGATACTCACAGATCACACCGTTTCGAAAAGTCGACATTCACTCTCGAGTCATTACCAGATACTTCCATCACTTCAGAGACCAGTTGAATCACACTCCCCAGATCCGCTGACTAAGCACACTGACTAAGCACCCATTTCACCGACCTCGGCTTACTAATAACCCCAACCCTGGTCCCCATCTGGCGACCCCTTGATTCGCGCCAACCCTAATCCTAATCTTGGCGAATCTCAGTACAAGCCTCGGCTCAACAGCTCAACGCGGTCTTACACGCCAATTGTTTCCTTCTGGAAGATATTTGGAGTCCCAATTGCCCAAATAATATCCACGTCTTCGCTAGACGGGTTTAAACTATGCGCAACACCGTCTGCATCTGTCCCAATGTAAATAAACTTGATATGCACTCCACCTCTTTAACTACAAGACAACGAGAAGAGGAAAGGAACGGAACCCTTGAACCCACTCCACACACGGGAACACGTCTTCATCACATTACCATGTCTCTCCAGAGAAAGAAACAAAAGCAGCCCGTGGTGGCACCTGCTAGTCAGCGATCCAACTCGTTCCAGCAGTACATTGACGATGACCAGCGAGATCAACTGGCATCTATCGGCATGAATGTCAGAAAAAGTGTGTCTGACGGCCACAAAACGAGCGGAAATCACAATGCCTCTTTGCGTCACGAGAGTTTTACCCCCGTGGCCGACGTTCAGAACCCTCTGAGAGGTACTTATGGCCCTGCCTCGTCTCTAGGAGGATACATCACCAAATCCTTCTCAGCAGCACCAGAACTGGGACTGGGGTCTAGCAGAAAGGAGCACGAGGTCGACAGATACAAGGGTATTGGCGCCGAAAAGTACAGCTTGAACCGCAACAAGCCATTGGCAGCATTGCCTCCTCGAAAGAAGCGAGGTCGAGACGAGACTGAGAAGGGCTCGGATGACGAGAGCGAGAAGGAAGTGGAGGAGGTTGACGATGCCGGATTTCCCATCATCAAGCTGCAGCCCCGAGAGAGTTTCCAGGATTAGACGAGGGATAAGTTTAGCAGTTTCTTAAGCTGAACTACGACGTATACGAGACCATGCCATAGCGATACCAATAGTACGAATGTATTTATGAGAAGACAAGTGGGGAGGCAGGTTTGTGGTACCAGCACTTCAGGCTTGAACTATTTTGTAGTGTGTTCTCAGTGCTAGGAACATTGTAAGGTAGCTGATTATTAGTAAGCGTTGTTATGTAAGAATAGTAGAACGCCGATTCTCAAGATGTTACTATGACAAGGGGGGATAGAAGACATACCACTCGATTCAGATTTTCTTGCTGATTCCATTGGTACCAAAATATCCAGCCCTCATTATACATAAATCCTACGTTTTATGAGGTTGTCCGTAGATGAAGATCACCTTAATCATCTTGATAGAAATACATCGTTACTGTATAAAATATGTCATTGTAGAGCTGTGACACTTACCCTTTATAAAAAAACATCTTACCCAAGTTCATCAGTATTTTGTCACACTACTTCATCCAACTTGCCTTCTCACCTGTTCCTTACTAAGCATCAAAGTTCACCATGCATGTATGACATCTTGCGATTCTGATCTGACCTTCCATACACTACAACTACACCAATACTTGTACTCACACCATGTCTTCCGCAATGAGACGAATGATGGGCGCCAAAAAGGCGGCCCAGAAGAAACAGGAGCAAGAGGAAGTGCCTGAAGCTGAATCTCTCAGTGAGCAGGTGGAGACTTTGACTGTGGAGGACAGTAAGGAAGACAACAAGGAGACTGCAAAGGAAGATACCACAAACACTACAAAATCAGAACCCATTCCTGAGCCTGTATCCGAGCCATCCTCCATTCCGGAGCCTTCCAGTGCTTCTACTTCTTCAGAAAAGCCGACGAAGACTAAGACAAAGAAGACCCCTAAAACTTCCACTCCAGAACCCGAAGAACCAACTTCTTCCAAGTCGAAAAAGAACAAGAAGGGTAAAGACGAAGCAATCACAGTTCCTACCACCCCTCTGAGTGTCTCACCACCTCTCCTCAACCCCGAACATGAAATTAAACGAATCTATGGAAACATCCGATTATGGGACGAAGACGGAACTGCTGAAAACTTCACAAACCAGCTCACAAACAACCAGAAGAAGAACCTGGAGAAACTCAGCAGAGTCTGGGGAGGCAAAGATAAACGATCTGTGCCTGGAACTACCAAAAAGCTCACTTTGGTCACTATCAAACCATACTGGATCCCCCAGATCAAGTCGGAAATGAGCGTTTCTCGACTTTCTGCCGACCCTGGAGCCTTCAGATTCACTCATTCGGACTCCTACGCCGAGGGAGAGTTCCAATTCGTCCAGAGACGGGCCATTGGACAAGATTCGGCCGATCTCTTCGGTCAGTACCCTTACAACGTCTCTATTCTCAACCAGTTGGCTGGAAATGGCATGAACACCGGCCAGGCAAGTAGCGAGTCTGCGGATCTGATTGAGAGAGCTCTGTACGTCTTTAACAGAGCTCTTTTGACCTCGTCACAGGCTGTCCTTGGCCAGTCAAAGTTCCAGTTCAAGTACGTGGAAAACAGACAGTTTTACCGAACTCTGTACCTGTACATTGACATTCTGGCCCGAAGAGGACTGTGGAACACCACTCTGGAGTTCTCCAAGCTCATTTATTCTCTTGATGACGCTGATTACGATCCATATGGATGCAGATACATGATGGACCACTTTGCTGTCCAAGGAGGAGACACTACAGCCATCAAGTACATGCTTGAACAGAAACTGGCTCCTCAACTGGGCTACTCTCTTGCGTTGGCTCTTCTTCTAGACGGTAAAGACGCTGAAGCGGAGGAAGCTCTCAAAACAGCTATCAAGACCTTCCCTTGGATCGGATACACTCTTGCTGAGAGTCTAGGAACCCCCCATAACCACCGATTCGACTCTTCTGGCTCTGGTTCTGCCATTGAAGCCCAATCGCAGCTCTACGTGCTCAGAAACCGAGCTCTTTGGGACGACCCCAAACCCAAGATGCTCTTCACCAAGCTGTGGGACACTGTGCAGTTTGATTACGGCCGAAACAAGGGTCCCGCTCACTGGTACAACATGAACGAGTCTCTGAAACGCCATCTGGTCATTTCTGGCGAGCCTACCCTTCTGAAGTACGCTCAACCTCTGGCCGAATCAGATCTCTACGACGACGATCCTGTTCCTCCTAGAGAAGATGTCAATGTGTACTCTTCTGGCGAGTTTGCAGCGTCTGATGTGACTCTGGCAGGCCAGAATGACGGCACTGACCAGGCTCAGGATGGAGAACTTGCTCCTGAAGTCGTGGCTGCTCTTGCTCAGATCCAGCAGCTGTGCTCCGAGGCAGGTATGGATGTCATGGAAGCCTTCCAGATGGTGTCCATGGACGTTCCCGAAGCCATGCGGGGTGTGTTGCTGACCGAGGTGGTGAACTCGTTTGCTGATGAGTAAGGAAGGGCATCATTGTATATAGCCAATATAGACTATCCAAGAAGTATAGAAGACCTAGTGGTTTAGAACGTTTATAGGCTGATGCTAAACCATTGTCTTTAGACTAAGACATCGGTATAAGACAAATAGAACTCCTATAGCTGGTACCGTACTAATAGATCACAGCTAAAGGCACGCTATAGCGAATCGCTTACATACGGTACTGTACTTGGTAGCCGTTGCAGATATCAATAAAAACAGATATGTATAATTCTACTATCGTCGATTGTTTTCTTGCACTTCTTTCTGACAGATCTGCTCTTTAGAAGATAGTTAGTCCTTGGTAGGTAAGTCTACTAAGAGAAGTACAGTAGACAATGGACCAATCACTCAGCACTTCAAGTTGCTAGCTACGTTATTTACCACGCCCACGCCCAATCATCCCATCTATCTAATATATACTCTATGAATCCACCGCTTACTGCATCTTTTTCTCGACAGGCACGTCGGGAGTCAGGGCCTTCTTCCACTTCCAGCCGACGTTGGCAGCAGCGGCAGAAGCGCCCAGGAAGCCGACAATCAGGTTGTCGACAATTCCACCGTCAATGGACCAGTGGGCTGTGAGAGGCAGGTAGGCCAGGTTGATGACCAGGTCTCTCCACCACTGATCGCCCAGACCCTTCATACACGTAGGCAGCAGGTTGTAGGCGAATCTGGTGCAGCAGCAGTGCGACGAGCTTTCGAGGTCGATCTTCTTTCCGGCCTTCTTCTCGATTTCCTGCTTCTTGACGTTTCGTCGGATCTCGACCACCAGTCGAATGAGCTCCAAAACGACATGGAGAGCCCACAGCTTGGAGGAGTGCAGCCACAGGGAGTTCTGGGCCGCGTCGGACACGGGCAGAATCTTGTGCATGCCCAGGTAGGCCACGTTTTCCAGGGGCTGGTAGAAGAGGTTGGACCACACCTGCAGAGCGGTGATCACACGAACAGCCTTGTCGTACTTGACATAGGGGTCGTTGACGTCCAGGGGTTTCTGCTGGGCGTCGTACTCGGAGATTCCCCACGAAATGAGACCCACCAGGCCCCAGAGACGGTTGAAAATTCGGATATCGGAGATAAGACCCGAGAGGACTCCCAGAGAGTCGGCCACTCCGTTCAGATCAGATGCAAGACCAAGCTTCTCGAAGGATTCGTCCAGGTCCAGGCCCGTCACCTGGCCGAGCAGCACCTTGGCCACAACTACACCCATTTGAACAGACTCGAGACGGAGCAGTTCGCATACAAACAGCGATCCGTAGCCGACAAAGGCGAGAGTGGGATCGAGGGTTCCGGCGTTGGAGAGAAGAGCCAGGACCTTGTTGAGGCGGCCCGAGGCCCGCAGCAGGTTGACGGTGTATGCTAGCGACATTTTGAGGCTCCAGAACGCTTGCGAGAGAGGTTGGAGGACGTTGAAAGAGGATGTCTGGCTCGTGCAGCTGAAATATTTCGGTTGATATCCGGGGGGAAGTTTAATAGAAGGGGGTGAGCGGGATTTGAGGGTGTTGTGGGAGTGCAAGAGCTTCGGGAAGCTGAAAGAATACTAATTTTGACGCGCTGAAACGATCCCCACTGTCAGATTCTTATATATATCTTTCTAGGACCCCTTTGTCCACCTCTCATCTCATCCAAACAAGCCGAAAACAAGGTTCCATATAGACTTTGTTCGGTCCAAGTGTGGAGGGAAATATGCATCTGATTTCTGGGGGACATGATAGGCCGAGGTAGAGATGGAGGTGGAAATAAAGGCGATTTGGAGGTGTGCAACAAGTGTGTAGTCACGTGACACTTGGGGGAGGACACAAGTACAGGTCTTCCGGGCGCGTCTTCAGTCACGTGACACCGTCGCAACTTTTATCTGCTTCCCAACTCTTGGTATCACCGTTAGTTACGTCATAACCGCGTTGTCCACGATGGGAAGTTACAACCTACAGAAGTAGACTGCAGATAGCCCGAGGTGGAGATGAGGAGGGGGAGATTGCGAGCGAGCGAGAAAAAGAGGCTAGGGGTGGTCTGAGAGGTAGAGGAGGGCTAGGGGAGTAGTTCTGTTATTTCAGATTTCAGATCGGAGTATTATTCGTGGAGATAGAGAGGGCGGTTGAAACTACGATACTTAGATGCATGTTACAGTGGTTCAACAAAGCGGGGATGTGTGGATATGAGGTGGAGTGTGGATATGAGGTTTTCTTTGTTGGTGCTATAGATCAGTTGTACGAGTCCTTGGTGTCTACTTTTGGTAATGTAATTATTCGTCATCATTATAAGTGACAGGTCTTATCTGGGTGGTGATGAATCATCTTGACAGCCAAGTAAAGGGGTTGGTAATTGATAATTGATAGATGATGATATAATGTTCGTAGAAACACACTACAAGACCTCCAAAGGATTTTTTCGACCTCAATGTCTACCTACAGTATGTACAAGTACTTGTACCTGATAGTCTCAGATATGAACATTCTGTAGAGACGTTAAGCAGCCGTACACACAACGAAGACATGGCTAATGGTATCCGTAGTACCGTAGACTCAATTAATCATGGTCAGGTACACTTATTCACTAATGCACATCGCATGTGTTGGCTTCTGTAGCTTGACTGAAGAGACAGTGTATCTAGCAAGCGTACAAGTTCCAGTGTTGATACGGTCACAACTTCAGGAACAATAGTTTCAAGCACTTGTAGATTGTCCATCGAGTTCAGCTGAGTTGATCTTGTGTCTCAAGCATAATCATCTATTACATCTATTCGTACCCTCCAACAACTCCTCTCATAAACAATAAATACACTAAATTACATATAAAATCTAACCATCCCATAACCAATAAAATTAAAAAATCGAGGCGACGCGCACTAGTCCCGTGCTACATCGGTCCTCAGTTAGTATCAGAAGAGCGTCTACCAGTCGGTGGCAACCGGTTACAGACTACCCTCATCGGAAATTCCGCACTTGAACCAATCGTGCTGGAGAGCTTCTCGAGCGGTGATTCGTTCTCGCGGATCAAACACAAGCATCTTGCGCACCAGGTCCAAAAACAGGTCCCAGAACTGCCCGTCGGGGTTGGCTCCTTCGCTGCGGCTCTTGGCGGACTGCGTCGATGTGTGGATCAGGTCTGTGAGACACAGCGTGTCTCGAATGTAGTGCCTCGACGACGTGGTGGTATCCTTGTTGGGGTACCCCAGTTTGCCGGATCGGGCGTTGAAAAAGTTTCCGACCTGGGCGCTGGGCTTTTTCGAGATCATCTCCTTGACAAACGCCTTGGGGAAGGGGTAGCCGATGATGGCCTCCATGAGCGCCAGGTGCTCAAAGTCCTCGTGCGTGTGGAACAGGGCGTCGCCGGTGAAGAGCTCCACCAGAATGCAGCCGATGGACCACATGTCGCAGGCATAGGACCAGCCCACGCCCAGGATGATCTCGGGGGCCCGGTAGTGGCGCGTGGACACCACCGACGAGTGGTACTCATCGTCGAAGATGGCGGACCCAAAGTCAATCAGGTGGATGCACGTGTCCTTGAGCACGTTTCGGGTCTTGGGCTCCGTCTTTTTGGGGTCGTGGGCGCGGTAGTAGTTGTGTTTGCGGATCGACGATGGTCCCAGGTTTTTGTTGGCCACCCGCACAAACGCTGCCTTTTTCAGCAGAATGTTTTCGGGCTTGAGGTCTGTGTGGATGAGTCCCAGGCCGTGCAGGAAGGCCACGGACTTGATGAGCTGCTTGGCCAGCTTCTGGATGTGCGAGCCGGGGAAGGGCTGGAAGCGGTTGTCTCGCATGAAGTCAAAGACGGAAATGTCTAGGAGATCCGTCACGATGCACACGTGGTTTCGGAAGTCGAAACACTCGCGCAGGTGGATGCACCGGTTCTTGTTGTTGGCGTCGTAGTCTGCCAGCGCGGTGAGCACTCGCAGCTCGATCTTGGACGCGTCTCGGTACTTGGGCACCGCTCGGATGATTTTGATGGCACACAGCGAGTCCGTCTGCTTGTCGTAGGCAGACACCACCTTGCCAAAAGTGCCCTGGCCCAGCAGCTTGCGAATCACGTACCGCTCGGTGAACACGTCCGAGAACGTGGTCACGTAGTGGCCGTCCTTGTCGTCGTACTGCGACGCCAGCAGCTTCTTCTGGTCCGTTACTGGACGCACGTAGACCTCGGGGATCTTGCGTCGCAGCTTGGGCGGCGGGGTAAGCGGCGTGTCGTTCTCGTCGTCGTCCAGGTCCAGCGTGGTGTGCGTGTTGGTGTCCAGCTGCTGGTCCGACGACGAGGTATTGTGGGTGGCTGTGGTGGAGCCCGAGGTGGACGACTGCGAGAACTTGCGTCGTTTGACGGGCAGGTCTGCGGCCGACGAGATTCTGCGGTTGACGGTGGTCTTGGCAGCAGCTGTCGTGGCAACCTGGACGCTTGCCTGGGTCGCCTGCTGTTCCTGCTCGTCTTCACTGTCGGAGTCAATGACAATCACCTCATCGGGGTATCCGTTCTTGTAGAAATCGTGCCAGTTGGGCTGGTGTTTCTTGGACGGCGAGCCGCCGGTCGAGCTGCCGCTCGTGGAGGCAGTCGTGTGTTCCGAGGAGTTGTCTTCGTCGTCTCCATCGCCTGGAGACGCGTCTCTCAGGACCTGGGCTCCGATGATCTGCAGCTCGTCGTCGACCACGTTTTGCGGCACCTCGGGCGCGAGTCCTGCGGGCTCCTTGGTGCCCGTGGACCGTCGCGAGCCCCAGTACGAGGACGACGAGTCGGAAAACTTGTCTAGCGACGGCGAGATCATGTGTCGGGGCAGCTGCGAGTAGTTGGTCTGCAGGTGTCGGAACGGGTTGTTGGACGGCCCGGGGTCCTGGGTGGTCGGCGTGGACATGGGCGAGGCGATTGTGGTGGACATGGCCGACGTGGGTGCGGTAGAAGGGGCTGTGGTGGGTGCGGTTGCTGTTGTTGCTGTTTCGGACGCTGAAGCTGACGAGACAGCCGGCTGAGAATCGTGGAGATACTCGAACAGGGCCTTGACGGAGCTGATGATGGGTATTTTGGACGGCGCGTGCGTGGAACGGGTCTGGGGGTCGCTAGGGGGCTGTTTGGGCGCTTGTGGCTGCTAATCGGGCCACTGGCGGTCACAAGTCGGGGTTACGTTCGCCTGGAGCGCGGAAAAACGGCGTGGGGACGCAGAAAGAGGCGGAATGGGGCGCTGCGCGGGTCGGGGGCGCTATCTGGCGTCGGGGGGAAGGGCTGGGGGGCGCTGGGGGGCTCGGGTCGGGGTTTTGGGGGAGCTTCACACGTTGCGGTTTTATCCAGATAGTTGCACACCATGTTGGGAGCGCGGTTAGGGTTTTTTGCCAAATGGAAAAACAGAGTGGAACGTGACAGAAGGGGCGGAAAGGCTGTAACGGGGGGGACGCCAGAGCACGGGGACGGCGTTCGCGCGCTGAACTATCCGCCCGTGGAAATATATTCACGATACTACTCGATCGCTACGCTCGGGGCCGGTGTCAGGGGACTGCACCCAGCTGCGCAACAGGGTACATTATGGTGCATGAAACAAGACTGGCTGCAAAGCTTGTCACACGTTGAGACGAGGGCACCGGGCAGTGGTTGGAGTGTATTTGAGGGCACAGTAGGGTAACCGCGAGGCCGGTGAGGGTGACTACCGAGGTGCTGCTGTGGTTCTGGGTCTGTGGACGCCGGTTTGATGTATTTGTGTCGTTTCGTTTTTTTTTCCGTCTCAAATTTCTCCCTCCATCCCTCTCTCACCTCTTAGTATTCCCTTTTGGTCTGCTTGCAACCAGTACATGGGATATGCCATCTGGGTCGCATGTCTGGACGATGGAGTGGTGGGTTGTGCGGTGGGAGACGTTAATCTGGAGTAGCAGTAGGGTAAGTTAAGAGGGGATGGACGGGTGGTGGCGCTATTTTGAAGACGTTAGAGGCGTCTGGTGAAGAAAATGAGGGTACCGCTGGATTCCCCGAGCCACGGCGATTCCAACGGTGTATTTATTTTTCACACGGCACCTCAGGAACGTCCGTGAACTATCCTCCTTCTCACGGCTATACCTAATATTAAGTGTTGCCGTATGAAGTAAATATACCATGATGTACAGTGTATGTGGACACGGCCAAACTCATTCGATGGATATTATGCCATGCCACAGTGATATATCATCAAATCGAGCGTAGACACCCGAATTCCCGACAAAAATATCCGTCGTTAGGGCAAGAATAGTCGTTTTTTCAGGGCAATCCCCACCCGGCAATTCTTGCTCGCTAACAACGTTTGAGTGGATCGAAATAATTCGGGTAATTGGAGTGATTTGAGAGCTCTGGGAACTGCGCAAAACCGATATCAGAGAGCTCAAAATCAGTCACGTGATCAATGAGCCGTTCTAGACCGTCAGACTAGTCGCCGGGCTCCTCATTCGACCTCTCATTTTTACATCTTCACTTCACCTCTTCTTCCTTCCAGCCGCGTCATACTTACATATCCAGGAAACTTCCACTCTTATTATCCAGCCTTGTATCCGTACAATGTACCAGAAATAGCCGAGAAGGGCAAAAAAAGTGTGCAAATAACTAGTTTTTGGCCGCAAAAAACTCACGTGACTTTTCCACGCCCCATTTCTTCGGGAAACGCGCTCATCACGTGACTTCGCCTTTTCGCTCCTCATTTCAACTTGCTCCAACAAGATTTGAATTTGAATCTCAATTTTGGGGACTTGCCCAAAGCGGCAGGCGTGCTGAGAATTACGCCGCAATACGGGCCGGGCCACGATGTACGCCCGGGCAGGAGAAATCCGAAAATGATTAGTCAGCACCGGGAAATATCGCCCCCGGTTTCGCCCGTCACGTGCCATAATCGTGTCTTTGGACATGTGTCACATAATCTACGAATTTGTCATGTGTATGTATAGATCAGGGGACACGAGGCATACAGATCATGAGATGAGAAATCGGATGAGGATAAGTGAGTAGCGGTAGTTGTAGTCCACAAGGATTAGTGATAGGGGAGACACGGAGCCCTAAATATAGACGGTCACCTGACTATTGAGCGCACTACAAATACTCTCACTACCCGTTCTTGTCCCAACAGCCCCGCCCCATAAGCCATCCCATCCATTGGGAGACACCTTTTGGAAAATCCTTTTTCAGTTTCGGTTTTGCAGAATTTGAACTTTTTCCTACCACATACACATTTCTTGTGAAAGATCCTATCTAGTGATCTTTGGGGAAGGTGAGTGTAACTAAGGGTGAGTTGATGGAGATATGAGGCATATTGGAGTGCCGACGAGGGCGAATCTGTGTCCCGAGGCTTTTTCTGTGCTGTCCTGTTCCGCGTGTGGGTAAGAGTGTCAAATGGCCCCATGTCGATGATGAGGAAATGAAGGAATTTTGGGGCATTAAACGACACCAAACGACAAGGGATGGTATTGCGGGGCAACCGAACGAAGCGTTGCACGGGTGATTCCAGCCGTTTTTGGATGGTTCAACCAGATGACGTTTGGTGAAATTTGCTACATGATCCACGTATGATACGAAATTGGAGACTCAAGAACAGACACAGAACAGACCACAAAAAAGCCGACGAAAGCCGACGAAAAGCAGACGACCCACCAGACGAAAAACACATGTTCGTTTTTTGCACACACTAACCCAGAATGTCTTACACCTATAACAACGGGGCTTATTCGCCTCGAAACAACCAGCCGGGAACGCCCAACCAGGGTCAGCAGCACATGGCGTACTCGCCGGCTGCCATGTACAACTCCGGATACGGCTACATGGACATGAGCGGCATGCAGGGCCAGTACTACCCTCCCCAGGAGGGCATGTCGCCCGGCGCTCAGTACGCGCAGCCCTACCAGGGTTCCCCCCACCACACCCATTCGCCCCTGACCATCATGGACCCCGTCACCCACAGACCCATTGTGACGCCCGGCAGCAATACCGGCACGCCCACGGGTCCCAACGCGACTCTGGCGCACTCGCCCAAGCCCAATTCTCCGCGGGTGGCCCACCGACGAACCGATTCGTCCAACCCTGCCGGTGACTCCATCAAGGCCAACTTTATGGCTCAGGTGCTTGCTGCCAAGGCCAAGAAGGAGGCTGCCGAGAAGGGCGCCAAGGAGGTGAAGGATGAGAAGAAGGAGGAGGTTAAGGAGCCTGTCAAGGAGGTCAAGAAGGAGGCTGAACCTGTGAAGGAAGAGCCCAAGGAGGAGAAGAAGGAGGAGCCCAAGGCCGAGGAGAAGGCTGAGGAGAAGGCCGAGGTCAAGGAGGAGCCCAAGGAGGAGGTCAAGGAGGAGCCCAAGGTCGAGAAGACCGAGGACAAGCCCGTCGAGTCTGAGAAGACCGAGGAGAAGCCTGAAACTTCCACCGAGGCTGCTTCCACCGAACCTGCCGACGCTGAGAAGGTGGAGAAGAAGGTGGAGATCGTGGAGCCCGAGAAGGAGACCGAGAAGACCGAGGAGACCGAGGAGTCGTCCGAGACCCCCGCCAACCCCGTGGAGAAGATTGCCGAGACGATGCGGCTCAAGAAGCGATTTGCGCACTCGTGGAACAACGCCACCCCACTAACCGCCGAGGAGATCACCTCCAAGGTCAAGTACCCCGAGTCCGTGACCAAGTCGCTGATGGAGGTCTCTCCCGCTCCCCGATTCCGATACAGCCTCGATTTCCTGCTGCAGTTCCAGCCTCTGGTGACCGAGCAGCCCCCCAGCGGTCTGGAGGGTGCCAAGGCCATCACCGAGGACTGCAAGGGCTCCAAGGCCCCCCGAGCTTCCAGCCGAGGCTCTGGCGGCGGACCCAACCAGCAGATGGGCTCCTTCTCCAACTTTGGCCGAGGAGGTCCCGGAGGACCCGGAGGACGAGGTATGCCTCGAATGGGCTCTTCTTCCAACATGCGAGGAGACCACGGAGGTCACCACCAGAGCCACCGAGGCGGCGACCGAGGTGACCGAGACGGCGGCCGATCGACCCGAAACAACAGCAGCCGAAACCGCCGAAACCCCAGCAACAGAGAGCGATACCCTCCCCAGGGCGCCAACCAGGAGATCATTGAGTACGTGCCTCCTCCCCCCAAGAGCGAGAACTCGTGGGCCGCCAAGCGTCTGGCTGCCAAGAAGGAGACTGCTACTCCCGAGCCCGAGGGCGAAGACGAGACTCCTCGAATCCCTCCTGATGTGGTTCAGAAGAAGGTCAACTCCATGCTTAACAAGATGACTCTGGAGAAGTTTGACAAGATTTCGGACCAGATTCTGGACATTGCATCCCAGTCCAAGCACGAGCACGACGGCCGAACGCTGCGGCAGGTGCTGGAGCTCACGTTCGCCAAGGCCACCGACGAGGCCCACTGGGCGTCCATGTACGCCCGGTTCTGCAGAAAGACTATGGTCACCGTGGACCCCAACATCTACGACGACGACGTCAAGGACAAGAACGGCGAGTACGTGCGAGGAGGAGCGCTGTACCGAAAGTACCTGCTCAACCGATGCCAGGACGAGTTTGAAAAGGGCTGGGAAGACAAGCTGCCCACCAACGAGGACGGCTCGCCCATGGACCCTGACAATGCCACTCCCGAGTACGACAAGGCCGTGGTTGCCAAGCGACGAGGCCTGGGTCTCATGGTCTTCATCGGTGAGCTCTTCATGCTCAACATGTTGTCCGAGAACATTATGCGAAGCTGTCTGACCCGACTCATCAGTCCCAAGGACGGTGCTTCCGAGGAGACCATCGAGTCGCTGTGCAAGCTGACCTCCACCGTCGGTCTGCGAATGGACGAGTCCCCCAACTCCAAGGGCTTCATGGACATGTTCTTCCAGCGACTCACCGACATCAAGAGCTCCGGCGGCCTGCCCTCTCGTCTCAAGTTCAAGATTATGGATCTGCTGGAGATGCGGGCCGGTGGCTGGAAGCAGTCCAACGACCAGGGTCCCAAGACCATCTCCGAGATCCAGGACGAGGCTGCCGCCGCCAAGGAGAAGCAGCAGCAGCAGCAGGACCGAGACCGATCTCACCGAGGCGGCAACAGCAACCGACGAGGCGGACACCCCATGGGCGGCCGATCCGAGTCGTACCGAGGCGGCAACAACGACCGGGACTCGCGAAACACAAACTCGCTCAACACCGGCGACCTCAAGCAGTTTGGCAAGATCCGGTCGGACTCTTCCAACACGTTTGGTCCTCCTTCGTCCATGATGGGCCGAGGCGGCTCCAACGCGTCGCGAAACTCGTCGCAAACCTCGCTGCAGCAGCAGGGCCGACAGAACTCGTCGTCGCCCGGCATTCCGCTGTCCAAGGACTCGTCACGAGCATCTTCCAAGCGTGGCAACATTTTCGAGCATCTGATGGGTGATAGTGGAGACGGAGAGGAGGAGAACTAAGACAAGGAAAGACGAAGACAGGAGGATTCAGGAGACGACGAAGCATTGAGTGTAATTCAGCGACACTTGGTCGTGTAGTAAAATTATATAGACAAAAATGCCCGAGGGCTGACGATTGACAGATATGGGAGATTGTAGTGAGATCGTAGACGATAGAGATGGTGATGTCTTGGTAAGGGTCAGAATGTAGTCATGGAGATGTGTTGATTATGTGATGGAGTGTCTTTGTTTCGCTACAAGTGTTTGTATAGTCTCCCGGACTTGAATGATCTCTACAACATTCATATCATCAATACTTGTAGTTCGGATTGGAGTATGACTGCATATACGGTACTGTCAGATACCACTGCCTGTATAGCTACCTTTAACAAGAACTGGGTCTGTCGTAGTTCCTCCTACAAGTACATTGTATCTTGAGATGAATGTGGTGTCAGTATTGATTGAAGCTGTATGCTGAGTACCGGTACTGCTAAGAGAGAGACTATGATTTGGAAGTGTCTGGAGTAGCTACAGTTGAAAGCTACAACTATTGGTATCTACTCAATGTAGCACCTCTTTATTAAGAAGAGGCTTCTTGATAGGCGGTTATGAACGCTAGAGCTCGTCGCAAAGTGGGCCTAGCTGTGTTAGGACACAGATCATGGCGTAAAATGGTCAAAAGGATACAGCTTTTGAAACGATGACTACTTAGACAAGAGTCTGTTATGTAGCATTATACAAGTAACAGAGCTTGTAGCCAATGTGAATTTTATGACAACCCAAGACTTGGCCTGATTCTGTCTTGTATGTGGCCGCCTTCAAGACCTATACCATACATCTCACAGAAACAAGACACTTCACACATACAACCCCCAGCAAGCCCTAAGATAGAGCAATTTATATTCAGGGTGTATAGTGAATATACTGTACTGTATAAATAATTCACTACAACTGTCAAGACTAGTTATCTCTTGGGCAATTCAAGAAGTTGAGAATCACAACTGACAGTAAAGACCCTTCTGACAGTGTTCTATGAGTAAGACCGTCTCCTAAAAAACAAGCAGTTGATTGCTTATACGAGTTCGTCGTTCATTTTCAGACACCACAAATACCATAATAACGTTCTACAAAGCACTGTCACTCCACTCTCATCATTTGTCAGCTCACACCCTGATCACACGGCTAGACACACCCCATGACTGTCTCATGCTTATTCGTTAGCGGCCGTTAGTCTGAGACATGTCAAAAAAATTATAGACTGCCAGACAAGCAGCATTGTAACGAAAAACAGTCTCTGGAAACAAAAAAGATAATCTTTCCGCCTTAAAAACAAAGGTCGTGCCCGGGTTCGAACTGGGGTTCTCAGAAATCTTAACCTCGCGATCAAAATCTGACGTGATGACCACTACACTACACAACCGAAGCTTAATTTGAACTATGTTTGAAATTATAACACTGCTCTGGCAAATCACGTGACCGCGATTTTTAAACGGCTAAAAGACGCTGTAGTTGACCTTTTGAGGTCTAACAAAAAGTGGGAGGGAGTTTTGTAAGTCCTAAATTATATTCTAGACATGCTTTTGAGTCATTTCCACCTTTGGTTCTCGTGCTGGACACCTCCAAAATACTGGACCCTGGAGAAGTCTAGATGCATCGTATAGGCTGGATTTTAGACCATAATCATGCACGAGTGTGGGGTTAGACTAGTTTTCGGAACGGGTTAATGTCGGTTTCATCCACTAAAAGCCTATGTAGATCGTGGTTGATATCTTTTCTCCACATTCTGTCGATTTGTCGACCAGAGGGTCTAGCTCTCAAAATAGTGATCGACAAGACCGCTCGTATCGTCTCGTATTAGACATATTGGCATTTTTAGTGTCCTTGGCGTGTAGATTTTCCGGTTGGAGAAGATTTATGCTATGATCAGGGGTGTGCTATAACATTGGTGATCTGTTGTGTTGTCTGACTGCCTGACCTTCTCCTGGAATAAAAAAAACAACAATGCACATCCTGTATGAAGGGTCACCTGTGAATGCAGTTGTCCCACAGTTGTTGCTTGATCTATTGAGCTTACTTGACGCTTTGAGTCTTCATTCTCTGTAGAAAAGTCGACTATCTGTTGGTGCCGCTTTGTTTCAAAAATAGATTGAAAAATATGAGGCCACTCTTCGCACTAGTAGCCGCGGTCTCCTCGGCGAAACCCTTTGGGACACCCGTAGATTCCTTGTTGTTAGTCTCTATAGCTGGGCACAAAGCCAGGCAGCATGAATTAGTCACTGTTCTGCCCTTAGCCTTACGTATAGACTTGGACAGATCTCCACTTACGGAAAAACATCATGGGGAAGCAAAGCTGGCGGCTGAAATGAGAGCCGACGTTGAGCACATGTTTGGAAGACCGATTTATTTTTCAACTGTGTGTTTTCTTATTCATTTATGTCACCTTATCTTACACCTCCTTCGTCTGGTGATAACAGATTCCTGTCTATCAGGTGAGGCTGACAACACTCAAAATAAGTCCCCGAGAGCTTCTAATCCCAAAACAGAAGCCGCTCTTAGGTCCACACTAACGCTTTTAGTCCCATAAATACGGAAATCGGGTTCGGGATTCCGCTGTGTCCTGTGTGTATAAAATGATGCCTTTTCTCGGTTATTGAAGTCCACATTTGCTACGATGAATTCTCTGAAAACCTGGCTCTATCCTGAACAATCTCGAGAAGTCAAGACTTCTTTTGTTGGCCTTCGAGGTCAAAGACTCCACCATTATGTCGCTACCGTTGCGGGAATGGGTTTCCTGCTGTTTGGTTATGATCAAGGAGTGATGGGAGGTCTCCTGACACTTCCTACTTTCATCAAACAGTTTCCAAAGATGGATACTTCCGATACATTGCCTCCAAAAGTCAAGTCTTTCAACACCACGGTTCAGGGAACTGCCGTGGGCATTTATGAGATTGGTTGTATGATGGGTGCCTTGTTTACAATGTGGGGAGGAGATAAACTAGGTAGAAGATACATCATTTTCTACGGTTCGATCATCATGACTATTGGTGCTATTCTGCAATGTGCTTCTTATTCTCTTGGGCAATTTATCACAGGTAGAGTCGTTTCTGGAGTTGGTAACGGCTTTATCACTGCCACTGTGCCTATGCTCCAGTCTGAATGTGCTAAACCTGAGAAAAGAGGCAAGCTGGTGATGCTCGAGGGAGCTTTGATTACAGCTGGGATTGCTCTTTCTTACTGGATCGACTTTGGGTTCTACTGGGTAAGAACTAATGATGCTGATTGGAGATTTCCAGTGGCTTTCCAGATTGTCTTCTGTGTCTTCTTGATGTTCACAGTGTTGACCCTACCTGAGTCTCCAAGATGGTTGGTAAAGAAACGACGGTTTGAAGAAGCGGCAGGGGTATTTGCTGCTCTTGAAGATGTCGATATTGACGACCCCTACGTTGTTTCTCAAGTCACTTATGTGAAAGAATCCATCATGTTGGAGCAGCTAGCCCAAATGGGAGTTGAAGGTGCTGCTGCTCGAAAGAAGATCCTTCATGGAGACTTTCAGATGGGTGCTGAACTTCCCTTCTTGAAACAAATGAAGTTGATGTTCACGTTCGGCAAGAAAAAGAACTTTCATCGAACAATGCTGGCTTATTGGAACCAGGTGATGCAGCAGGTTACAGGCATCAATCTGATCACGTACTATGCTGCTTACATCTACGAGACGTCTGTGGGTATGAATGCGACTAATTCGAGAATTCTGGCTGCGTGTAATGGCACAGAGTACTTCCTAGCATCATGGATTGCCTTCTATACCATTGAAAGATTCGGAAGACGAAAGCTGATGATTTTTGGAGCTGTAGGTCAAGCAGCTACAATGGCCATTCTTACAGGATGTGTTTACGCAGCTTCCAAACCTGAAGACGGAGGACTCAACAACTCCAAGGGTGGAATTGCAGCAGCTGTGTTTTTGTTCGTCTTCAACACCTTCTTCGCAGTAGGCTGGCTAGGGATGACCTGGTTGTATCCTGCAGAAATCAGTTCTCTCGAGATCAGAGCTCCAGCAAACGGTCTTTCGACTTCGGGCAACTGGGTGTTCAACTTCATGGTCGTCATGATCACCCCAGTGGCTTTCGATACCATCAAATGGAAGACTTATATTATCTTTGCTTGCATCAATGCAGCGATGGTTCCTGTGGTGTATTTCTTTTACCCTGAGACTGCAGGCCGATCTTTGGAAGAAATCGACATGATCTTCGCAGACTCGAACCCCAAGACTCCCTGGGATGTGGTGTGGATTGCCAACCGGCTTCCTAAACATACTGTTGCAGATGATTATCTTGAAGAGCGAGTTTTCGAGGAAGAAAAGCCGTCTCTAGAGCACGATTCCGATGAAGATGTGAACATGGTAGAAGCTCCCAAGATGACTCAATCTGTTTAATCTCATATAGTCAATAAATCAATACAGTAATCTACATCATCAATGAATCAGGATAACTCCCCATTCTAGAAGAGTACCTCCATACGACCCACTCAACACACTCAAAGCTCAGAACATATTGTTCCGAGGTCTCACCGAGAAGTAACACGGATAAACAGCTCCATAGCCGTAAAGATCCGATCCCTTCAAAGTCGTTTGTTGATGTAATTAATGCATGTTTTGGGGGTCACCAAATCATACTCAACTCAACACTTCTCCAGAGTTTCTCCACAGATTTCCCCACAAATCCACCCCACATACTGAGTCTATCTCTAGAGATCTTCAGTGAGCTACTGTAGCCCATTGCTCTATATCTACACTGCTTCCCTCTTCTAGTCTCACTCCTCCGTGCTTGCAGAACTCTAAGAAGGAACAAGGCACACCAAACGGGACAGCCGTACACCACCTGTCAGAGCGCCAAGACGTGTGCCCCTGGTGAGATATTTATCCGAGCAAGTGGGGGCCAACAAAGCAACATTTGGTGGTCATGAGAGATTATGAGGGATGAGACCAAATGGTGTCCTCTTCTCATAACCTGACCTCCCCCCTTCTCGTACGGCTGATTACCGTGCAGAAAATGTGGGGTAGAGTTTGCCCTCTAAAGCGACCGTGATGTTGTTCATAGTTTGGAGATACACTTTTTTGTACAGTAGATGACTTCTTTGTTGGCTTCTTTGGGAAGCCGTTTCTTTGTCAAAAGCCGAGTTAGGATAATAGTCCGTCGGCTATCGTATTCGGTAGCCGCGCAAAACTCCTCGGAAGTGAGTGGCCGAAGGTCACGAACGAACAACAACAGACTACTCGTTCAGAATAGACGTTAAGTGTCTAGTTAGAGTGAATCAGATAAGAACACTTTAAGGCCAACTTTTCCATCCTCCCAACTGCCCTCTATTTATCTCCCTCCTCTCCCAATCATCGTCAACTCTGTTGAAGTGCTGAACCTCACCACGCTTCCTTTCTCGGCTTCCTTTTCGAGATCCCGGGTTTTTACCGTCTTTCCCACGGCTTGGCATAATACCCCGGATACCCCAGATGACGAATCTTGGCGAGCAACATCGCACGATCAGCTTGGCGTGGGGGTAAGAGGTGTATATAAGAGGAGGAGAACGGGGTAGGTGTTATCAACGGCAAGTGCAAGATCAGCTTCACCAGATCACTTACAGACACTGCCTTATCACCAACTTCAATACCACCATGAAATGGCTAGTGCCTTCGTCTACTGGCGAGGTGAAGACCTCGTTCATGGGCTTTAGAGGCCAGAGACTTCACCATTATGTCGCCACCGTCGCGGGAATGGGCTTCCTGCTCTTTGGATACGACCAGGGAGTCATGGGAGGCCTTCTTACCCTGCCATCGTTTGTCAAACAGTTCCCCAAAATGGATACCTCAGACTACCTTCCACCTGACGTCAAGTCGTTCAACACAACTATCCAGGGCACAGCTATTGCCATCTACGAAATTGGATGCATGATGGGCGCTCTGTTCACCATGTGGGCTGGAGATAAAGTCGGAAGACGCTACATCATCTTCTATGGATCCATTATCATGACCATTGGAGCTGTTCTTCAATGTGCCTCGTACTCTCTGGGCATGTTTATCACTGGAAGAGTAGTTTCAGGTGTCGGAAACGGTTTCATTACAGCTACAGTCCCCATGCTTCAATCAGAGTGTGCCAAACCTGAAAAACGAGGAAAACTGGTCATGCTGGAAGGAGCTCTTATCACTGCAGGTATCGCTCTTTCATACTGGATCGATTTCGGCTTTTACTGGGTCAAAACCAATGACGCCGACTGGCGGTTCCCTGTGGCTTTCCAGATCGTCTTCTGTCTCTTTCTCTTCTTCACAGTGCTCACTATTCCCGAGTCTCCTCGATGGCTGGTCAAAAAGGGGCGATTTGAAGAAGCTGCTGGCGTTTTTGCTGCTCTTGAAGATGTAGACATTGACGACCCCTATGTCATCAGCCAGATCACTTACGTCAAGGAATCGATCATGCTTGAACAACTGGCCCAATTGGGTGTCGATGGATCAGCTGCCAGAGAAAAGATTGCCTCGGGAGAGTTCCAAATGGGCAAGGAACTTCCATTCTTGAAGCAAATGAAGCTCATGTTCACCTTTGGCAAGAAGAAGAACTTCCACAGAACCATGCTGGCTTACTGGTCTCAGGTCATGCAGCAGATCACAGGTATCAACTTGATCACCTACTACGCCGCTTACATTTACGAAACTTCTGTCGGAATGACACCCACAAACTCGCGAATTCTTGCTGCTTGTAACGGTACCGAGTACTTCCTAGCCTCTTGGATCGCGTTTTACACTATCGAGCGATTTGGACGAAGAAAACTCATGATCTTTGGAGCTGCAGGCCAGGCAGCAACCATGGCTATCCTGACTGGATGTGTCTACGCCGCCTCTTCGCCTGAAGATGGAGGACTCGATAACCAGAGTGCAGGTATCGCTGCTGCTGTCTTCCTGTTTGTCTTCAACACCTTCTTTGCTATTGGATGGCTTGGAATGTCGTGGCTGTACCCTGCTGAAATCTCTTCTCTGGAGATTCGAGCACCTGCTAACGGACTGTCGACTTCTGGAAACTGGGTCTTCAACTTCATGGTGGTCATGATCACTCCTGTGGCTTTTGACACTATCAAGTGGAAGACATACATCATTTTTGCCGTCATTAACGCAGCTATGGTCCCCGCAGTTTACTTCTTCTACCCCGAGACAGCAGGTCGATCTCTTGAAGAAATTGACCAGATTTTCGCAGATTCAAACCCCAAGACTCCCTGGGACGTTGTCTGGATCGCTAGACGGCTTCCCAGGAGCACTGCTGTCGACCACAACTTGGTGGAACCTCGAATTTTCAACAATGAGGAGAAGAACGGAGTTGAAGCCGTCGAATCAGTTTCCCCTGTTTCTTCTGATCCTGAGGGATCAGTTAGACGGGTCTAGTCACAGTATATAAGATAATAATGAATAATGAGTGTATAAACAAAAAAAATCAGCGTATGAGATGTGAAAGGGATACAATGGGTTTCTGTCTCTAAATAATGAGATTTTGGGCGTTGTCCCTGTCATTTTGTAAGACTTGTCTTTGTCGTCTCTTGTTCACAGTCAACAGTCTATCGGGTTAGGGTTATTTGTTTCCTTTTTAGGTAATATAATTAAGCTTTTTGTCCAAATAGGATATTGGTTTGGGGTTTGATTACCCCATTTGGTAAATACCCTAACCCTCTCTTGCAGAATTCAGTCCAAAAAAATCTCGAATCTCAAAGATTTGACGCGAGTGGGCTGTTACTTTTGGAGGCAGTTTGAAGGCTTAAGTTCAGTGTCCTGTGTTGTGTGGTGTTCTGAAGCTGTACATTTACTTTTTGATTCTCTCACCTCTTGAGGTTTATGTTCTCATTGAAAGACGGTTGATTCATGTAGTCTTGCGGTATCTGTCCTCCTTGTCCGTTTATTGCTTTCGCGTGGTATTTTAGGAGAACACTTAGAGTCTCAATATTCCATGACTGTCAAGTATACAGTGCTTCCCGTGGTGTTGATTTTGTTGAGGAATTTGTTTATTGTATAACGATTCTCAACTATTTTAGTTGAGTAAACGTCATCACCCAACTTGAGGTCATATCACAACCCTACTGTACAGAGGGTACTGTGATATTCTCACACCACTATCTTTCGGACTTGACGTCATAGCGTCTTTTGCTATCGAATCTCCCCCTTCTCTTTCCTTTGTCCACAGTCTCACCGTTCTATCTCCGTTCAGGGTCCAAGCTGTTTTAAGCCGTGGTGTGGGCAAAAGACATCTCCGAAGGTCTTGTGAGCTTACAGTATCGAGCAAAAGCCGATGAGGAAACTCTACGGACTCTGACCTCGAACTCTGTGTTATCTGATGAGTGTGAGAGATGAGGTGTCGGCGGTTGGAGGGTACTTGCCCACTCGTTCTCTGGTATGTACATCTTTTCTATTCTTAAGATGCGTTCGTCGCTTCTCACTCACTTTTCGTCTTGCACCTCCAACCAAGACACGAATTTCAGAGGGATCTGCGTTGGGATGGTGGGCTAATTGGGCTAATTGAACCCTGAGTGTCTCGACGGTGAACCCGTTGTGAGCGCCATATATTGCTCACAGGCGTGTGATTATTTCTCCGTGAGTCTTTTCTCCCGTCTCCATGCTGCCATCATCTGGACAGTTGATCGTCTTTTGTTTTTCCTCGCCATTTCCGTCCGTCTCTCTTTGACAGTGGTTCTAATGAATAGTTTTGGCTTTGAAAAGGGAGATCCGATAAATTCCAAACTCCGGCCCCTAGACTAGTGGCTGGTGGAGGTGGGGAATAGGGGTTGGAGGTGGGCCAAACTGTTCGGAACAGATACGACGTTGGCGATAGCCCGTTTTCTGCTCTTTGTCTCTTCTCTCTCTACCACCTCCACCTGGCCCGTATTTGCACAAGGTGGATACCCCGCTGGGTCAGAACTGTATCTCAGGGTCATGAGACCCCTGCTTCAAAGAAAGGTGGCTAGTATATATAGACAGACAAAGACGTTGAACTTTTGTAGATCAAGACAGAGGGTGACTTCATACTAGTCCTTCAGAAACCGACTCAACTTCTTCACTACAACACCCACTACTCCTTCACACACACAATGAACGACTCGAAACTCATCCTGTGCGAATGCTGCGGAGAGATGATCAACCCCCTGAGACTGGACCACCACCAAAAGAGCTGTCGAGAACACATGGAGGAGCGACTAAAAATGTCCGAATCGCGAGGACGAACCAGATACTATCTCCACAGAACCACGGCAATCTCCTCAAGCCGATCCTACAGAGTTGAGAGTGCGTGACGAGAGTGGTATTTGATGACCTGGAGGACTAACGGCTGAGCTCTGAGAGAGAGCTATATTGCTACTGAGAATATCGCTGGATTTACTGCCCTGGTTGGCACAGCTTCAAGAGTGGTGATGAGATGTATTATAATGAATAAAGCGCTCTGCGCATGCATGATTAGGTGTAGGCACCGGTACAGTAATTGAGGTGTACTTGGAGGTATTCGGATATTTCGCTGGAGTATGTCGCCCCCATTTCACCATCTGTTTACATCGCGAAGTCCACTGTATAGTTCCAAGTGTATCCCTCTTAAGGTGTGATCTGGTGATCCAGCTGTTTCAGAATTGTAATCGCGTGAAAATGGGTACTGAGAGAAGCTGGTTGTTCTGAGATAAAGGTCTGGTTGCTGTTTCGCTGATCGCAGCTCTTTCTTATTGACAGCAGCAACCTCCGGACTTCTTCTTCACTTTGGGAGCCAGTTTCAGCCTCGTCATAACAGACGGCAGCTCTTCAGGATCGCCTCCGTTGGTGAGACATCCCACAATCTCGTAGACCACAGGCACGTCCCGTCTATCCAGACAGAACCACTCCACGTGTCGATTCATGCCGTTTCCAGCCTGTTTCCTAACCTCTCCATCAGCAATGTTCTTATGACACCCTTCACACACAACGTGCCCTTTGCCAAACAGCTGCCACAGAAGATTGTGGACCTGGGTCTCAATAGCCTGCGGCGATTTAGCCTCCTTGTAGATCAACCAGCCGTTCTCAGACCCGTCATAAGTCTCCTGACCTCGTTTTTGAAGAGGATACTTGCCATTAGGCAAAAGCTCAATGTTATGCTGGCACTGCTTGGACCACTCCTGGAGTCTCTTGCGCGGAGTCTTGGTAGTATATCCCACCTTGACCAGCGTCAGATTCGCCGGCAGATTTTCAAACGCATTTTTCTCGTGGTTGAAAATCTGAGGATTGGCATTCACTCGTCCCCCCTTATGCTTGCCCTCACATAACGAATACACGTAAATGTACCCCTGTTTGGCCTCGATCTGCGGCTTGTTGTCAACCAGCACTTTTCGGTTGTATTTGCCAGTAGTGGGAGCCTTCACTTTGCCGTGAACACCACAGTAGTGGCCAGAAGACACGGTCACAATGGAGTTGTTCTTGCACTGCTCTCCTTTAACAGTGGTCGCTGTACATCTAGGCATGTCGAGGTGTGAAGTGTTGGAAGGTGTGATTTAGCGAGATCAAGTGAATGTGTGTGGGCTTGTATCAAGATCGAATGAGTGAGACACTTGATGAATCTGGTTCCTGTGTGTAGGGTGTTCTGATGACGTTTAATAACAAAAACCTGCCTCTGTGCTTCCTGTTTTGATCCACAGGGCTGGCTATTTTTAAAAGATTTAAGCTCATGCGCAGCGCGTTGTCCATGCACGGGCTACGCCCCGTCAGCCGCACACCAACCTTGCACTCCTCAACCTCACCTCTCTCGCTCTACTCGTACACGTCGCCTACGCAAGCCGGATCATCTCACATTAACTATATCTACATGCAGCAAAATGAAGCCGAAGTCGCCACCCTGAAGTGAACAAGAGTCAGGGTATTTTTTGGTTGGTTGTGGTTGTGGTGGTTGGCTGTATGGGTATCACTCCCTCGTCAATGTCGCCCTCGTCCCCTAGATGAAGCAGTCAACTAGTCATTCCTCCTCTGCTACTGGCGACAAGACCGCAGAGACGTTTTGGGAAGTCATGCCTACCTCGGGCTGGCCCTTGACGCTGAAGTCGGTCCGCTCGGTGCGTGGAGCAGGGGGACTGACTGCATCGGTGTCGTTAGCTGTAGGTGCAGCTGCAGCCACACCTGACGGCTCAGGTTTCTCCACCACCTGAGCCACAATGTGCGCTCCACTGCCGTTCTGGGGCACGAGCTGGGGCGCACGTGGGGCCTTGGGCGGAATGTTGGCCTGGTGGTGCTTTTCGGTCGCCTGCAACACCGCTTCTGTGGTGCCGTCCAGAGCGTCAATCTCAATGAGCTCGTCCATGAGCGTCTTCTGCTCGTCTCGCTGGCGCCGGATCGCCTCCACCCGCTTGGCAATCTGCTCCACGTCGTCCTCCTCCATGTAGTCTCTGAGTCTCATGGACGACGCCCGGCGCCACTGTCGCTTCTTGGCCTCCATGGCCTCGTCCGTCTTGTCGTTGTTGCGCGACGTGGGTGTTTGTGGCCGTAGGCCTATCCACTGACGAAGGCCAGAGTTGCCTCCACGCACAAACGCAACGCCCATATACACCGGAATCATGAGCGGCACAAACATGAGGATCGGCACTGCGGTGATGAGCAGGATGGACAGGGCGCCGAAGAAGAGAAAGGCCACAATGCTGGAGGCCACCACTCCTGCTGCTACTAGTCTGATGGTCATGGCGATGTGGAGGTGTGTGACAGTGTTGAGTGGACTAGGTGGATAAGAGACAAGAACAAGACCAAGCTAGAATCAGAACCACCTTATACTTGGCCCCATGGTTTTGTGTTCCTACCTAAAGATCCTAAAAGCATATTGTCCGGTATAATGGGGGTTAACTTTGTGGGGGCTAGCCAGACTTTATCTTCCCCTCTTGTTAGTAGAGAGGGTGCATTTTTGATAGGTCTGGTGTTGGACGTGTGACCAGTGCTGTGCGTTTTTCGTCTCAACGAGGAGGATAAATGGGGCGTATTCAATCGCACAAACGACCGGTTCTTTGTATAGATCATTGCTACTTGTACGGTCCAAGCACGTCGTGTGGCACATCTCACCTGCATATAATTCTTATATAACAGAGTCGTATCCCAGCTGTTATGGAGAACTAGAACCACTTAGCCTGTTTAGGAAACCCATTTGGGCATGGTGAGATGTGCTTGTAAAGGGATCTAACGGGTGGTGCAACGACTGGACATATGCCAGTACTTTACTCGCACAACCACTTGCAATTACAGCTGCGTCTGAAGGTACGGCTCGTATATTAGCAAGGGCCGTAATGTCTTAGATGCGAGCAAGAAACGATGAAACAGGGGAGATGCGGTGACGTCGAAGAGAGTGGACCGATTGAAGAGTTGGTAGCAAGAGGACACGTGCTAATAGCAGAGCCTTCCTACAATGTTATCTCACTCTCAAGGCTGCTCTTGGCGTGTCAAGTTGAATGGAGTAGTCATCATCTGTCATGTCGAGATAAGACATGAGACATGGGTAACCGGAGGTTTAGGAGGTAGTTTAGAAGGGACACTTGTAGGAGTGTTTGAGATACAGTTCTGAGTGTTTGAATTACTTTCATTCGGTCAAGTCAATGGTTCAGGTGCCGGGATTATCATTGAGATGCTGGAAAGCTGAAAAATCATTCTTCTTATGGATAGCTCGCCAAGAGTGGAAGTTTTAGTATACATTAGTTGACCCTGGAGGCTAGAGAGATGAACTGTGATAAGAGTCTTGTGCGATACTCATTGGAGTCTGTATGGCGGTATATCGATGTCAGATCTGTCTGAAGATTGCAAGCTGGTCATTCGCTTGTATTATAAAAGTACTCCTAGCAAGTCCCTATGGTAAGCACATCTTTTTTTTATTAGAGCCAAGGTCCCACTGGAGATGTCTCTTGAGAATATGGGACGGAATAACTTGAGAAAATACTATGGTGAGTGGCAGATATTATGATGAATATGCATCTAATGAGCCGCGGTGCATCGATTGGTGTCATTATTTCAGCCATGGCGATATTGGATCATCATGAAGTTGCACTGTAGACTTGGGTGTAGAGAGGAATAGTTTCATGATTGACTATCAGTTACCAAGGCGATAATGAATTCGTTTAAGCGCTATGAAGCCATGATTTTGACACTTTGCACAGCCATATCTCTTCTACCCTTCTTCCTGTATCGTAGCTGTCTCCTTACCTCCATCTTACCTCCACCTCTCCTACCTTCTGCTTCGTTAACACGTTAGCATTACTATTTACATATACTATTTACAAAGTGGATCTGCTGTCGCTATCCACTATCGCTGTCCGCCATCGTTCATCGTTCACTGCTTGCCCTCCTCGATGGCCTTTCGCTTGGCATACACCTGCTGAGCAAGATGAGCGTTCTCAAACGACTTCTTTCGCTCGTATCGGCACATCTCCCACTTGCCGATGGTTCCGATAGCGAACGCTCCAACGGCCCAGTTTGCAGCAGAAAGGGTCGATCGTCGCATGGACAGCATGACACCAAGCACAGAGCCACCAGTGATGAATCCGGTGATCATGGCGTCTCGGAAACAGGGGATCTGAGTGACCGTCTTGAAGTCGTTCACGCCGATTTGAGCCACCACATTCGACACCTTGGCGTCTCCCTCGGGCACGGGCTTGATGATCTTGGGTGGTGGCGGTCGCACAAGCTCTGCTTCCTTCTCCTTGAGCTCCTTGAGAAGAGCTGCCTTTTTGGCCTGGATGTCTTCGAGATCGAATCGGGGCTGGGTGTCGTCCAGCATCTTTCCGTCGGAGGTCACGGGAGCGGAGAAGTCCACGGGACCCTCATCCTCAGTTTTCTTGTTGAATGGCCACATGGTGTGAGTGTTAGATGTGTTTGTTCAAGTGTAGATGCTGTAGATTGAGGTCAACTGCCTGCATGATTTTCTCACGTGATTTCCGAAAGTGGAATGTGGGTTATTGCTGAATTTGAGTTTTAATGGCTAGATCGGGATGTAGTGAATATGTCCCAAAAGGGTATAATACTAAAAAGCTTAATTGGCTGAAATATAAGGCAGAAAACAGATCTTACCATAGAAGACAGTGAGAGGTGGTGGAGAGAGGAGATTGGGGGCGAAAAATCATCGTGGACCACTTATTTAGGTCACGTGACCTAATTTCTAATTTCATTTTTCGGATTTGTTCGCCACTTCCCCTCAAGTAAGACCCTGTCTACCGTTAACCTAGTCAATTGTTCCAGAACCTTCCTTAAGTAGAGGCTAAGTAGAGGGGAGAGATTACTTAGAGCTGGGATGTAGGGGATTCGGTCTATCTTGACTAATAGAAGAGGTATACAAAAACCAAGAGCACCATTTGGTTCCCAGTCTCGTGCTGAGTAGATTGAGCCTTATTCCTGGCATAGATCGCCTCCTCCAAGTGTCACAATACTGCTGTTCTCCGTCTCACTCGCCACGTTCAAAGCCTATCAAGACTGTACTTGCATACATACACCTCTACCCCTCCCTAACATCTACAACACCATGTCCGACAAGAAAGATCTCGCAGTTGGAATCGTCGATTTCCTCAAGACCTCCGTGACCGACGGCACGATCCCCGAGGACGACCACGACTCGGTCCAGGTGGCCATTGACTGTCTGGAGGACGTGTTCAAGATTGAGGGCGTGTCCAAGGAGTCTGTTCTCGGCAAGCAGACTCTGCTGGAGATTTTCCAGAACCGAGGCAAGGCTTCCACCGAGTCTGCCAAGTCTGACCCCAAGCTCGAGGCTGCTGCTGCCAAGATGGCTGCTGCCACTGCTGTTTTGACCGAGGAGCAGAAGGTCCAGGCCGACAAGCTCAAGCTGGAGGGCAACAAGGCTCTTTCTCAGCGAAACTTTGAGGAGTCCATCGATCTGTACACCCAGGCCATTGACATTGACGCCAACAACGCCGTGTACTACTCCAACCGAGCCGCTGCCTACTCGCAGCTCCAGCTCCACGATAACGCCATTGCCGACGCCGATGCCGCTATCCGGGTTGATCCCAACTACTCCAAGGCCTACTCTCGTCTGGGTCTGGCCAAGTACGCCTCTGGCGACGCCCAGGGAGCTCTGGAGGCCTACGAGATGGGCATGAAGGTCGAGGGCGACAACGTGTCTGACGCCATGAAGCGGGGCTACGAGACCGCCAAGAAGCGGGTCGATGAGGAGGCTTCCGTGGCCACCCGAGACGCTCCTGCCGGTGAGGGCGCCGCTGGAGGCGCTGGAGGAGCTCCTGCCGGATTCCCCGACCTCGGAGCCCTGGGATCCATGTTTGGAGGAGGCGCTGGAGGCGGCATGCCCGATCTGGCCGGTCTGATGAACAACCCCGCCGTGGCCCAGATGGCCCAGAAGTTCATGTCGGACCCCAACGCGCTCAACAACCTGATGAGCAACCCCGCGGTCGCCAACATGGCCCAGCGAATGCAGGGCGGCAACATGCCCTCCATGAGCGAGATGATGAACGACCCTGCTCTCCGGGAGATGGCTTCCAAGTTTGGAGGCGCCGGAGGAGCCGGAGGAGCTGGAGGAGCTGGACAGTAGAGTCTGGGTGTTATGTATTGCTGAATGAATAGTTTGAGTATGAGCCGAGAGGCGTGAGGCTTTCAACGGGTTAACGTAGACTATTGGAACCTGTGAGAGGTTGAGCGATGAGAGTGTGACAGTTTGGGAGGTGTAGCTGTGGTGTTCTTATTGGTATCTCAGTGGTCTGGCTGTTGCTTGGAGTATAGTCCCTGGTATTGGACCGTATAAGATAGATGTTGACTACTCCGAAGCAGATACAATGGCGACAACTATGTCATTGAAGTCAGACTGTCCCCAATACTTATATTCTAAACTCCTCTGATTGATTTCCATCTGGGCTTGTTGGTTTGTTCTCATTATGTTATATCAGAGAAGTGGAGACACACTGATAGAAGAAATAGTAAAAGAAGCAAATGACGGAGGTTTTATCAGTTAAATTGGACGGGTTTGTCAAATATACGGTCTGTTTTGAAGTTCTATCTCTTCTCAGGCATGTGCTACTTGTAGATAAGAAGACGGCACACTATACAATAGCTGGTACATACTGTACTTGTACTGATAAACCCCCGTATATAACGACTGTGAACAGAGGTGAAACCACAGAAGTTGCTTGACAGGAGGTATACATTTTGTGATACTTCTCATCTGTCTTCTATAGCTCAAGTTCTTTTCTCAGTCGTTCCATTAGTTCTCTTGTGGCATGAAGTACATAAGAGAAGACCGTAACACACAGTTCCTCAGGCATATTCAGCGACCAGGGAAAGGAATCAAGACACGTACACTTGATCATTCAAGTTCTGCGGACTCCATTATGTCCCAAAACTGTTTGTAAGTCTCATATCGCTTCTCTAGCATTTTTTATTTGCATTCTAGTTTGCATACAGTTGATGAAGTCTCTCGCAACACAATGGCGATAAAAGAAATTTCACTAATTTCACTGAATCTAAGGTCTTATGTATCTACACATCTGCTTATTTCTCTTTGGTATCTCGTAACTGGTTTTTTATGACCATACATACCAGTGTCTTTGATCAAATGATCTCAGCTGTCATAAAGCTCTACTTGTACATTCCCTTGTTAATCAAATCATTCAATTCAAATCATTCAAAATCATATATATCATTGCACGACTGTTTGCGTGCCAATAAATAAGTCGACAGGTCTATGTTTTGGTCTCCTAGGCCTGCACCGAGTCTCGAAGCACGTTCTTCTTGATCTTGCCGGTGGAGGTTCGGGGCAGATCGTCGACCACAGACACCTGTCGAGGAATCTGGTAGGCGCCCATTCGCTCTCGCATCCACGCAATCATCTTGGCGGTGTCGAAGGGCTTGGACTTGTCCTTGAGGATCAGGAACGCCTTGGGGACCTCGCCGTACTTTTCGTCGGGGATTCCAACCACGGCCACCTCCAGCACGTTGTCGTACTTGCAGATGATGCCCTCGACGGCGACCGAAGAAATGTTCTCACCTCCAGAGATGATAATGTCCTTCTTTCGGTCGAGAATCTTGATGGAGCCGTCGGGGTTGACGACAGCGAGATCGCCGGTGTGGAACCAGCCCTGCTCAAACGCCTTGGCGGTGGCCTCGGGGTCTTTGTGGTATCGGGCCATGACTGCGTTTCCTCGGCACACAATCTCGCCGATATCCTGGCCGTTTCGGGGCACGGGCTGGTTGATGTCGTTGTTGGCAATCACCTGAACGGACTGAGAGCCCACGAAAGCAAAGCCCTGTCGAGCCATAAGCGCAAATCGCTCGTCACCGGTGGTATGGTGCCAGTCCTGCAGGAAGTAGTTTCGCACAAAGGGGCCGTAGGACTCGGTGAGACCGTACATGTGCACGGGGTGCAGGTTGAGGTCGAACATCTTGTTGAACAGGGCTGCGGAAGGAGGAGAAGCGGCCACGGTGACTCGAACGGTCTGGGGGAGACGTCGGGCCTTGGCGTTGTTCACCAGCATGTTGTTGACGGTGGGGGCGGCGTTGAAGTGGGTGATTCGGTCGTCCACCAGCAGATCCCAGATGTAGTCGGGCTCGATCTTTCGCAGCAGCACGTGGGTGCCTCGAACCGCGGTCACAGAGTAAGGGAAGGTCCAGCCAGCGGCGTGGAACAGGGGAAGAGTCCACAGGTAGTGGCATCGGTTGTGGCCGTCGACGGTTTCGCAGTTGAGGCCGGCCTCGATGATGTTGGACAGCGAACACAGGTAGACGGATCTGTGGGTGTATTCGACGGCCTTGGGCTTGCCGGTGGTTCCCGACGTGTAGAAGAGCCCCAGGATGTCGTCTTCGTCCTCGTTTTGCACGTGCAGGTTGTCCCAGGTCGTCTTCTGGTCCTTGGCCATCTGCATGCCCTGCTTGATGACGTTGGAGTAGAGAATCTCGTCCTTGGTCTTGGGGGAGGGCACTCCAGCCACGTCGTCGTCGACAATGACCTCGCACTTGGCTCGGATTTCGGGGGAAATCAGATGCACAAACTCCCGGTCGACCACCACGCAGTCCGCGTCGCCGAGCTCCATCTTGTACGTGATTTCGCCCATGGTCAGTCTATAGTTGAGGCCCAGAACGTAGGCTCCGGCTGCCACGGCTCCAAACATGGTCTCCAGATGGGCCGGGGTGTTGGGGCCACAGATGGCCACCCGCTTGAACTCCTTGCTCTTGAAGTAGGTGGCGAGACCCAGCACCCGGTCGGCCATTTCGCGGTAAGAACGCTCGACTCGAACGTCGTCGGCTCCCTTGTGGATGTATGCCTTGGCATTGGGTTCGATCTCGGCTGCTCGGGGCAGGAAGTACGTGGGGTTCATGTTGTGACGGTTCACCTTGTCGGGCACGTAGACGGTTTCGTCGCCCTGGATCCGGGGCAGAGTGTGGATCGCAGCAGCCTTGTCAACAGTCGCGGGCTTGACTCCGCCCTGCGACAGCTTGCCCTTGGCCATAAAGCCTCCGTAGGTCTTGGTGGTGTGGAGTTGTCTACCTAGCTGGGACAGTCGTTGCATTGGAGAAGGAGAGTGGGTTCGAGTCGTGCTCAGACGGTGAGGAATCGAGGCAGGGGACAGATCGTGGTTATATAACTTAGCCCACACCCCTTCCCGGGTGGCCGGCAATATTGAGTTTGGCGATTCGTGGGGTTGGGTGCATACCTCGGGAAAAGATCGGAGGCTGGAGAGAGGGGGAGACACGGTGGGGGTCTGGGGAGCTGGATATCACGTGATAACAGCTGTGTCGTCAGCTCTGCCGCTTTACTTGCGAATTTCGTTGGTCGTGGCCCTCTCTAATAGTCTCCTCTACTAGCTAAGTCCTTTACCTCCCACTATACTTTTCCCCACATAGTCCAAGCCCAACTTTGAGGTAAAATGAGTGGAACTCACAGGTGTGCTGCACGCTCTTGTATGACGTTGCAGTGGAGCTCGGAGGAGCCCCGAAAAGACGCCGAGAAGCCCTGGAGAGATTTCGGCGGCCTTGCACGCGACAGGCAGCCCTGGGAATACCGCGGGCGCTGAGGGGAACCGATGTCGGCGGCGTTGGCAGAAATCCGCTTCCCTTGCATTAGCGTAATCATTAATCCACGCAGGAATTTATAGGCGCACTGTAGCGTTGGGCGTTATTAGGCGTTACCTTAGAGGCTACTGTGGGGGGTAAAAAGATGGAGACGGAGCAAATGCCACAAGGGAAGGGACAGAAAAGAAGAAAAAATGTGCGCTGTTCTCGTGTACGCACAATTACGTATGTCTGAGTGCTGTATTTGTAGTAATCAAACGAATTATGTGGAAATGACAACAGTACAAGTTGTGAAATATTTTGTTTATAATTTTCACCACCCAACATGACTGAAAAATAAAGACCTACAACGGAAAAATGAAATGAATGGGTGGAGAGACCGAATTGTTGGTATTACCACTGTCCTGGTGATCAACACACTCATCAGGGTTGTTTGCTGACTAACATCCGAGTTCCGAAAGCGTGCGGATCGCTTTTTCCGATATCATGGCTTGTGGTGGATTATCGAGAGATTTGCACAGGTCCTCGCATGGGAGATGCGATGGGGGTTGAGACAGAGGAGTTGACGAGTAGAAATAGATCGATTTGATCTGTCCAGGGTGATTCACGTAGTGTTCTCTTGGTATTTGTTGTATATTGTATAGTTATGGTGTTCTGTTTAAGATGGTGTTTAGGTCTTGTAAGTCTCCACCCTCTCCACTCTCTCGGATCAGCTATCCGATTTGATCTGCCTGTCTGCAACTCGTGTTTAGGCGTAGACGGCGGAGATAAGACTGTGGGGGGAGCCAATGGGAACGGAGCAACGGGGAGCAAAGT
Source organism: Yarrowia sp. JCM 30696 (assembly GCA_001600535.1). Classification (NCBI taxonomy): domain Eukaryota; kingdom Fungi; phylum Ascomycota; class Dipodascomycetes; order Dipodascales; genus Yarrowia; species Yarrowia sp. JCM 30696. Next base: position 357,056 of record BCKG01000006.1, read on the forward strand.
CGGTTATCGTACAGCGACTTGAGGCGGCAGCAGAATGGAACGTTTCGAGGGCTTAGGAGGTGTCCCCTACGTACGTCTAACGGGGAAGACAAAGACAAGTGTTCAGGTGGGTCTTGTAGTATTGTATGGATAGTATACAAAAGATGACATATCAATGTTCATCAATGTCCATCAATTGTACAAATGTCTTCCTCTGATCATTCTTTTTGGTACTCGGTTTTTTGTCACTCATTCGTCATCCTCTTTCTCCCTTATGCACTCACTTCTCGTGGCTTGAGATGTATCAAAAGAAAGGCCATGTTCCATTGGTTGAAGGAAGCCGTCTTTCGCCTAATATTTGCAAGTGCAACTGATCAAAATACCATGGCGTGTTCCTTATACTGAGGTACCCTATAGTAACTGAGGTGAGACAGAGAGATGAGATGAGATGAGTTGTTGTATGCTTAACTGAGTATCATCTAGCTATTGTGCCGGTATGGTGAAACATAAGGAGAACTACTAGCTAGCTACTCGTATTTGTAGTCACCCCTTGAGTACACACCAAAATACACATACTTGAAAGACACTTCACATAGACAGCTCCACATACTAAAAGTATTCTCACCTTACGTCACTCTGCACGGCTGAGTCAAAGCATGGAAGTGTAGATCATGGTCTGATGGATGATGAGTGAGGTTATGAAGAGTGCTCTTAAGAACTGGTCTCAAAATAGGTCACGTGCATCCAGAACTTGTCACGTGCCATATCGGTGGTCACATGACTCTCTTTCGTGACATGCCACCTCTTAGCACCATTTTTTCTGACTACTCCTTCTCTCCCATTGGCTAGCTCTTCCCCAGATGCCCCACATCTAGCCCAACCAAGACAAGTTGCTCTAAAAGTGCGGAGGCAAGAGTAAGACCACAAGACAAGAGGTGTACCGACGGTAGTGAGACAAGTGCTAGAAGAGGAAAAATTTCGGCCTTTGATCCGAATCACCCTGACTGAGGCTCTTTCAGGCATCATGAACTACATGAGGTCCCTGAGACTCTACAATCAGAACCGGTATTGCGTCATGAACAGTTTACAGTACTTGTACATCTGACCACTTTGGATCAAACAACACAACTCAGAGCTCTGTAGAACCAGGTTCGCTTAGTAAGCTATCCTTGACTGTTTGTGGCACCACATGACTGATCACTAATTTAATCGTTTTTTTTACCATTTTACACGATTATTTGTCCACTTGCTCAACCCTTTGGTCCAGGTCAGGTCTCAACTGCAGCTTAAACGAAACGGCAGAGACAGATGGGTCTGGAAGAGCTATGAAAGACCCAAAGTTGGGTAAAAATACAAGAAATTACGCAACATACTCTGATCACGTGACCTAATCAAAACACACCGTCTCTTTTAGTGACGCCAGTATCCACTACCCACGCCTGGTTGCACTGACACTCGTACTCAGCTACTCCTCACGACAAACTTTAGTGGAGACTTAGGTTTCTAGACTAAAGTACAGGTCCCAAAGTGGAGTGTCAAGAGGGAGACAAAAGTGGTGGAAAAAGTAGTAATTCCGGCGATTTAACCCCTGGAAACGATTTCGTACGGCCCAAATACCCCAGATCGAATCCTTTCTTGTCTACCAGTGCTTTCCCTGACCCCTCGCGTCACGTGGAAACCCCACTTACCCTACGTAACCTCCTCTTACCCTACTTTCCCCCATTGGGCCACCGCCAACCCACTCACACTTGTCCGTGAAATTTTCACTTTGCTGTTGCTCCAAATTTTAAGTGTCTAATCACGAGGATAATAGAGGGCTGCTAACATGTCTGTCTCCAAGGTGAGTATCCGAGGGCAGAACGAGGAGGACGCAGGGATTTGGGGGCGCCAGGCGGCTGATTGACGACTTGATGAGGGCCTCGTGGATCACATGTGGTGTGGTGTGGTGTGGTGTGATCGGTGATGTGACAACACGATTGACAACCCAGTGGTATTTGATGAGTCGGTTGAGGAGGGGTGGGAGAGTGGTGAGAAGGCACCTGTTTGATTCTGTTCTGGTGGCATCGGATGGATGTGTCGTTTTCGTCTTCGGATCATGTGGTGTTGCTATGCCATTATCCAGTTGACATGTGCCCCATTTGTCCACCCAAAGTGAAGACACTTGGCTTCAGAGACTATAAAGGCGTCATCGTGTCCACTCCAAACACCTCCACCTTAAAGACAAGAACCCCATCAAATCGTCTCGTCTCCCCCACACTGGAAACGTCGAATATCGCTGAAATCGGTACCGAAATAGGTATCGAAATCGGCGTTTGATCGTCCTCAGCTGAGTGGTCTGAGTCATCCCCAGTGATGATGTCAGTGCGTGTAATGAGGTCTGACGCCTGAGCTCCCTTAAGTGATCACGCCTGAACCGCCTGAACCGCCTGAACCCTTATCACGTAAACTCGCCTAACGGCTCGTTTACCGTTTACTGTCTAGTCCCTCCGCTAACTCAGAACCTTTACGAAATCCTCGGAAACGTGGAGGAGGACTCCAACAAGGTCATTGTGACCAAGGAGCTCACCAAGAACACCGGCTCTTCCAAGAAGAACGCCGCCCCCAAGGACCCCGGCGCCGCTCTCGGAGCCTCCAAGAAGTCCAACCAGCCCCTGCGAGACCAGAACCGGTCCAAGTCCACCGAGCCCCAGCCCGAGAAGAAGGGTAAGCCCGCTCGAAACCCCCGACCCGACCGACGATCCCAGACCGGCAAGTCCGACTCTGCCAAGAAGGTTGGCAAGGGATGGGGCGACTCCAAGGGCAAGCTCGCCGACGAGAAGGCCGGTGACGCCATTGCTACCAAGGACGAGGCTGCCGAGCCCGAGACCCCCGTCGAGGCCCCCGTCGAGGAGCCCGACAACACCAAGACCCTGGAGCAGTACCTGGCTGAGCAGAAGGCTGCCACCGCCAAGCTGGCTTCCGGCCGATCCGTGCGACAGGCCAACGCTGGCGCCGAGTCCAAGTACGCCGAGGCCAACAAGCTCGACAAGGACGAGCTGACCGAGCTGGTTGCCGGCACCAAGGCCAAGAACGTCCGAACCCGAGCCCGAAAGGAGAAGGTTCTGCTGGAGATTGAGCCTGCCTTCCCCGCCAACCGAGAGTCTCGAGGCGAGCGATCCGACCGAGGCCCCCGAGAGAACACTCGAGGTGGCCGAGACGGCAAGCGAGGCGGTGACAAGAAGGGTTTCCGAGCCCAGGAGCGAAAGGCTCCCTCCGTCAACCTGTCCTCTGCCTCCGACTTCCCCGCCCTTGGCGCTTAAACCGCTCGTCCCGGTTTCCAGATGGTCCTTCCACACTTCTTGTCAATTGAGAACAACAGTCAGTCTATATGGCTCACAAATGAAAAGCGAGCGAGCGAGTAATCAATCAATCGAATGTTGAACGAGAGGATATGTGAGCGAAGCGAACATATCCGAGCGTAGCACATGAGCTTAGCGAATGTGCGTGTGTGTTGTAGTGTACATGAGTAGAGCACATGAACGTAGTAAATGTGCTGTAGTTTGACTCACAAGTGTCGTCGCAAAGAAGAGCCGTTGATGATTGAATGATGTGCTTGAATGATGTGCTTCTCTGATAAGGCATCGTTCATCACGCGTTGTATGTCCACATCGTGTTGTGTTCACGAAGAAATAAGCATAATGGCTTCGAGAGTTTGGTTTACGAGAATGGGAGGAGTGTGATGTTGTGGGGTTGGAAGTGGAGGAGGAGGGTTTTAAATCATACCATTGTAATCTCCTCGATGAGAGGATTCGTCTGGTGTGCTTGGTTTTCACATTGAACCACTATTGGCAGAGCTGACGGGTATGCTCGAACACAGGGTTAACTCCTTGGTAACATCATAACAAAGGGGTTGTTCTTGTTTATTGACACGTTTTATTATGGAAATACGATGAGAATGGTGGGAATGTGTTCAGAGCGATGATATTTTGTACCGAAATGCGCTTTTACCTCCTACTTTGTCATATATGAGTCTTTGATATTGAGAGCGTGTGGTGGTAAGACAGGTATTATGTATGTACCCACAATTGAGAACATGACTGGAAGTATGGGAAACAGAGATACTGTATCCACAGTGACCAATTAAACCAGTTTATTACTTCTAAATTGGTCTGACTTCTCAGTCATCAAAGCAACCCCTTCAACGACTGGTCAGATCCTCATGTCTATATATGACTATCCCAGTATACACCTCAGCCTTGTCTACCATGTTGAGAACGTGAGAAAGCCCACAAGTAAAAGTTCAAGTGCAAAAACAAAATTTTCCGCTAAAAAACGCTCCAATGAAAGCCCTATCACTGCAATCAATGTGGAAAAACCACCCCATGACTCGTGTCAATATCGCCTCTCCATTCAATGTGTGCAAGCGTGTTGGAAATCTCGTCCACATTGGCTGCATACAAATGCTGCTTTTGGCTGTGAATGGAAGATGGCCCCTGTTGAAGGAGTCAAAAGTTGGCCTATTGAAGAAACCAAAGCGACATTGTGATCCCCTTGTTCCGCTGATCATTTCCTTACCCTTAAATTTCCCCTATCTCCCCTGGAACGTCTTCCAGAAGCCTACTCATCTCCCCCATTTACTTCTCACCCCACAGGAGACCTGCAAGGGCCATGCGGCTGAAGAGGGTCTAAATACCCCGGTGCAGCCGTTCTCGAGCGATAAAAAGATACTCGAGATGGAACAGGTGACCAAGGCAATTGACCAGTTGGACGTGAAGGACGTGAAGCACACGCTGAAGGAAAATGCGGTTGTTGAAGAGAAGGAGGTTAAGGTAGAGGAGGAGGAGGAGGTTGAGGATGAAGATAAGGTGAAGGAAGATGGAGATGAGGTAAAGGAAGTTAAGGAAGACGAAGACGTGAAAGAAGACAAGGAAGATACCAAACCCAAGAAACCCGAACTCCACATTGAGTTCAAAGTCCCCCATGATGACGACTATATCAGTCCCTATATCCAGTTGGGATCTCGGTTTCACAAATCGTACGATCGTTGCCTCGAACTAGACGAGATTGTTCTGCCTGCTGAAGCTATCACTAACAACACAGACGAGAACAAATACGTGACTCTGTGGCTCGATTACCCTCTGGACGACGAATACTCGTTCCAAATCTACCCCGAAGATGCCTCCAAGGGTTTCACCAGAGGTCATTTGCTCATCACCATTAAACGCACCTATGACAAGCTGTATGCCGAGGAAGAGGAAACGAGCTCTCTTCCGGTCGAAAACATTCCCGGAATGCTGAATCGAGCCACTACAGACGGAAACTACGGAGTTTGGGGACATGTTCTGGATGATCTGGTTCTTCACACTATTTCCTACGACTACGAAAAGAACGAGATTTGGCTTGGTATTGATAGTTAGAGAGGATATGGTAGTTGAGTAATGGATACTGTCTAATGAACCCTTGAACCTCGGTTCTACAAATTGCTCTGTTAAAGTAATAACAGGCATAAAAGGTGGAGGAGAAACGTTTGGTGTCTCTAGGTGATCACTTTTGACCTATTGGAAAAGTAAAGATATTGGCTGTTGATGTCGTAGTTGACGTTGTCGTACGGATAGTTGAGGTTGTTGTAGATGGCTCAGCTACATTGCCATTACCACATTGTTTCTTGTTCGTAGTGTCCTCATTCCTTCCCCATACAATCTCAGATGACTCTAGCACCCTGACCTACAGATCTACAGCATTTACGACTGTTTACTGCGTCTCAACGGTGTGCAAGCTTGGCAGAACAGAAGATTGACAGAAGTAGTTCGAGAACATCTGGCAAGACTACTTCTTTTGGCAGACAACGAACCAATCAATCTACAGAAGCCACCAGCCTCTTTCTACACCCACCACCACGTTCTCCAGACTTTCTCCAGCCTCCACTTTTCCAGATACAGTTAAACTCGTACCGGCTGCCCTTTTGCCGTCATAACTGCGATTTATGAACGAGATAACAAGCCGAAGAGTTAGTTTGGGTCATCGGCTCGTCGGAAAGAGATTGAGCTGGTGTGGTGAGAACTGGCTAGTGTTTTGATCTGTTTTTCTGTAGCTTTGTTAGGACTATTGACAGTAGTTTAGAGCCTGCCTTAACGGGAACTTCGAAACAGTGTAGAAAACGCAGTACTAAACCAACCAGATCCTGAACTTCACCATATCCAACCTCTTACTTCCCTTCACCTATCAGCCAAGTCTGTCCCTCAATACCTCCACCTCCACCTATTCTACTAGTCTTAAATGCCAAGACCCAGAAGTCATCGCTGAGAGGTTACAGAAGACTCCTGAACGACATTGGAACCACGTGTAGTGTCCGAAACCGAAGTAGAAACCGTCTAGAAGTGACTATAAAGACCCCCCATGACTCCCCTTCAAGTCCTCATCTTCAGATCACTCACCTTCTCTTCTCAAGCTTCAGCTTTCAATGAAACTCTTCTCTGTTCTTCTCTCTGCCGTTTCACTGGCCTGTGTTGCGGCCCAGGACGTTGTTCAGGCCACCCAGGAGACCTGGGATCTCTTGAACTACGCCGAGCATCTTTCTGGACTCGCTGTTTGTGTTGAGCAGCTCACCCGAATCCAGAAGCCCTTCCAGTGTGCCGGTAGATGCTCCGATTTCCCCGACATGGAGCTCATCACCACCTTCTACCCCAAGGACCTGTTTGATTTCTCAACCACCGGATTTCTGGCTGTTGACCACAAGCGAAAGATCTTCTGGCACGTGTTCCGAGGCACTGCGACTCTGAACAACGGAATCTCCAACCTTCGACTCAAGCGACAGCCCATGTCTGCGTGGAACAACCCCCAGATGGACTGTCCCGACTGCCAGGTTCACGGAGGCTTCCTGTCTGCTTACAACCAGGCCTTTGACCAGTTCAAGAGCGACATGCTCGAGACATTTGAGAAGTACCCCGACTACCAGGTCATTGTCACCGGTCACTCGTTCGGAGGAGCTGCCTCGTTCCTGCACGGAATCAACCTCAAGACTTCCGGCTACGACCCCATTGTCATCACTTCAGGCCAGCCTCTCACTGGAAACAAGGCTCTGGCCGACTACAATGACAGGCTCTTCTTTGGCGAGAACCCCGACTTCACTCACCAGGGCCCTGACCGACGGTTCTACCGAGTCACCCACAAGGAGGATCTGGTGCCCCGAATCCCCTTCTGGACTCCCTACCACCACTCCGGAGGAGAGGTGTACATTGACTACCCTCGAAACAACCCTCCTCTGAACAGTCTCAAGGTGTGTGACGGCCAGCAGAACCCCATGTGCTCGTTTTCGACCTCGCTGACCAAGGCTGCGACCAAGGGCCAGCTCGAGGCCGCCCACTTTTTCTACTTTACCATTTTCTCCCTCTGTGGTATTAATCTGGCTCCTCCTTTGAACAGCGAACTTCCTGAGGGTGTTTGGGGTCATTAGAAACAAACAAATCAGGAACACAGTGAGTGATTTTGTCACTTTCCAAGTTTGTACCTGGTAGTCCCTCTCCCCTTTTAGTCGATTTTATAACTCTCAATACAACTCGTGTACAATTCATACCATACACCCCTATACCCTCTACGGTCACACTACAAGTAGCTATAAGAATGACAAAGACGTATAGAAAAGTACAAGGAAAATCACTAGTGGAAGCCTCCAGGAAGAGGTGAGTTAGTAACGACATGTCGTCGACGACAGAATAGTCGACAACAGAATGGCTCAATTCGAGTGCAAGTGGGATCATCAAATGTGTACAGAAGGACATCACCACACTCTATCAGACCAATTGACCTAGAAAGAAGCAAAGGACCGTCTTACAAAACACACTGCTGATCACCACCTCTCAGAAAGTGCTCACTTATTACAAATGCCTATACTGTATTGGTACGAGTACACCTCTGTTAGCAACATAATCCGTGGAAAAAGACAAAGATCAAGGATAATGAATGACACACTCATATATACAGTAGAAACCACACGTCGCATATCCACGCCCAATTGAGCAGTATACAAGTACAAGTACAGTACCTTCAACTCCAATCAATTCCCTCACTTCGTCATAACTACCCTCATATCACCTCACCAAACACCCCTCGTCTCATGACACTCATCCGCCTCTACTTTGGCCGAAACAGCACTTGTCTCAGAACCCCAAATTCTATCCCCAGTCCCAGTGTCTACAAGCACAACAATTGTTGTTTGAATAATATGTTAAGTATGTTAATGTATAAATCATGAGTATCGTTTGATGAGGGCGCTGCGCCAGGGCAGCCAATAAAAAAAGTTAGATGAAGCCATTTTCCAAATAGCCAGAGTAAAAAGTATTACAAGAGGTCCGGTTCCAAAAAAAAAAGTGGTCGCGTGAGAAAGCTAAATGGGGCTTAGGCGCACGCCATGCAGTAGGCAAAAAAATAGACTGCAGCACATCTGCAGGCTCCCACTACATGCGACAGCGAAAACCACCATTTTTTCCGCCTCTCTCACCTTACAGCGACCGCAGCTGGACCAGCGCCGAAATCGCGTCCTCCTCCTTGGTCCGCACCGCCGCATTGATCTCCTTCTTGTCCCGCATGTGGCCGTCGAGGTTGAAAAACGTGGGCGACTGCGCGTACGAGTGCTGCGCAGAGTTGTTGGTCTGCTGGCTCAGCGACAGCGTCGGGGGCGACACCATCGACTCCCGGCGCAGCGACTCCGCGCCCATCGACTGCCAGTCCTCCTCGTCCGTCTCCGAGTGGCGTGTCTGGCCGTCGTAGTCCCGCACGTCGTCGTCCTCGTCGTCGTCGTCGAAGACTGCGTTCTCGATCGGCTTTCGCGACGAGTGGAACATCATGTCGTCGTCCTCGAGGTCCACGTCGTCCGTCCACGCCGACGGTGCGGTGCTGGAGCCCACCAGGCCGCCCATCAGGTACGTGGCCGCCTGGTCTGTGGGGTTCAGCGTGGGCGAGATGGGGGGCCGGCCGTGGGCGCCGTTGGTTGACACCGAGGCCCGTCGTCGCGCCAGCTGGGCCAGAGACGATCGAGCCGCGGTCGCAGAGTCAATCTCCTGCTTGATCACGTCCCGGTCCCGCGCAGAAGGCAGCGGCTGCGCCACCTGGCCCTGTTTGAGCTCGGGCTTCATCTCGCCGGGCTTGGCGGCCTCCATCTTGGTCTCGCCGTTCTGGTGCGCCGCCCACCGGCCCCAGCCCACCTTCTCGAACGTGATGCCGTTGGTCTGGTCGCCGGCGTCCAGCGCAGCAATGATCAGCCGTCGCTGCTTGGACAGCGACAGATCGCCAAAGCCGCGGATCGTCATGGCCAGGTGCGTTGTCAGGTGCCGGATCGCCAGCGGGCCCTGGGCCATGAGCAGGCGCGAAAGGCGCTCGGGAGTCACTGCGGCAGCGGCGGCCAGCGCCACGGGCGAGTTTGTGTTGAGGGGGCCGTTGCCGGAGTAGCTGGACGCTCCCGAGGGCGGGGAGTTGACCGCGGACCGGGACTCTGCGGATGAGAAGGACGGTCGCTGAGCGGCGCTGAAAGAGGCTGACCGAGGGTTGGGCGCCGAACCGACAGTGGCTCCGCCAGAGCTGGTCGCCGTGGTCGACGAGAACCGTCGCTTAGTCACACCGCCTGCAGCCACCGAGGGCGGGTTGTAGGGATGGGCGGTGTTTCGGGTGTTTTGGCCGCCCGAAGTGGTGGGCACTCGAGACGCCAGCTGCGAGGAAATGGGGGGCTTGTTGGACGGAGAAGCGGGGCCAAAAAACGGAGACGCCTGGTTGGACGGAGGAGTGGCGCCGTAAAACTGCTGTCGCGTGGAAGAGAGCGACGAGGGAGTCTGGTGGCCAGATCTGTTTTCACCGCCGTTTAACGACATGGAGGAGGGGGTGTTGAGTTTGTGCAGATGCTCATTTTCCTGGGCGAGAATGTTGGGGGACCGGAACGACGAGGGAGGCGTGGGGGAAAAGCCAAAGTCCAGCGTGTCGGTGGTGGTGTGGTGGTGGTTGCCGAGCTTGGCCATCTGGCGGATGGCGGCCCGAGAGTCGGCGGCCTCGAGCTCGTCGGATCGCGACATTCGTCGGGAGGTGAGGGGGATTTCGAGGGACATCTGGGTTAGCAGCAGGTAGCGAGAGGCCGAAGGTCTCGAGCGGACAACATCCGAGAGTGAGGGGCCGCAGGTCTCGAACGACCGAGCTGGTGTATCTATCATCAGTGATAGACAGGTCTCGAACGACAGGAGCTGGTGTATCTATCATCAGCGATATAACAGTCTCGAACGACCGAGCCAGACATGAGACATCAAAGACCAGACGTCGAACGATGATAGTGGCATCATCTGGAGCATGTCTCGAGAGAACCACGGGTGAGACATCATGTCAGAGAGCCATGTTCATGATGCAACCTGTGATCTGATGAGCTCAGTGAAAGACTGGTCTAGACCAACGATTCATCATTCAGAGGTCTCGAACTGACGACATCCATCATTCGGAGGTCTCGAACTGACGATACCCATCTTTCAGAGGTCTCGAACTGACATCTGCTGACGGTCTCGAGCGTGACCTAGAGGTGACTGGCATTCAGGATGAATGGGGACAGGTGGAAAGAGTGACAGAGAACAGTGGCAGCAACGGTAGCTGTGACGGTAACTGTGACGGTAGCAGTGCAACGACAGCATCTCCAGCGTCAGTTCCATCATCATGACACAGCTCTAGTGGCAAGACGTGACAGAAGAGGAACAACTGGCAACCACAAATTTCACCGTCGATGAATGGCAGTACTGCAACCACAAATCACCGTCGATGCAGACAAATTTCACCGCCAATGTAACCACCCTCTAAACAGTGCACACCAAGCGTGTTGAGTAACGGCTGAGCCGGGACAAGATGCTTGGGGTGTGGTATTTGGAGGGTGGTAGAGTGGTCGCCGTCGTCTTCATCTGCCATCCTCATCTACCATCTTCATCTGCCGTTGTCATCTCTTCTGATACGTATCAAAACTGCGTACACCGCTGTTTGTGTCACTTGTCCGAAACGAGAGATACACGTGCAAAAGAGCTGGTAGATGGTCAAACGAATGTTCTCAACTCGTATAATCGTCTGCCACGCCCCTCAGCCGTGCACCTCGTCTCCATCACCGTTTGTTCACCATCTCTTGTTACCATGATCATACTCACGTGTTTGATTGACGTGTTTGTGTACTGTAGCTGTAGCGTCGGTGTGTGTGTGTGTTGCGAGAGTGTGTGTTTTACTGGTTCTGGTGTCGCCTGGGGCTGTTTGTGTCGTCTGATTCTGTGTGATTTCGTGCTTGGTTCTGCGAATCTGACGTCGGGTTGGTAACGTTGATATTCTATCTTCCAGACTATTCGTATGTCTTATTAACTCAAGTCTGCTGACTATGCACCTTGCTGTGGCAGTCTGCGGGGGCGATGGGAAGGGACACAGGGGGCAGTAACGGCGGGAAAACGGGGTTTGAAATGCGCCGGTTTTGTGTCGCGCAAATCGGCTATATCACTCGGCCCATGTCGCCTCCCCAGCCCGTCTATATATTGTCTCGTTGCCCATCTCCTCCTCCTACCAAGTTGGAAATTTCACTCGCCAATAAAGTTGGTCACCGTGTGGGGCGGAAAATAGCCCGAGACAGAGCTATTTTTAGCCGGAAAAAGACGCTCCCAGGGTCGGGGGTCACGTGACGGGGAATATGGACGCCTCGGACACCCTGAATTTCCACCTTCGACTCCTCTACCAGCTCTACTACCTCCACTTTTTACCACTTCCCCTCTGCTCATCTCCTGGAATAATAAAGTCCACACTGCCCTATTCCAAACTTTTATTTTCCAAAGGGGGTAGAGTTTGGCTTGTTGCGGAGCGACGTGTGTGGAATGATTGGAGGTGGTGTTTGGGGTCTGTTGGGGGCTCGGGAAATGTATAAAAGTGGCTCAATTGCTTAGTAAGACCGGGGGAAAGAAAAAACAGAGTATTTCAGTGTCCTCAGCGCCGCCTCTACACCCCCTACAGTTGCTCTCCACGTGTACAAGTGTACTCTTGGTTATCTCCACTGATATACATGTCGTACATGCACTGCACTCATGTAGGAGGTGGACTTTTGTAGAGGCTGCTGTAGGCCGCTGTAGAGCTCCAGACGAGTCGAAAAACGGTAAATGGGGTGGTTCAGACCCGCAGATGGATATTTCGGTCCAAAACCGGCCCAAAACGGCCCTTTGCACGGTACACACGCCTTCCTCGACACCCGCCTCGGATTAGAGTTGTTCAATGTCTTGCCATGTCGGTCTAATTGGGTAATATCGCGAATAAGCCGCTTGTCAGGGTGAGTGGGTTAAAGTGGTGGGGGGTGGAGCTATGTGGATTCTGAAGGTATCATTGTGCTCGCCAGACCCGTGTGATCATTTCTATATAGATAAATCCCACTTTGGAGCACTACTACCGCCCCCACCAGCCCCCACCCGTATATGCCTCGCTTGCTGCACGATTAGGTAAACATTGCTATCTGAGTTGTATCAGGGTTGGTCTCAATGAGATTGGCATGTTTTGGACGCTCAAATGACTCACGGATTAAGGCAGTACGTTTTGCACGGATTGGGAAATTACGGAAATGCTACAAGGCTGTCTGAAGTGGACGTCCCAGAAGGCTGAACATAGTACCTACAAGAGTAGATGGGTAAAAAAACAGAAGAGGAAAAACAGGAAATCTCTCAGTGTCTCGGTTGTTTTTCGGTTCGTTCGGTGCGAGTAGATGGATTTACCCCAACGGTCACATGACCCGCTAGTAGCCGAGACATGGGGTAAATCTGGGCTTCGCTTCGGCGCGGGGACAGTCATGAGGCACGCGCGAGGGGGTCGCACCAGCCAGCCGGTCTATTGTTTTGGTCACGTGGAGCAGAGGTCACGTGGAGAAGCGGGGTGTCACGTGGAGAAGGCGCAGAACCTAAATGTATCACATGACCACTTACATCTGCCAGAATACGGTGTGTTTGTTTACGTCGTGTCGTAGCTTTGGTGGATCACTATGACGTATACTTGTAAACCATGGTTATTTTATTTTAGCATGACGTATGTAAATTATTTGCCACCCAATTTCTGAAATTAGGTCCAAAGGTGAAATTAGATGGTGGGAGGTTACAGTAGATGATGATGAGGGTGGGAAGAGGAGGAAACGGAATTTCGAGAGCAGTATTGTATTGGAAATAGGGGTTGGAGAGGAGATTGGTGTTGTTTGTTTTTTATTTGGTGTTGTATTGGTCGAGTTATCAGGTATCTGTTGTTCTCCTCTACTTGTATCAGCTTAATAAGATTGGTGAAATAATGTACAAGAGCCGTAAACAGAGTGATTAATGGGAAGTACTGTCAGAACGTGATTGTGAAGTAGTGGGGACAATGTGAGCTTAGGATGGGGCTTCAAATAGTTTCATTTCTTACATTACAAAAAATGCCGCTGTAAAATCTTCAGGAACCCTCTGAAGCAGCACCTTGAAAGTGGTATGATAACTACAGCATTGGAACCTTCAATGTGAGGGAAGAGAGATATTTAGATACGGAGACTTATGGTTGACTTGACGTCTTTGCTGAATTAAGCAGCTTGAGATGTTTGTTGGGTTCTGGTTCATGTTGCTAGTATGAGTAAGTTGTACGATTGTTGAGTGGTTGTGTGGAGACACGAGAATACGTTTAAAACACAATGTGACGTCTCTGAATGTCGGTGCTGTTGGAAATTCCACTCTCTGGGCAATATGGAACTCACCTGTAGTGCTCTTCTCCTTCCAGTCAAGTCGCTACTCCTCCAATCAGTGCATAATCTCACCTGTGAGCTGCAGACTTAGTGGATATCCGATGGGTTCCTGAGACTATAGTAAGGCACAGAGACTAGGTGGGTGTGGCTGTGTGAAGGAGGGGGTTTGATGGCAGAGAAATTGAAGTTGGTGTGTGATTAGTGTGGTTCTTGTTGGCGCATCCTGTAGTTTTGATGGGCTAGAAGGATTACCAGCGTACTGTGTCTTCTTGAGAGGCAAGAATGTACTTGTAGTCGTAACTGCAGTTCCAAAAAGTGATTAGTAGGCCCTGGTCAACATTTTGAAGATCCCCTGATGATTCAATCGTTTGAGACACTGTTCAGCCAGTTCACAAACCTCTCAGGTTGAAGACTACCCACTACTGTTGTTGTAGGGTAGATGAAAGCCTTCATAGCTTACCAAGAGTTCACCATTGAATTAACCGTAGCTCAATAGTTAGCGGTTGAGAGTCCCTGAATCACCAGCCATGCTCTTACGTTGGTAACTCACATTGTACCGTGGTGAGGTTATGTAGTGGTTATATCAGTGAAAGTAAGTAGTAGAGATGAGTGGCGTACTTGTAGCAAGACACTACAAGTAGTGTACTGATTCAGATGGACAATCACTTTGATAGACTTGTGTTAATAGTTGTTGTCAGCTTTCTCAGTAATTTCTGATACAACCTGAAAGCTCATCTCAATGTGTCATAGAACGAAGACTGATCCTGTAGAGTACAAGTAGCCACCGTGTTTCATGTACTCACAGGATAATTTCAAGCGTCTTTTCATATTCAATCTTTCAGTATCAATATTACATGTTCATATTGCCCTCACTTGTATACTCCTTCTACTGATGGGTGCACAGGTTTCAGGTGACTGAACAGACAAACCATCTGTAGCCCTCAATCGAATCATCGACTTCAAGCTACCAGTCTATTCACCAAGTCTCTAAAGCCGTACTCTCAAATGTATCTCAACTGAGCATACAAGGACAGGCACTACGAGACACCTTCCATCTGAATACAAAGGCTTACACCAGTCACACAACACACCGTTCTCATTCATGTTCTTCAGAATGGTCACCTGTAGACCATGCAACCACCTTGACTCTCTATGAAAGACATTGTCAGACAAGCACATAGCCTAACCTCACGGAGATATCAGACGAGTGACTTGCTTCTTGACAACCAGAAGACGATACCTTATGTGAGGGCTCATTCTACATGTCTCCCTCACGCTCACTACAAGTAAAGGTACAACTGAGATGAAGGTCTACGAGAAGATGGTACCATGCTTCCCCATTGCAGTAAAGGAATATTGCTTCGCACTCTACACTAATCCGTACAAGTACGGTACAAGTAAATGTGGACAACAGATGACTACAGATAGCCCATATTATCGACTTCGAAGACAGTCATGCTTCACATTACTTGTACAGTAAAGGATCTTCTTCATGACACTCAACCTTGACTTTATTACTGATCGCAACTTGTTCTACGCACCGTTGCTAATAGGTCTCTACACTGCTTCGCACCTTGCTATAGGTCCGTGTCTCGTGCTTCGCACTCTACACTCAGAGACGCGCCTCGTCGTATCTCGTGCTACGCACTCGCTACTCGCGTTTGTTCAAATAATCAATTTTGCATTTCGACTCTTTACAACATACTATATTACAAACAGTCAAGGGGGTGGATGACGACATTTTTAGTAACCAAGAGCGGCGAGAGCCTTGGCGGCCTCGGAGTCAGCAATCTGGGCGTGGGCAGCCTTGGTCTTCTTGGACAGAGCAGACTTCTTGGCGTAGTAGGCGGCAGACTTGACCTTTCGCTTCTCCTCGAGGTTGGCGACAACGTCCTGGTACTTCCAGCCAAACTCGTGGGAGACTCGGCCAACGGTGCAGTACTTTCGGCCGGGCTTGAGTCGCAGAACTCGGAGGGCCTGGGGGACGACCATTCGCTTCTTCTTGTCGTAAGGAGGAGGGATGCCCTCAAAGACCTTGAGTCGCTCCAGAGCAGCCTTGCCTCGGGCAGTCTTGTGGGGGATCATACCTCGAACGGCCTTGTAGAAGATTCGAGAGGGGGCTCGGAAGTGGAAGGGACCGTGGGTTCGGTTGAATCGGGTGGCCTTTCGCAGGTAAGCGGCGTACTTGAGCTTGGATCGGAAAAACTCCTGGGAGATGTTAAGAGCCTCGCATCGCACAACGACAATGTTCTGGCCGTCGAGGATCTGCTTGGCAACGGTGGAGGCGAGTCGACCGAGGAGGTGTCCCTTTCCTGATGTTAGTATTTGTGTTTTAAGACGGAAACTGGAAAGCGCAGCTTTTTGTTTTCGTCGATATTTGAACGACCTTCAGGCAAAAACTGGAAAGCGAAGCTTTTTGTTTTTGCCGTCACAGACTGATAACCCACATCAAACTGTTTACAATGAGCCTTCAGCTTCCTGAGTCTCGTTGTTCAGCTTAAAGTGACGGTTAAGAGGATGAAGAAAATGGATGGGAGAAGGGTGTTTTATAGACGGCTGGAGATGACCTGACTCATGTCACTTGTCCCACCTGAGGAGATAAAGACGGAAAAGTGACAACTATGAAGCAGCTGTGTATTTAAATACACTGTCATACCTCCCTTTGTGTCACCTTCTGAACATCGCCTCTGTGTCACCTTCTAAACCATTTGTACCACATCTCAAACCCATCTCACACCTCCATCTCATATCGTCATTATCGTCAAAGTCGAAATATCGCTCTCAATCAACGTGCACTGGCGTCTGTTTGTCCACCACGGGTGCGCTCGTTACTCACCGTCAATCACAACAACAGGTTCAAAGGTGCTCATTTTCGTAATGTTGTCGAACTTGTAAACAAATTGTGAAAAGATTCAGATTTTGATTTTACGAATCACCAGAGTCGTTTTCCGTTGGGACCAAAACCTTTTTTCGGCAGAGACGTCACGTGCAGAGTGGGACTGCTTTTTCCCAAACAGGCGCCCACAGCGCCCAGCCCTAACCCCGCTGGGAGGATCCGGAAAGCCCTAATCGCGATTCCCCGATTGGGACACCCACTCGGCGGATTATCTAGGGTTATCGACGATTATCGGAGGGGATTTAATTGGAATATTCGGTAAAATAAGGGGAATTTTGGAATAATTAGGGCTAAATTATTTCCGCCTACAGGGGTCATTTGGAACACTCTCAGAGGTTTAGGGCACAGTTTTTCTCACGTTTTCACGCTGGTCACACGAGCTGGGGATCACGTGACTTCTCCAACGGTCCCAGTGCCTCGTACATGTGTTCTAAAATGGTGGATGTGAAGACGCATGAAGAGAAGAGGGTGGGAATTTTGGAACTGGTTTGGTCACGTGATTGTACTGCTACAGAATGGAGTTTCAGCTCTTTTTCAGCTCTTTTCAGCTCTTTTTCAGCTCTTTTTTAGCTCTTTAAGCCTTCTTATTGAGGTATAACTGATGAAAACTCTGCTGGTTCATTTCAGGGCTTTAGAAGTTAGTGTGGAGTTGAAGAGCTTCTCGTGACTGATGCGACTGATGCGACTGAAGCGACTGAAGCTCATTTCTGCCTCGATTGCTTGTCTGTTGCATCTGTCATGTTCAGTGCTCCAGGTGAGTCAAGGCAGGAGACTGTTAGGAACTTGTACAAGTAGAGACTTCAGCTTTTTGCTTAGTCAGAATGTTCAAAGTGGTGATGTGGGAGCTGTTACCAAGAGTTCTTAGGCTCTGATATGGCTTGGTGACATGGTTGGTTGTTGAACTTGTAGACTGTCTTGTTAAGCTACAAGTACCTCTAAAGATAGTCTTAGTAAGCACACCTTCAAGTCACGAGATCTCAGTGCAGACTTCAAATCTGGGTTTATCTGAGCTGATCATACAAGTACAATTGTAGATAGGTTGATAGTGTGGAGATTGTGTTCTTTGTTGTACTTGTACTGTACTTGTACTGTACTTGTAGTGTGGTGTGTATACTCATAGTCTTTACAGTAGAAAGTGTGGTATTACTTGTACAAGTAATTACAATGAGCTGTTAAAGCCAAAGGCCTTGATCTACCAGTAGCACTAGTATGAGTGCACTTCTCACTACAAGTAGTTGTTAGCTGATAATTCTATGTCTATTGCTGCCTTCATAGTTCTTATACAAGTACTATGAACACTACAAGTACATGCTCACTTCAGAGTCTGAACTCGTATCTTCGTATTTAGGTGATCATCACTCTGACTCTGAGACCGTCGAAAAGATCGACACTATCAAGCTATTGATAACTGTATCACAGCTATTGAGTTGAGACTTGAAGCCAATCGATGGGGTGGCTGTAGTACTGGAAAAGAGGACTGTAGACTCCAGAAGCGTTATTTGAAAACCGAGAATATTCACTCACTTGACTCGTCATTCATTCACTCAACTGACTTCAGGAATGTTCACCTCTTATTTATACACCTCATATGACCTTCACATACTTGTACTTGTACTTGTACTTGTACCTGATCTGGAGTTTGTAGAAACACGAATCGAGCTGATTCAGTGTGATCGCAGCCAGTGTCAGCAGCTCCAAGATAACTATCAGACTAGTCAGTAGTTTCACCTCACTGTAACATTCAGATATCTCTATTAATGAACTTCATAGTAAGACTGCTATGTATCCCTACTATCGTGCTGTCATCTCCTATACAAAGTCTCAACGCTCACAATGACACGTGACAGACGCAGAGAAGCCCTTCAAATGCGCAATACGATTTTCCGAACGTCATCTCTGGAAGCTGTTACATATCTACAAGTGTACAAAAGTCCCCTCATTAACCGAAATTAAATATGCACTGAACTGAGCCCCCACAAGACAAAGACAGAACACGATAAGTCGATGACTAAGCACGGGAAAAGCACGGGGAAAACTGCAATCAACTCGCCATCACGTGACCATTCCACCCACGTTTTCCCCCATCTTCCACCGTCTTCCCTTCATCCTCCACGCACCCCTACCGTTTCCCCACACTCCTGCATGTGTGCTGCGTCAATAGTCCTATTTTCTACCAAGGTTTCGCTCCGCATTGCATGATAATATGCATCACATGGTAACCACACCATCACACAAAACCAGCGACACTTTTGAACCAACGTTTTTGGAGGCTTCAAAAAAGGTCGAAAAAAAAAGGACACAGCTAAGCGGAGACCACGAAACGCTTGCCAACACATAGGGCTGTTGATATTGAGAGGGAAAACGTGCTATACTGACGTCACGACACAGAAGTACGACACAGAAGTACAACACAAACACACAAACACACAAACACACAAACACACACAACAACACTCTACAACGCTCAAAAAACAGCTGAAAACGCAGCAAACACTCATAACCTGTGCTATTTGCTTTGCTACCTTCTCTCACAATGAACTCATGCTCCAGCAGTATCAGTGAGACTCCCAAGATCACGATTCTGCTATCTTCGGGAGAACGAGTGGAATGGGGGCTGGACGACTCGTTTCTGACAGCTCATAACCTGTCGGTCAAGTCATGTGACGAGGCCACCGTCGCCCAGCTCAAACAGTGCATTGTCACCAAATGGGCCGACTTCAAGACCAACTCGCAGGCCCCAGACCCGTCGCGATTGCGCCTCATTTTTCTTGGCAAGATTCTCGAAGACACACAGACACTGGAGAATGTGGGGTTAGGGTCGAATTCGACGCAGCACGTGTCCTCGGTGATCCACGTGTCTGTGCGTCCCGAGTCGTTCCAACTGGACTCGAAAAAGACGCCCACAAACTCGTATTCTGTCCAGGCCGGTGGAGTGACCGAAGATGCATCTCAAGGGTCGAGATGCGGCTGCTGTGTGGTTATGTAGCATGAGAATGTATTTATTTATTGGTGGAGTGAGGAGATACGGATGTGAAGAAGAGAAGTTGAACATCTGAGTGTCTATTGTAGTTACCGTACTGAAGACTATACCTGTGATTGAACATTGATTGGAGATGTGAAGAGAATGCTGTACAAGTAGATAACTCAGGTGACAGTGATAGCTGTTCTAGTCAGTAGGTGTCAGTTTCTTGACTTGACTATTCTCTGTTAGTTACCGGTACTTCTATACTTACACCATCTTTCAAGCTGACTAATCGAAGTGAAACAGTTCTGAGAATGAATGCTGATAGACTACGCCTGTTGACTGCTACTGAACCGCTTTTAGTCATGTCTACAACCAGCATGGTGGAATGCTTGGTGTGTCTTGATCCTTGTTGACGATCTAAAGAGACAATTTAAAGATGGGTCTCATGACAGTCTTGATATGAAGAATGCGCTATGAGAGGAATATCCGAGGTATGTCTTTCTTGATTAGTCATTTGGTTCTATTCAGGTGTCCTGTGTAACCTGACAGAGAAAGTCTTGTAGTCAAGTGTTCTGTTAGTACAAGTACTGACTGAAGTTGTCTCTGAGAGCTACAGAAGAGAAAATTGTAGTTTCAGATTGCAGCAGAGTAGTTATGACTCCAATTATTGAATCAGTAATCGTACAGTCTCAGTATACCACTGGTACTCTTGAGTGAGTCAATAGGCACCTCATAACACTCTGTATTGATCTCTTATCATATATACATCTATAACCCTACTTGTAGTTAAGTCACCGCCTTCAACATGTTAGCCCTGTTCAACACCATATAGTCCATTTTCACCTGCTCCAGCTTCTCCAGATTATCCAGGTTTGCCATCATAATCTCTTCTCGATATGAGCCATGCAGACCAATGGCGGGTCTCTCCTTCATCATCTTCCGATCGGTCTGAATGTACGTTTCCACGTCCTCAGAGTTCTCCAGTCTCTTGGGGACCTCCAACTTCTTGAGAAACTGCCCCAGAGCGTACACAGACATATCATCTTGCTGCACCGGATCTTCAAAGTAGACGAGAGCCTCACTTGTGATCTTCTTGTAGTCTTCGTTCATATCTTCGTCCTCCCCGAACGTGCCGTCTTGGTACTGAGTCTCCATACGTGTGGAAGCACTGAGAGTGATTTCGTAGAGGATTCGCGAAGGGAGGCCTGCAAACGCCAGCCCGTCCTTGGTGACGACGGGAAACGCCGTGTGTCGATGTGACACGCCGCAAAAGTACGTTTTTCCGGTCCTCATGTCACCAAAGCTCTTTCCCATCGTTTCGGGCAGAGTCACGTATCTCTCTTTGCCGACAGCGATTCGGAACCCTCCATAGGGCTCGTCTTTGTTGTAGACATCGTCGGTGACGAATTCGCCGAGAACGGGGAACCTGGAGTTCCACACGGTGAGACAGCGGTTGTCGGCGTTTTCGGACAGAACCACATCGACCCCCAGTTCTCTGTCAAACTCGCTGCGGTAGCCCAGATCGACCCACAGTCGGTAGAAGACTCCGCGGTGGATGAGGAAGAGATAGCCGTCAAAAGTGGTGAAAAACTGCGTGTACACGTCCGAATACGCCTGGTTGTACGTCATGGACAGCGGCAGAGTGCAGATGAGCACCGGCTCGAGCTCCTTGGTGGGCTCAACATAACACAGCATCTGTCTGTGACGCTGGCTGTCCGGACTGGTGACAATCAGAGCTCCTCCGTTTTCACAGCCCGGAAGAAGACACACGAGTGAGCCGCTGAATTCCGGTTCGTACGTGACCATGTGCTCTTCCTGGCCCTCAGGAGGAGCAAAAAGAGGCACCATTTGATCGTGGACGACATATGCTCCTTGAGCGTTCCTTTTGACGTTGGGGTCGTCCTTGTAGATGAGAGTGTCGTACTGTTGGTCGTCTTCACCGCCGAAACGCACATGGAGCAGTTTCTCGTTTTCGCCAACGACATGGACCCAGAACTTGGTTTCTCCGTCGTTTGAAAAGTCATCGGAATAGTCATCGAGGAAGTCATCTCTGTCAGAATCGTCTTCACAGTCATCGTCAAAGCCGGTCAAAAGTTTGTCTTTGAAATGACCGTTGACCACCGTCAGTCCAGAAGGCGACTCGTCGCTGAACGAACACGTTTCCTCGTATTCAATGGAAACCGCTCTTATAGTGTCAGGAGGCACATAGGTCTTGGTCATGGTCCTGAGATCGACTTTACAACCCTCCTTGAAATCAACCCACGTGCCCTCAATCTCGCAGTCTTCCCCGTCGCTCTCTTCCTCCAGACCGGCGTCCAGCGGATCGTCAAACACCGGAGTCATACTAGTGCGAAACTCGTCGTCTTTCATCAACACATGGTAGGGTAAAAACTGGGGGTCGTTTTTGCCCTGCCAAATCGCAGGTCGCAGGTCTTTGAGAAGATAAAGATGATCGTTGGACGCATCCAGACCGGCACGTGACCGTGAAACCACCAAATTCGCACACTGGATCCAGGTTTCGGCGTCAGAATCGCCGATTTTCATCCACGGCACGCGTCTCTGCACTTTTTCCTGCAAAAACGACTTTTGTCCGCCAAGTCCGCGGAAAAAGCGGGAAAAAACCACACTCGTCTGGCTCAGAGCCACACACGACTCCAAATCGCAGTTTTCCGCGATTCGCAGGATGATGTCGTCGCTCAGGTCTTTCATTGTGGAGAAGACGTGTCGAATTAGACGTTGAGAAGGCATGAATCGTACATGTCAAATGCAGGGCAAGACTAGCGAGAATAACCGAGTACAAATACGGAGTACTTGTGTATATGGAACAAACGTTTCTTTATGGATTTCAGTCTGTTTTTAGTGCTCTATTCAGTCTGTTTTAGCCTACCTGATTTGGTTTCATCTGGTAGCATACTGTTCTGTAAGGTGGACACAAGAACATGGTCTATATTTTTCTCTATATAATCGAATAAATGTAGGAAAATAGAAAAATAACTTATCAGTGCCTCAAATAGGTGATACTGGTGTTCTTTGATCTGAAAAATGACTATCACTGCAAATCGTTTCTTTCTAAGATGTCTACTACCTCACTTCATAGGCTAAAGAGAAGGACGTAGTAATCACTCAGAAGAACTACACAGTGAAAACGGTTCAGATATTTCTGTTACTTTTGACGTTTCAAAGTGCTTATTTGAAACCTCTGAACACCCTCTCGTCTAATCCGTCAAGGAAGCCTTTACATTCAATCAGAAGAAGTACGAAGAACTGATATGAAGTATGTGAATAAGTAGTCCGTAATTAGATGACCGTCAATTCCACCAGTGAATAGTTCTCAGCTAGATACCATATTCAAGAGTCACCTTGTATTCTTGTAGGTTCTTTCAACTCCCTACCAGCCACACGTCATCCCCACCTACAAACTCCCGTTCAATATAAATCACGTTAGTTACTTGTTACATGCACTGTGCGTCAAAGGCACCTACCGGTACTTCGTACCCTACTTGGCCACCTTGGCAGGACTGTCTTGCCAGTTCTTGAAACCCCTGGTCAGGTCAATGTTCTGCAGATCTCCAAGACCATCAGCATCCCGGGCTCCAGACCCGCCAGTTTCCCGCGAGGGACTGTACTTGACAGGACTGAATCCCTCGCCTCCCCGAACAGGCGTGCTGCTGAGCTGCATGAACCGCCAGAACGGAGCAGGCGACGAAGCAGGCATGAACGACGAGGGAAGCTGCTGCTGAGCCGAGGGAGGAGCAAGAGACAGATTGGGAGCTGCAGGCGCAGGCGTCGCGCTCGTGGTAGGCAGAGTCGTGGCTCCAGCTCCCGAGGAAACAGACGGAGTCGTTCCGGTGCCAGACTCGGTCTTGGAAGCCGCCACACCCATGTTCACCGTCGACCGGCTGGCGGAAATGTTGCTCAGCCGGTCGGGAGTGAACGTCTCCTTGTACCGCGGGCTGGGGGTGAATGCAAAGTCCTCGAAGCCCACGCCGCCAAACTGGTCCTTGCGGGGCGTCGAGAGGGGGTTAGCGGTGGTAGAAGGAGCGTTGGAGGTAGAAGCCTGCTCGGAGGACTGTTCCGAGCTACCTGCGTTTCCAGCAGTATTACTAGAACCACCAGCACTTGCACTACCTCCAGCATTTGCTGCCGGCTGAGGATGGCTCAGGTTCGGACTCACGCCGTCAATGCTGCCCCGTCCTTCCCGTCCACCGCCCATGCTGCCCATGCTCGAGGGCCCGGTGCCGAGACAAATCTGCTCGCCGCCGGGAGGAGGAGGAGCCACCACAAACGTGGACATGCTGCCTCCCGAGGCCCCAGAAGCCCCCACGTGGCCCCCTCCACCCCCTCCGGTTCTCTGGAGCGTCAGAGTGCCTGCGGGCCGCTTCTTCACCAGCTCGCCGCCCTTGCTCTTGCGCAAGAACTCCTCCTTGTGCTCCGGAGTCACCTGCCACTTCATGCCCTTGCCGGGCTCGTCGGACCGCCGGGGGACCTTGACAAACGCCTTGTTCAGCGACAGGTTGTGCCGGATCGAGTTCTGCCAGCCCGTGCGCGAGTGCCGGTAGAACGAGTAGTGCTTGGAGATCCACTCGTAGATTTCCGCCAGCGTCATCATGTGCTCGTCGCCCGACAGAATCGCCTTGGTGATCATCGTGGCGTACGAGTACGGCGGCTTGATGTCCTTGGCGTCGTCCAGCGACAGATCGTAGTCCGAGTAGTGGTTGGTGTGGTTGCGGATCTGCGGTCTGGAGATGAGCGCCACGCCTCGGGGATACGAGGTCGACGTCATGTTACCCGGAGGATTGGGAACAGGACCCCCGGTGTTGGGCTGCTGCATCTGCTGCTGCTGCTGCTGGTGATGCGGCTGGTGCAGAGAAGCATGAGCAACATGGGGACTCTGGTGTTGTCCCTGCTGCTGATGCTGATGTTGCTGATGCTGCTGCTGCTGCTGCTCAACGCCTCCACTGTAGACAGAGAAGACGGATTTACCTCGGGACGGCGAAACCCGGTCGGCCAGCGAGGTGAAGCTGTGGTTAAAGTCGTCCATGGACATGTGCGAGGCCATGGAGATGTCGCTAATGTCCGTCAGCGAGTTCATGTGGCCCATGTGGTGGTGCTGGGGGGTCATGTGATGGGGCGGCGGGAGCTCGGGCACGTGACCGGCGTTCTCCGGGTGCTGCTGCTGTCCCATTTGCTCAATGTCCTCGACCCAGACTCCGCTCAGCTCCACCTTTTGGCCGGGCAGCACAAACATCATCTGCACGCCGCCAATGTCGACCACGGAGCCCGAGCGCAGCGTCACGTGGCCCTCCTTGTACACCACGCGGTCGACCTTGACGCCGTTGCGGCCGCGCACCCACAGCTGCCACACCTGGGCCTCGCTGTTGTACTCGATGGAGGCGTGTTTCCGGGACACGACCTTGGCGGGCCCCAGATCAATGTCCACCTCCTGCTGCTCGGACGACCGGCCGATGATCACGTGCAGCTTCTGGACGAAATACGTCCAGTTCTGGCCCGCCAGCTTGGCGTACGCCTGCACCTCGAAGCTCGGCGTCTTGTGGTTGGCGTAGTCCTGGGCCACCTGCAGGTTGGGGGGACACGTGAGGGACGAGATCACCTGGTTGGTGATGTGGTCCGGGTACGTGGCGATGGATGCGCCTGCACTGCCACTCTGGGTCTGTGTCCCCGGGTTGCCAGAGTGGTTGTTTTCCTCCACGATGGTCAGCTGGGGTTCCATCTGGGTCGCTCCAATGCGCCGTTTTTTGAGCACGGGCTCCTTCATTTCAAACTCATTAGCTAGCGGTTGCATGAGGGCCATTGTGGGTGATGAGGGAGAGATGTGGTTGTGTCTGTGGTTCTCTGTGAACTGTCCTCTGGTGGTATGGTGGTATCAATGTCACTTGCCGTATGTTATGGTAGTAGGTGAGCAAGTCCAGTCGAGTGTAGTGGTTGTGATTCAGTCGCCGTCTGTACTCTTGGTTCGTTTCTGTCTGTGTTTCTGTCTGTGTACTGATTCGTTTGTACAACTTCTCTTTTCTTCTCGAACAACTCCAGTAATGTCGTTTGTGTGATTTGTTTGTGTAACTCCTTCTAGTGCCGTTTTTCGATGCAAATGTCGCTAAAAGATCTGGTGGCTCGGGAAGCTTCGCTTGTGGCGTCTGTGGACCGCAAATAATCGTTTCTCTGAATCCAGCAGCTTTCGGAAAACCAAACGGAAATGTGAGAGATGTGGTATAAGCAGAAAGATGTGCAGCTTGCCTATTGTTTTGATTTTCCATAATCGGTCAACCTTAAAGAAGCCCGTCATGTGAGGCCGGTTGCCCTGGTAACGCAGCACCTCTTATAGGGGGGCTATAGGAGAAGATGAGTGAATTATACGAAATGTGGATAAATGGTGGTAAATACGAGTAATATAAGAGCACTATAATCCGCATTTTAGATCAATTTTACCGCCTCTCTTATACCTCAAAATCCTACCCTCCTTCTCTCCACCATCGAGGCTATACAACCTAAAAGTCCCACACAATTACTGCGTCATTTGAAGAATGCAACACTCTGAAGAAGTCAAGTGTAGGGAAGTGGTAGGTTAATTCTCGGTCACGTGATCAGAAAGATTGGTGTATTACTGTTAACGCCCATCCCGTTCTTCTCACGTGACCAAATCCGCTATTTTAGTGTCTCGTAGTATGTACCTGTCGCCCAGGCAACTCACACGTCCAACGCGCCAACACGCGTGGCACGTGTACGTGACGTGCATCTCTCGTGCAGTTTTTGGTCACGTGATCCATGGGCCGGGGTCCAGCAAGCAATCCTGGGCTTTTGTTGATCTCCCCGCAAAGAGCCTTACTTGTACAAGCACAGTATTGTACATGTTAGTTTTGTGGGGAGTGTAAACATTGCTGGTTGCCGTGGTTACGGTCACGTGAGAGGAACGAAGAGATATTTGTGGCAATACAGGTAGGTTTTTTATGCTCAATTGATGTCCCCGGATGCGGACGAGTGCCGTTTGAGTGAGGGAAATAGGGGTATTTTTGGAGATTATGGTGAAAAGTTGGAAAGTCTAGAAACGGAGCTTTTAGTGCGATTTGAGGTGAAATTCTTGCGTTGAGTGGTTTAACAGACAGGTTTATTAGCTACGACGTAGTTCTTTTCGCTATAATAGATCTGGTATTGTGTTTTGATGCCTTAGATGTGACACTAAGATCGGAGATCGTCTGGATTTAGTTGTTGGTGGTTATTAAAGTGACAGAAGAGGTTTTTTATTGAATGAAGACGGGTCTCAAATATGGGTTGGACTGTAATTGAGATTTCGACTATTTTATTTGGTTTAGTATAAGTCTCTTGTGTTGTAATAGCTCAAGATGAGGCAATAGGCATTGTGCAATGAGGAAAAGAGCTAGAACAGATCGGAGTGTACCATTTGAATGGTCCAAGTGAGCTGATTCGTTTGGTCAAACTCTCGTTTCTTCATCTCTTATATTCGTCAAGTTGTGTACTACTCCTCCCTAGGCTACTTCTTCTTGATAACTATCACCATCTCAAAACAGAATCCCAAAGAGAGTCTACCTCCGATCAGCATAGAGTTGCACAAAGTCTGTTCTAGAAACGATCTATGACTTTGAATTCATACAAGCAACCTTTCATTTGCGATTAGAACTGAGTTAGCGTGGGGAGGTGGAAATGTAAACAGACCGATCTGAATAGAGGTGGGGTTGCGATGTGGGGTGGAGAAGTGCATATGGTTTGTGGGTGCACAATTTTGACCTCACTTTCATTTCCAGATTCGGTATATCTCTTGTATTGAGCAAGTTATGGCAGACTTTTTGTATTAGTAATCAAATGAAGGGCAAGGATACAAGAGAGCGTAAAACAAGATAGACAAGATATTGCAGTGTGAAAGTTGCCTGGGAGACAAAACGAGAGCTATTATTGTCGGCTAGCATTACCTCATCTATCGATCTATATTAATTCTTTCTAGAACAACATTAGTAATCCATGAAGAAGTCAGTTGAAATGAACACAAAACAAGATAGAGAAGAGATGCAAACATGAGAGCTGTTTGGAACAGTAACTGGAGCCCGTTACTCCCTCTTGATCATCACACATACAGAAATCCCCCTCTCAATTGACTCATAAGTCATGATTAGTAAGCATGTTCATACTGGAATACAAACGAACATAAAACACGCCTGAAAAGAGACTGAAACACGAGAATTGCTCCATAATACAACACAGACCGCACTCCATCCCCTCATCAACACCCCATTTCCACACCTTTCTTCAAACCCTCTCGACCTACAAGTACAATCAATATCAGTTAGCATTACTTATATCTATATATATTTGTACAGTGAGAGTCGTCCTACAACGGCAACCGTCGACCCTTGGCCATTCTGAACGGCGCCATGACAATTCTCAAAATGACCACCCACAGCAGCAGCACGACTCTCTTGACTCTCTCTCCTATTCGTCCTCCGTCAAACTGCAGCTTTCCTCCCTTGCCCAGCTGACTGCTGATGAGTCCCACAATCGTCGCCACAACCACAATGAACACAAAGATGGTCACGGGCTGCATACTCTGTTCCTGGTTGGAAACCGCACACGCATGGGGAGTCTTGACTTCAAAGAAGTAAGCACAGTCTGAAAGCTGCCCAACCAGCGTGGGAGACATGACATGGTGGGTCATTTCGTGGTCGCATTTGAAGCTGACTAAGCAGCTTTTCCGCAGGCCTGTCATTTTTCCGGCTGGGTCTCTGCAGAAGCTTCCTCCGTGGTACTCCAGAACCAGTTCTCGGCCTCGGAAAAACGGATGTGTGTCTGATTTGCCGAGCGAATACGTCTGGCCGGTAACTGCGTCCGTGTAGCTGGCACTGGCGCTGTTTTGGGCCTCGTGATCCGTTTCCAGATCGGTATATGTCACATCTGACGAGGTTAACGGTCCACAGAAACTTATGCTAAAGTTGAAGCCGTAGTCGAGACCTGGGACGGTAAAGTCATGGTGAAGCAGCGGCGAGAGGTCGAAGAAGTTGCCGGTTTTCGGCGATGTGGTGGTGCAGATTTCGTGCATTTAAACGAGGTCGAAGACAAAAAGATGTACTTGTAATTTTTTGAGGTCGAAGACCGAGTTTTGAAGATGTAGTTGAGGTCGTAGATGAAGTCCTGGCGTAGTCTGAGCTTCGAATAGAACCACCTCTTTTTCTCTTGGATGAATTCTCAGTCGTCTATCAATCACTCTCACTAATACAGTCAAACTGAGCAATGAAGAGAGATGAACACCTGAGGTTCTGGAAATCAATCAACAATGAAGTGACGATGATTCTGGTGTTTCGAAGATTGAAATTGAACTCTTGCTCGTCCTGAAAAATGTCGTATGATCTGACCACTCGACGTTAGTAGATGACAAGATGCAAGAAACCAAAAGAGAATATTAGTCAGCTGTTTTGTCTCTTTGTTTCTCTTTGTGTAACACTTCAAAGTCGTCTCCGCGTCTCTCTCTGCCTCAATCTCACTCCGTGGATATATCAGCTGTCGTTGATTCGCTTGAACTCGACGAGGATGTTAATCTCGCTTAAGGCTTGGCGAGAGAAAAAACGACTTTGCAAAGAGTTGTAGGGCGGCGGGTGTGTGGGTCACGTGATGCGTTCTCTGTGGTCACGTGATTGGTGTTGGTGTCGTGTGCGGTTGGCGGTCACGTGATTTCCTTGCCCCTGGTAGTTAAAAACCGACCTTGTCTGAATATCGTCGTTTCAAATCGTTGTTGCACGTCAACCTTTTGGGTCCACATGTTGGAAAATATTAAGGTTGGTCGCTTATTTTGGAAAGTCGAAGAGCAGGAATAGGGGCCTTTAAGAGGTGGGGTTTTCGAGATGGAGGTATGGGATTAGTTTGGGTGTATTTGCTGCGTCATTTTGAGTAGTCTGTGTTTTTCCGCGATCTTTTTGGACCAATTTGGCGGATTTAGTGTGGTTCTGGTTGACAATGAGAAGTGTCTTTCTGGTGTGGTAGGAAGGTGGTTTCTGGTAGGAAGGTGGTTTCTGGTAGGAAGGTGGTTATCATTTTCGTTGATTTTGTGGTTTTCTTCTACTTGTAGTTGTTTGTAGAGCGGCTCTTGTATACAAAGAGAGCTCAAGGGTCTCTTGGTTGACCTCGACATACAATCATCAGAAGAGTTGTCAGTAGACAATCCTGTGTGTGTCGATATCTGAGATGAAGGCGCTCTTCTCGATATAATGATTTTCATGTCAATTTAGTCGCAGAAGCTCGTAATGAGATGCTGCCAGTGGTCTCCTACTCACTGACACGTACTAGGTCCATAACGTAGAGATCAAGACAGTAGTGAGGATGATACTATAATGAGCTAGAGCAGTTACAGCTATTTCTTACGTTTCAGATGGAAGCAGATATCTCTGTACAGTCATTCTCTCGTTGTTACCTACTTGAACTCCGATCACAGACTACAAGTAGCGCCGGTGCATCTGTCGCCTTGATGGTGTGCATAGACGGTCGTGGTGATGATGAGCTATTCTCCAGTGATTCTGAAGGATTTTCCAGATTCCTCTGTTCAGAGTGACATTGTTTGACTGTCTGAGATTGAGTAGAGCTCTAGGGATGGTACCAGGGCTTGAAAGAACTGCACCGTTGGAGTCTACTCTCGGTGTATTCGTAGGAGTCCAGTATCTATCACTGACTTCTCACTCTTCTCAGTTTTCTTGTGAGCTCAAGCTCCCTTCATCTTCAGATCGTGATTTGGAAGAACATACAGTAGATACTTGATTGTGTCATATACCAGATAAAGCAAATCCGAGGCCTCTAACCTCTCACCCACATTCTTGTGACCTACTTTACTTTACTGAACCTGGTACCGTGCTCCAAAAGAACAGTAGTCATTTCAGTATGTACCGGTACTCCAGTATCTCCATTAGGTCTTCATCTGAGCTCTCAGTACTGTACTCTATCTGGCAAGTACCACGTCATCCTCCAATTAGCGCCATCCTTATACAATCCCAGTAATTAGATGGGCCAGGGTAGGCACGTCAGTACCACGTCATTTGCCAGTGTCTCTGCCTTCATAGGCTGCCATTTGTCTACTCTCATCTCTCAGATTCCTATCATCATCCTCTCACCACCACCATTCTCTCACCCTAACCCTCCCTTCCGTATCTAACCGAGAGTTCGCTTTATCGCTTTCCTTCCTCGCCTTTCGCCCTTGTACTTTCCTTGGCCCTTCTATGGTGAGCTCCCGTAGCTCTTCCATCCACATTAGGAGGTTTATTATGAGTCTAAAGTGTGCTTATTTGGGTTCGAACTGAGGTGCAGGGTGGAGATAGAGAGTAGACAAGGGTCATAGAGTGGCCTTCAGAGGGGGTAGAAAAAACACGAGGAAAGTCATGTGACAGTCTCTACTTGTACAAGGAAGTGGACAGGAGTCTCCATTTCTCCTCTCTTCACTTTTTCATTTTCCACATCTCCACCACAGCTCACCCCCCCCATCTATCCACTATATCCACCCAAATGTGTGGTTATAAGACTCTGCATTTTGACAAACCTTGTTGACCCCACGTGCGGACTAAAAAAAAAGAGGAAATCCTATTGCCCGGGCAACTAACTCAATTGCGGCCCTAACCCGAAAGGTCCACGCCCGCAGCCCTAACCCCTGGGCTTGAAAATACGGCGACACCATTGAGTCAGATCCAGTGGCGAAAGAGGGTCCTCCAGTGACTGTATCCAAGGTTGTATCGTGGTGTGCAGTTAGAGTGTGTGGTGATTTTAGGTATCTACAAGTACTGTAGGTGGTTGTAAGGTATTAGGTGGAGCATCGAAAGCCGAGGAATACAGAGGTGCCAGAGAGACGAAAAGTGGACGACCAGAGTCGCTGAGACGAGAGGAACACAATGGTGTGATTTTCATTCAAATCTGAGCACTATTAGTCGACCTGGAGGCAGATCAAAACCCCAGACGATGTGAATCACACCACAAGTGATCAGACAAAGCTGGTAAGAAACGAGACATCTCAGTGAGTCACAAAATGACCGATTCAGCGGCGAGAAACGTGACTCACAATACGACTGTTTCAGCGAGAAGCAACGATGACCAGTCGAATCGCGCTGAATGACTATTACTCTCTCTTATCAGAGGCTAACTAGGCGATAAGTAAAAGTAGGTTCATTAGTGCTTCTCCCGGCGAGCTTAACCAGGGGGTGAACGAGACACTTGGAAGGTCAAGTAAAGAAGGAGAGAGAAGACAGCACACCAGAAAAAGGTGATCCAGAGATACTGCCGGAAAAAGAGCACACGTGGACCAAGTCTGGGCCCTCAGAGACCACCCCACGCACTTCTACGCCCATTTGCCACCCAACTCGTCCGTTTTTAGCACCACTTCTGACGCACCTATTACGCACATCTCCGTGACACCACCAGACAAAGATACTCGTCGTACAAGCGGTGTCTCACGGAGGGCGTGCATGGGTGGGTCTGGTCATGGGGCTACGATGCGATGCAGCAGTTCTTTTTCTTTTTGGCGATGTGGTAGATCCGGTGGATTACAATGCCGTCTAGGTGTGATACTACGGTATAGACGTCGGGTAGATAGCTGTATGTGATCTGTATGTACAGACGACGATCTTCGTTTGTACAATATCGGCAAAAGCACCCTGTCGACATGCCATAATTAGACGGCATTTGTCTGTATTCCAAGAACTTCAATTCGCTACAGTACGAGTACGAGTACCACTCAGATCAACCCAACTCAACGTTACGTTACAGTGCTAACTAAGTAGTTAGACTAGAACCACCACCCCAGTACGAGTACTCCGTACAGTAGCAGCACCGCCACCACCAGGCACACTAACTCGCTCGCTCGTTCAACAGCAAACGGCCGGATTAACGTCAGTTTGCCGAATCGCATCTCTGGCGCCCACTTTAGAGTCCTGGGGTGGTGAGGTCAATGCGAAATAGCCAAATTTAGGTCAAACAGATCAGATACTGGGAAGCGAGATATCTTTTGATCCAGCCGGGGGATTCGAATAAAAAATAAAGCAGCGCACTCTCCCCATCCAGGGCTCCAATTACATACCAAGAAACACCTATTACAGCTGCTGCTATCGCCCCACAAACCTTTCCTATCAAACTTTTGCCGTCGCTTCCGGTACAAGTACCGACCTTTGCTCTTATCGGAGGAAAAAGTTTTGCCGTGGTGGCAGATTCGGTGCAAAACAGACAAACTGAGAGGAGTAGAGTGTCATCTGTGAGACAGGCTAGCGAAACACAGTCTATAGTGAGTCACAACGGTTGCTAGCACTCCTCCAGCCAGTCGGTTCTGACAGCCAATAAACACCCATGCTTAGTCCACCGATAACCCCATTTCGCCTTTTCGTTTTCATCACCTCTTTTTTTTCTTTCTTGTCTTTCTCTCTCTCATGTGTGTGTGTGCTGTAACACCACGTCACTCGGATTGCCCGGTTACCCGGCCTTTGAGCTCGATCCACCTTCTGGAGAGTGCAGCAATGAGGCAACAGGAGGAGTCTGAATTGGGTGGATGGGGCGGCGTGGGGGCGCTGGAAATCCGGCTGTAGGAGGCTATCGACCGTAGAAATACAATTGTGTTTTTCCCCTTTCTAAAAGTCCGTCCCTACATCGCCTACTTGTCCCTCTATGCCCCATTCCACCCTCTTCCACCAGATCAATCTTGTCCCAACTTGCCAAATTAAAACCATGCTTTTTTTTCAAAATAAACTTTGGCAAAGAGGCTGCAAAGGAGGGGCTGGTGAGGTGGCAGTAGCGCTTGATGGCGGTGATGGAGAGCGAATTTACGACAACTGACTGCCCACAATGGTTTCAATTGACCCTCAATTGACCCAGAAACCCCCAAATCGCCCATTTAGCCCCCGGCTCCCCCGCAAAACCGAACTTCCCCGGCCCTCACACTTGCCGTTAAGGGCGTAGGGTACTGCAGTCTGGAATCTACGCTTGTTCAGAATTCACACCACTTTCTTTGTCTGACCATCCGGGTAACCCATGCTGACGGCGAAATAGACTACTGAAAATTTTTTTGCCTTGTGGTTGGGACTTTGGCCAAGGGTATAAAAGACCACCGTCCCCGAATTACCTTTCCTCTTCTTTTCTCTCTCTCCTTGTCAACTCACACCCGAAATCGTTAAGCATTTCCTTCTGAGTATAAGAATCATTCAAAATGGTGAGTACCAGCGACATTGAGCGATAGCGACTCGCTCCCGAACAGTGGTGACATTGCCCATGTCATGGCTACGTGGCCACATCAATTTTTTTGCCACCTCTTCAAGTTTCAGTACTAACAACAGGGAAAGGAAAAGACTCACGTTAACCTCGTTGTCATCGGTCACGTCGATGCCGGTAAGTCCACCACCACTGGTCACCTTATCTACAAGTGCGGTGGTATCGATAAGCGAACCATCGAGAAGTTCGAGAAGGAGGCCGATGAGCTTGGAAAGGGTTCTTTCAAGTACGCTTGGGTCCTTGACAAGCTTAAGGCTGAGCGAGAGCGAGGTATCACCATTGATATCGCTCTCTGGAAGTTCCAGACCCCTAAGTACTACGTCACCGTTATTGATGCTCCCGGTCACCGAGATTTCATCAAGAACATGATCACCGGTACTTCCCAGGCTGACTGTGCCATCCTCATCATTGCTGGTGGTGTTGGTGAGTTCGAGGCTGGTATCTCCAAGGACGGTCAGACCCGAGAGCACGCTCTGCTCGCTTTCACCCTCGGTGTCAAGCAGCTGATTGTTGCCATCAACAAGATGGACTCCGTCAAGTGGTCTCAGGATCGATACAACGAGATCTGCAAGGAGACCGCCAACTTCGTCAAGAAGGTTGGTTACAACCCCAAGGCTGTCCCCTTCGTCCCCATTTCCGGATGGAACGGTGACAACATGATTGAGGCCTCCACCAACTGTGACTGGTACAAGGGCTGGACCAAGGAGACCAAGGCCGGTGAGGTCAAGGGTAAGACCCTCCTTGAGGCCATTGACGCCATTGAGCCCCCCGTGCGACCCTCCGACAAGCCCCTCCGACTTCCCCTCCAGGATGTCTACAAGATCGGTGGTATCGGCACAGTGCCCGTTGGCCGAGTCGAGACCGGTGTTATCAAGGCCGGTATGGTTGTTACCTTCGCTCCCGCCAACGTGACCACTGAGGTCAAGTCCGTCGAGATGCACCACGAGATCCTCCCCGACGGAGGTTTCCCCGGTGACAACGTTGGTTTCAACGTCAAGAACGTCTCCGTCAAGGATATCCGACGAGGTAACGTCGCCGGTGACTCCAAGAACGACCCCCCTAAGGGCTGTGACTCTTTCAACGCCCAGGTCATTGTTCTGAACCACCCCGGTCAGATCGGTGCCGGTTACGCTCCCGTTCTGGATTGCCACACCGCCCACATTGCCTGCAAGTTCGACACCCTCATTGAGAAGATCGACCGACGAACCGGTAAGAAGATGGAGGACTCCCCCAAGTTCATCAAGTCTGGTGATGCCGCTATCGTCAAGATGGTCCCCTCCAAGCCCATGTGTGTCGAGGCCTTCACTGAGTACCCCCCTCTTGGTCGATTCGCCGTCCGAGACATGCGACAGACCGTTGCTGTCGGTGTCATCAAGTCCGTCGAGAAGTCCGACAAGGCTGGTGGAAAGGTCACCAAGGCTGCCCAGAAGGCTGCCAAGAAATAAGCTGATCGTACCTAGTACCGTTCAAGTTTGTTAAAAATTAGTAGTCAAAAACTTCTGAGTTAGAAAAAGCGAACCGTAGTGCGAAACCGTAGTCAAGTGTAGTTGAACAATAATGTCTATGTAAGTATGAGCCATCAGTTGTTGGACTATGGTCTGAGAGTTGAATTTGTCAAGAAAAGCACAACTAATTAATGAACTGCTGTCCAATTGTTGAAAATGAACCTGTGCTTGAAGAAAAACACTGATGTCCTGGAATTGGAACACATGAATACGAGTGCTTCCATGAAAGTGGCACAAGGATAAAAGAGCGAGACATTATGTTTCTGTAGCGAAAAGCTTTTGATCGTTATGTCGACTCTCAATCGTCCAGGACACTCTTAAATAAGAGCTGTTCATGTTTTTCGTCATACAGAGACCCGAGAATGACCTTGGTGAGTGATGGAAGAGAGGTAAGAACATAGAAACTTAACCATAGAGACTGATACAATTCCAACCTTTCAATGGTACAATTTCACTAATTCAATCGATGACCTTCCAGATGAGTTCTCATGGAGATACTGCAGTTACACGATCACTCTCTGAAAAATCAATAACCATGCTGCCTCCACATTTGTCCCGAAACCCTTCGGATCGGATCGCGGACTCGTTCCATCAATCCGGTTAGCTTCCCCCTTTGGTGGTTGCTTGATTCACACACTAAGACGACACTAAAACATTGCCACGCTGTATACGCTAAAGCGTGGGGGTAAGAGGAGTGCCAAGGCCAATTGAGAGTGGTTGATCTCATTTATAGGTGTAGAGATCTGATATCGTTTGGTGTTTCAAGTGTCAAAAGACGGTCCTTGGAGCAGTTTGTGTCACAGGGTCTGCTTTATCCCTGTTCATTCCGACACTTAGCCTGTATGTACACACCAAACTAATGTACTGTAGCGAGCCACAGTAGCCATTGTATATAGCTGAGAACCCCACCCTCGTAATCTCGCAAGCAACTTTTCTCTAACATGTCCCTTACCACCTCCACTATCACTCTCAATGACGGCCGAGCCATGCCTGCTCTGGGTCTCGGTACCTTCCAGAACGACTCCTGTGAGCAGGTAGTCTACGACGCCATCAAGGCTGGCTACCGTCACATTGACACCGCCTTCATCTACCGAACCGAGGAGGCTGTTGGCAACGCCATCACTCGAGCCATTTCCGAGGGCATTGTGTCTCGAGAAGATCTGTGGATCACTACCAAGGTGTGGCCCACTTTCCACGACCGAGTTCCTCTGAGTGTCGAGAAGTCTCTGGCAGCTCTCAAGACCGACTACATTGATCTTCTGCTGGTCCACTGGCCCGTGGCTCTCAATGGCGACCCCAACGACGACTACTGTTTCCTGCCCAAGACTGCCGATGACAAAATTGATATTGCCGAGGGAGACGACTGGATCTCCTTCTACAAGCAGATTGAGGCCGAGCAGAAGACTGGCCGAGTCAAGTCAATTGGTGTGTCCAACGTGTCTGACGTCTACCTCAAGCAGCTGCTGGAGAAGGCCTCTGTCATTCCTGCCATCAACCAGTTTGAGAACCACCCTCTGCTGCCCCAGAAGGACCAGATTGAAGCCAACCTGAAGCACGGTATCCAGATCACCGCCTTTTCTCCCCTCGGATCCAGCCAGGGAGTCATCAACCTCCACGAGAACCCCACCATCGTGGAGCTGGCTCAGAAGTACAACGCCACCACCGCCGCCATTCTCATCAACTGGCACATCTGCCAGGGCCGATCTGTGATCCCCAAGACCGCCAACTCCGAGCGAGTGGTTGCCAACGCCGCCAAGGTAGACATTTCCGCTGAGGATCTGGCCAAGATTGATGCCATCTCGGCCGAACACGGCATCCACAGAACCGTGCCCTTCCATCTCTTCAAGGAGGACTGTCTCGGTTACACTGCTTAGATGTAGAAACAATAGATGCAGAGACATGAATACGCAAGGAAAGAGATAAACCAAGACAAGTAGCTGTTATATTGATATTGTCGACTTACAGATTATTCTAATAATTTATTGGTTTATATCGCAATAATTAACTAAAATGCTTATTAATTCTACAATTATCTATAGCTTATTTTAGTAGCGACACAGAAAGGCCTTTATGGGGAGACACAAGAGCACAACAGATTAGAGAGTGCTACAGATGAAATTGGTGCAATCCTGTGGTCATTTTGATACTAATTATGGTATGTTCAAAATTATTTCACTGTCTGGAATATCGGCATCGAAGTCTTGAATATGGATTAGAAAGGAATTAGAGGTTTAACAGTCCTGAGTGATTGCAAGCGACTTGTTAACTTGGTTATATTTTTCAGAGTAACAATATGTCTTTTGTAGGGGATAGTTGTAGTCATTGGTTATGTACGAGTACCTGTACATGCTAGTACATACTGAGGTCAATAAAATCTGAATGACAACATGTAGGAATGATGGAAAAACGGGCAAGAAGACGAGCATCACCATTGGAGGCTCCATGAACTTGTAATAACTCTCCAGAA
The DNA here is from genome assembly GCA_001600535.1 of Yarrowia sp. JCM 30696. Classification (NCBI taxonomy): domain Eukaryota; kingdom Fungi; phylum Ascomycota; class Dipodascomycetes; order Dipodascales; genus Yarrowia; species Yarrowia sp. JCM 30696. The sequence continues at coordinate 394,817 of BCKG01000006.1, forward strand.
TTATTCCACCACTTTTACATCATTTCATATCTTAGAAAGTAACTGACGTATCACATGTCAATTATACGCCCTGAAGGCGGCACACTAAAGCATCACAGAGGCTTCAGAGGACACACAACACTCCAGACTACTCTACAAACACCAAACCCTTCAGCCACGTGTATTACCGTAACATGCTACAGTCTCCACAAGCTACTGGACTATCTCTGGTCTAGCAACCTTGACTAAACTGTACTAGTCTTATCGGGAAGGTGGTAGGAGTGTTGAGGGGAAAAAGAAACTGATACCGAAAAGACCAGTTGGATGGAAGTAGTCTGAATGTACGAAACCATAGTTTAAGACTCCTTTCGTATAAATATCTCTCATTCTCAAGTACTTATGGCACCTCTCAATTCATCCTCACTCCGATAAAGTTCCAAGATAATGCAAGGTTGAAAAATATTTTTCAGACAAAGAAGATGCGATGAGAGAGAGATAAAAAGTAAGAAAAAGGCAGTTGAAGGGATTTGGGGCTTATAGAAACCCACAAGAAGAGATCCGAAATGATTTTTTAGCAAAAATATCCCTCCTATGACCTCCAAAAAGTCAGACGTTCTCATAGGTCAGTATTCAGTCCACCACCATAGGCTTTGTAAGCAAAAGAGAAATACCACCCAGATCCAACGTCTAGAGGCAAAAAGAGAGGACGACAGGACTCGAACCCGCAGCCTTTGGAGGACGTCGTTCAGAAGAACCGAAATCCAATGCGCTACCATTACGCCACGTCCTCGTGGGAAGGTGTCGATTTTCGGCGTTGGGCCCTTTTACGAGGCAAAAAAGAGAAAAATGCCCGCGAAAATTTCCGCATTTTTAGAAGAAAATCAGATTCATTGAACGCCATGCCCGAATTACTAGGTATCTAGCTTTGATGCTCCTTTAGAATAAATAACGGGCGATTTTTTGACCGTAATAAGAGTGGAAGAATATCAAGTGTCAAAGGTGAACATCAAGGCGAGACCCAAAACTTACAAGAAATCTCAATTCACAGACAAGTCGGTCTATCAGACCCATTTTAAAACTTGTACTTGTAGAACTGACTACGTATTTGGACCCATACCAAACATTCTTCTTTCACCCAGACATTTGTCATAATATGCATTGAGAGTCACCTGGTTAACGGGATTTTCACTGTAAGCTTCTTCTTCGGCATCTCCCGAATTAATGACAGCCCTGGGGGTTTCCAGCTTCTTCGTCTATACCTGGGTCTTGTACTTTTTCTTATTTTTCCTGAACAGACTGATGAGTTCGTAGACTGTGAGCTCTGAGGTGGAGTTTCACTTCTTTCGTTGGTGACAAAAACAGGTCCTCCGAGGTTCAAGTATAGTATCCAGCCTGGTAGTTCCCATAAGATAGCGTCTTCAGTGTTGAACTTGTCTGGAAGTTGTTGGTCACTGGAAGGGGTGAATGTAGACTGCATAGAAACGTTCCATTCTGAAGGAAGACGAGAGACAATGTGTTCAACAGGACTATCTTTCTGGACACTGAGAGTGCAGTGTTTCACCTCAGAGGGGTCTAAAGTCAAGAAATAAAACCGAATCGTGATTTGAGGACCGTTGAACTTTTTGCAGAGAGCTACTTGACGAGTTAGATGGGTGTTTAGTAATCTGAGAGACGAATGAAGGTGCTGTAGTTGAGAGTCACATGTGATGTCGTTCACTGAGTTGGTAGTTTCTTCTAAATCGTCTATAACACTTCTGGCTGTAGAAGAAAGATCTTTTAGTGTCGGTATTGGATGAGGTTCTGCATCTTCTTTCATGAAGTGCACATTTGGCGTTTCAATAACAGAAGCGAGTCTCAGACTTCGAAAGTAGTTGAGCTGCTGGATGAACTCAATATTGGCGTAGCAAAGAGATCGGACTTTCTTTGCGAGTGGATTAGTGTAAGTATCTTGAGAGCTGGAGCTTGACTCTGAGTCTGTGTAGGGCATGGAAGCGAGTATTGTAGGTAAACGTTGGAGAAAGTAGTAAGCAGTTGATGTTATTGATAAAGAAGCTACAAGCACTCAACATCACGAGACAGCAAGCGAATAGGTTGTTTATCTGGTGCACCTTCCAAAGTCCACATAACAACAAGACACTACAAACACCTGATTTAAACAGCCTTAACAATACAGAAAACACAGGATAGACAGTGTTGACAGTTGAAAGTGTATCAACACTTCTTTTGTCTCTGAATATCAACTCTTCATGAATCTTTGTGAATTCCAACGGTTTTTGGCTAATGGTTACACAAAGAGCTCGTATAATACCTTAATAGAATTAAGCTTACACAACCTTAAAAACCTTTCAGAAATTGATACTGTTAAAAACAATAGCTTATATAAGCTAGGACAATCCAAAGGAAGAAGATGACAATAGAACATACTGTTCTGTCTGTCCCTCATTCGAGTATGTTTTCGTGCTCGTCTCAACGTCCCTGAGAGTCGTGCTCTATCACAGCTCCTAAACTTAAAAAGAAAATCTCAAAAAATGCTTTCAAAAAGATAACGCTTCACGAGTGGCAAAAGATTGCAGCACCCAGGATTCTCGTATGGTCTCCCACTACAATACTAACTAGGCTCTCTGGTGCTTGACTATGGCTGATCGGACGGGAAGCCGTATTTTCACCAGGATATGGCCGCAACCGTTGGAGAAAATAGAGCATTGGACCGTTATAACGGGCTAAATAAGTCACGTGACCGGATCAATCAAACGCCTCTGGAAGGTGAAGGGGAGGATATAGAAAGGAAATAAAGAGGGTGTATAGTAAAGAGATGTTGGAGAATACACTGGAACAATTTTCTAATTCGTATCTTGTTTCTATCACCGAGTTATGGTGTTGTCGTTGTGGGTCTCTTTGGTAGAGTCTCTGAACTAATGAAAGTGTATAGAAGAGAGAAAAACCTGATTCACTGAAGGTGAGAGTCCTACAAAAGGGTTACGATCGTTTTTTAGCTACCAGTTGCCTCATTAAGTGGAGTGTAGGTCATAATATGGTCTGTTAAGTATAAGCCCAACTACTCAGATCTATTACTTTAACCTTGGTTGAAAAGAGGATAGAGCTCTCAATCCCAGCTTGTCGTCAACCGTTAGGTCAGATGTCTTCGTGGTGACTTGGCAACCAACAGACACTATTTCATGTGAAGAGCAAAATGTATTTATTCTAATTATATCTTCTTGTCTCTTACTGTACCTTGTAGTATAGATCGAGAGCATTAGTCTGGATTAGGACGTTTCAGAGTCCAATAGCTTGCAGTCATCTAAACATAACACTACAGACAAGTCTTCTACAAGCTCATACGTCGACACCACACTACGTTCAAAACTTTCACTTCGCTCAGGTTCTCTACGTTCAAAAACTTCGCTTCGCTCAGTTTCCTTCGCTCAGTTTCCTACGCTCTCGCTGTCACTAAACAAATCATTAAATACATCTGTACATCCTCCTCTCGCTTATCGAGTTCTAATAATTCCGGCGGCAATCAGCAGCTGGACCTTTCGGGCCACCTCGGGGTTCTTCATGTGGTCCTGCAGAGCGGCGGGGTTCTCCCGGGCCTGGTTCAGAATGGACGACATGACGGGGTCCTGCAGAATCTGGACGATTTCGGGGTCCTTGGAGGCTCGCTCCATGGTCTGCTCGGGAGTCTCGCCCTCCTGGGCCTGGAATCGCGCAGACATGGCCTTGTACTGCAGCGCCTCAATCTCGGCCTTGGACTTGCCCTCCTTGTCGTGCTCCAGAGCAGCGGTGCACGTGTCCACACACTTGGAGTACTCTCGCATGGCAAAGTAGGCGTTGGCCTTTCGAATGTAGGCTCGGATGAAGGTAGGGTCCTTGGCGATAGCAGCGTCACAGTCGACCACAGCCTCGGGGAAGGACATGAGCTTGGCAAGAGCAGCAGCTCGGTTGGAGTAGCCAATGGGGTTGTCGGGGGCCCGCTTGATCATCTCGGTGTAGGCCTTGACAGCGCCGGGCCAGTCGCCAGCAGCAAACTTCTCCTTGCCCTCCTCTCGGGCCTCCTCGGCCTTCTCGGGGTCAATGTACGCCTGGGTCTCCTGGTTCTTGAGCTCCTTCTCGGCGGCCCGCAGCTTGGAGAGAGTGTCGGGGGTTCGGTGCTCGGTCAGAGCCCGGTTGTACAGCTCGATGGCCTTGGGCAGGTTGTTGAGCTTGGCGTAGGCGGTGGCGCATCGCGAAAACGACTTGGCCAGCACCTTGTAGTCGGCAAACACCTCTCGGCCCTTGGTGATGGCCTCCTCGCAGGTCTTGATGCATGTTTCGTAGTCGCCCTTCTCAAACTCGGCGGCAGCTCGGTTGTTGAGGTAGGTGATGTCCTCGTGGATCGAGTACGCCTTGTTGTAGTGCGCAATGGCGTCGTCGAACTTGTGGGCCTTGTACGCGGTGTTGCCGAGGGCCTTCTCCTCGTCGGCCTGCTTCTTCTCGTCGGAAACAGGCTCGGCGGGCTTCTCGGCAGCCTTGGGCTCGGCCTTGGGGGCAGGCTTGGCGGGCTCGGCGTCCTTCATCTCCACGTCCTGCTGAGCATCGTGGGCAGCCTTGTCGTCGGCAGCCTTGCCCTGCATGTCGGTGGGGATGCCGAGCATGAGAGCCATGGCCTTCATGAGCCGGGGGTCCTGCTGCATGCCGGACAGAGCAGCCATGGGGTTCTTCTGCAGCTCGCCGAGCTTCTTGACAAACTCGGGGTCCTTCATGTACTCCTTGACCTCGGGGTCGGAGGCGAGCTTGGCCAGGTTGGCGGGGTTGGAGAACATGTCGCCAAGACCCATATCGGGGGTGGTACCGTCGCCCTGAGCCTCGGCCATGATGGCTCGCTCAACGGACTCCAGACCAGCCTTGTTCTGGGCGTTGCTGGGGTCCAGCTTGAGACCCTCCTCGTAGGCGTCCTTGGCGCCAATGAGGTCGCCCTTGCCGTGAAGAGCAGCTCCCTTTCGGCCGTAGCCCTTGGCCCACTGGGGGTTGGCGTCAATGCAGGACTGGGCGTCCTTCAGAGCATCGTCATAGTTCTTGAGAGAAGTATGGCAGGCGGACCGGTTGGAGTAGAGCACGTGGTTGGGGGTGGGAGACGCGTCAATGGCCTTGGAGAAGTGGTCAATGGCGGTGGGAAAGTCTTTGGCAGCGAAGGCTGCGTTTCCTTGGGCTTTGAGCTGAAGTTAGTATAGGTAGCGAAGCCGGAGGTCGTACGAACGAGCAACGACAAGTTGTTCACGAATGCGGAACTGAATCACTGGGAGACAATTGCTGTCACGTTCAGACAGCTGGCTTGCTTCTAGAGGACAAGATGCACTAGTAAGCTGTAGCTCAGAAGCAGCTCAATAAGAAGAGTTTTATGGCAATGAGCTGGTCCAATTGCCAATTCAATCAATAACCCGAATAACTGGTCGACCTCATCTTGCAGTGATAACAGACTGTCTCTTCTGAGTGGTTCTCAAGTTGAGCGAATAGGATCAAGCAAGTTGGGATCTTAAGGTGAAGGTCAAAGTGGGTATTTTAGTGGGTGCTTTAAGGTGGTTATCAGATGGGACTTTAGATGAGGCTTCAAGGTAATCTTTCATAGACACTTTGAAGATCCTCTTTGACTTATAGTGGCAATGTAAGAACGACTGAAGAACAGTCACTCCTGATCAGTAATAACCACTAGATCTGAGGTGTATCGGTGACACAAACAATACCATCATCTGAATAAGTGTCACTTGTTGCCTCCATTACCGAGATCATGCTCATGGTTACAACAACATAGTCACCATAACCACAGCATAACCACAACACAAGGCACATCACCACACAATTCAGAACAGCAAGTCTCACAGAAGCAATTGCCACACGCCAATCACCACATTGCCACTGTCACCTCCACACTCTCTCTTATTCGCCACCTGTCCAAAAAGCACAACCACACTTGATGTTCATCACCATCCCCTCACATTGCCATCCCCTCACATTGCTAGATCACTAGTCACATTCAGAACCACCATTCTCGCCCAATTTCCGTCAATTGCCGTCGAATCCACCCTCAGTGACACTCTCCATGTCACCAAATATCCCCATCTTACTCACTTCGTCGGCAGACATATTTTCTGTGTTCGTTCAGAGTCTCGTTATGGGGTCGAAAAAGATGTGCAGCCCTCTTATATCCCAAGCTGCAAGGCCCCGCTGAATGTTCTGGAATATTGGGAGATGGAGAGACTCCCCTAACCCCGACGCCTCAACCTAAGAGGCGATGTGGACGGAGATGGAGACACAAATATGGCCTGTTAAAAACGTGGTTACAGTCACGTGACATCAAATATTCGTTACTCCAATTTTCACACCTCTAGCTCCTCTCTAGCGGATTTCAGCGGCTTATTTCTGTGTTTGCCACTATGGAGAAATCTGAAATCAGGCGTATGTCTCCAAACCTTAAAAATTAATGAGCCGCACGGCGACATGTTGATCGATTAAATCTCGATGAGGCGGTGGTAGAGAGCTGGAGAGGGTAGATGAAACACATGGGGGTTTATCAGAGCGTTTGAACGTGAGTTTGGGAGAGCTCAGACAGCTTCAAATGAAGAATTTGAATTTTTGGTGATTTTTGTTGGGTTTATTTTCATTTTATTTAATTCAAAATAATTCAAATAAAATCAGGAAAAATGGGGAAATGTTCTGACAAGCACACCTGACTAATTGGAAGTGTATTAGAGCTCTAAGTAACACAATAAATGCTTGTCCTCACCCCACCTCATCCACTGCCACAAATATTCTACTTTCGCCAGAATCGAACTCTGAACCGACCCACTTACCGGTATCATCACGTGACGCGGGGAAGAAAACAGCAAAGTGCGGTATTTTACACAAAGCCGCCGGAGACCCTGGGACCCTGTCTGTCTGTCAGCGACCCACCTCGTTTGTTGAGTGGGTCGTGTTTATGGGTTGTCCGGTGTTAGGTTAAGCATCGTAGGGGTGCAACTAAGGCAACAAGAAAGACGTTTCAGAGTGGCCCCTGGGCTGAAGCGTGTACTAGTATGTTGCATAGCCGAAGAAAAGTGGAGGGCTGGTTCAGGGTAGTGTCGTAGGGATGGTGGTGTAGGAATCTCTCTGAAAGGTGCCCTTCGTGAATGATAAGGAGTACTACTTCTACTCAGACCTTCAATGTCTACACTACGACACGCTGTAATACTCGAAGCAAGTTACCTACTCCTTTCAACAGTTCGGTTTCTCCATCTACAAGTACACACTACTTGTACTAAATCTCATAATTCGTTACCTATACATTCTAGACTCAGTACCAGACTGAGGGGAGTCATTTCTGACCTAAGCTGAAGACCAGCTTGATTGTGGAGTTTGTTAGTTGTGGTGGTGGTGTTGGAGGTCATCAAGAAAATACCGGCATTAGTTGATATTTGCTCTCTTTCAACAACTTCGGCTTCGCCTCAGTTGTTCAGTTATTGAAGGAGTAACACTGCTGATGAACCAATCCCCCAAACGCCTGCTTCACCGCATCAGTATCATTAAACTGCCTTTGGCAAATATGGCATTTCTGAGCAGGAGCATCCCCTTCGTCCTGTTTGTAGTAATAGTACGGTCTTGCAAACCCGTCACTGAGAGAGTAGCTAGGCAGCGTCTCGTTATTGTAGGTGGACGAGGAGTAGGTGTTGGAGTTGTAGGAAATGTACGACCAGCTACCGGCCGACGGTTTGGACGAGTGCGTCGAGGACGAAATGTAGGTCGTCAGCGGCTCATGGTGGTACTTTGGCTTGGCTCGTTGGGGTTCCTGGACGCTCTGCCATCGCTGGACCATCTCGTTGGCTTCTCTGTCTCTTTTGGCGGCCTTTTGGCCCAGTCTTCGTTTCTGAAGCCAGTGTCGCAGGAAGAAGCCTGCCAGGAGCGCTACCAGGAAGACCACACAGACGATGATAGCCACGTAGTAGTATTTAGCAGCCATGGTGGGTGGTTGGTGGATGAAGAGACTGCTTCAAGAGATTGCTGGTTCACTCCAGCTACGGAAGGGCCCCCCTCGGGCTATATACCAGCATAGGAACAAGGCTTAGGAGGGAGTTAAAGTGAGTTTGAGCGAGGGTAGACGTTGGCAGACGATGGGCTGAAATACCATAACGCGGATAGACTTGAGGAAAGGAAAAGGAAAAAAACAGAGATGATTGTACAAGTATTGTACGTAGTAAGAGCATGGCACAGGGGAGATGGCAAGCTGTTGTTTTTGCAGCTCTTTACAGCGTACAAATCGCTCGTTTGCCACTCTCGCTCTTCACAGCCCACTTGATAGCAATGCGACCTAAGATGTAGATGGGGTAAACGGGATTAGATTGAACCTTGAGTTGTTCCGAGAGGAGAGACAAGACCATGGAGATCTTACTGGAGATCATTAGTCGTGTAAAGAACTGAGGGAATATGGGGTTGTGTGCGTAACTAGAAGTACTGGTACTTGTAGGTGGTTCTATATGAATCTGTTTCTATCGGTACTGTCAACCACATCAAACATCCCAGCATTCCTATCAGCCCCTTGAACTCACTCTCCAAGGGATGTTGGCATCATGTACCATGGTAGCAGGGGAAGCGTACTTGTAGGAGAGTTGAGTTACAGGGCAGGGTTGAGACAAGGCGTAGATATGATACAAGGGGGCTTGGCTCTGCGAAGAGCGTTCCTGGCTCTGCGATGTTGTATCTATGCTGTTTGTCCAATACGAGTTCGTCAGCTTGGATATTTTTCACCTCGTTTCCTGTGTTTCATGTTTTCCCTTGCTGTGGTCCTCCCTTCTTACGGTACATCTCCTTGACTCCCAAACTCCAAACCAACTTGCACCAAAGTAAAGTGGGCCCCTTACTGCAAAGTATTACAAGTAGAGCAATACCAGCCCTCAATCATAGATGCGGTAAAAAACTGCAAAAAGTACTTGTACCACCTCACCCCACATTATAGACTCGCGTGGCTACAGCACAAGGAGAACCCGCCTCTATGATAAACTCTTGACCCACGCCTCTGCTGCGGATATCAGCTGGCCCCCTTGACAGTGGACACTTATGCCACCTTGTTCTCCTGCACCAGCGGCGTGAACGACAGGGAGGGAGCATCAGAGACACTACAGTAGCCCTGGTTCCAGACTCAACGGTTTCTAAGACAACGAGAGATCCTTAGGCCTTAATATCGGGTAACTCTAGCCCTGCAAAAAACGCTTCCCGTCTCCACGACGTTGTGTTTCAGATGAGTAGGGGTGGGATATTGGTATGTACATACGGATACCACTGAGTATTGGAGAACTTGATGAGTCTATGATTACGTAAGAAACGCGTCCTGACATACCTGAACAGTCAGAAAATATAACCAGTCAGATCTGTATCAGATCACCTGCTCTTTCCAACGACCCACTTCTCTGACAGCTATACGAGCTCTGAATACCGTAAATCTCGCACTCCTCTGAGGTAACAGGGGTGTGTAATATCTGTATATTTCCTAGAACGGCCGTCCAAAACGAGCTTAGACGATCGTCGAACCCGGGACGATCCTTCTACCGGGGTCTGAAGTCGGTATTATGAAGCTACCATTGAGACAGGTGGGTGGGGGGAAAAGTGTTTTAATAGAAATATTTGTATGGCAAGATGCAACGTTATTGGTACCATTCGAATCTCCTGCTCTTCCTGATCATTTTGATATGCTAAACACCGGCTAACCATTTACATGTAGCTTTATAAGATGATATCTCCCTCTTCTCTCTGAGTTTAGCGTGGTTCGTCTTCAAGGCCAATAAGACTCCACGGATAACTGTCAAAAGAAAACCGTCAAAAACTGCCAAAATGGTAAATGGAAGTAACCAATGAGTCGGAAATCAATAACTGGAAATAGTTACTTCCCCCTTTTTCTCACAATGACTTTTGTTTCTTCTTTGTGGGCTTTTAATTACATAATCACGGAAAAACATTCCCAACGCTGAATAATAACATCAAATCTGATATTAATTCCCTCCCTTTGTCTTCTCTGACACATCTGGAAGACACTATACGAGTCTGACGTGCCCCTATTATGTGTAACCCATGAGCGGATGTGAGGAAGGCGCCAAAGTCGATTAGTAAGCACAACAGGCTTTTATGTTTAAAAGTTGCTTAGTCATGTACTCACTGTATCTCAATAGAGGACGTTAACATAAAGAATTAAGCGATATAATTATACCAAATTAAAGCCCCAGTCTTGCTGACTATTTTGATATATTAATCTCTCGTAGCGTCCATACAAAGTCATTCAGAATTATAGATTCCTTCTTCTCACTCTAACTACTCTTAACATACATCTCAAAACACCACTATAACAGACGCCCCAAACATGACATAACCAATAAAACAACATAAACAGGCTCAAACGACCCATGTTTATCACAAATATAACCACAATCCCCCCCAGTTTGACCCACCTCTTAACAAATTCGACACCTCCAAAATTACTTGACCACCCTCCACTAACTCTATATCCCGTCCTACATTCCAAACTCTAAAACCTCACCTAAAACACACCAACCTTATTCACGTGTGAAGATAAACACTACTCCAGCCTCTAAAGTCATACTCCACACAACACCACGCTTCATTCTCTCTAGCGCCATTTTGCAATGACCGAAGTTGGAAAAATCGGCGTGTCGGCCCCGTCGCTGGCGTCGCCAAGAATAATGCGGCCCATTAAGTCGCCAGGGACGTTGGAAAAAAGCGTTTTTTCGGCAAGCCCCGAGGCGACACTCAGAGCGTTGGATGACGTGATTGCGCGCTTGGGACCGGCTTCCCAGGCCGCGGGCAAGGAAAACCAGAGCCCAACAAAGCCCCAGAAGGTCTCCGTGTCCGAATCGGAGCTCTACCGGACTGGGTGTGAGTGTTTGGAGACGCTGTGGAGCTTTGAGTCCAAGAAGGCAGTCAAGAGCTCTGAGATTGACAGACGACAGCTGCTGATGATCCAGAAGCTTGTGTCTGGGTCAGATAACGAGATTGGTTTTGCTCTGGAGCAGATTGTGGTTCTGTTCAAGCGAACATTGAGGAGAATCAACGTGGACCACGAGGTGTTCAAGATTGACACCCGAGATGCGCAATTGAGTAAATTGCTGCTGGTGGACGTTCCGCCGAGAAAGAAGGTTCCGGCGGTGGTGAATATTGTGGTTTCGCTACATTTGGCAATGCTCAAAGCGTTTGCACGAAGAAGGGCTGAAGGAGTAGTTATTGAGGTGAGTAAGAGTGTGGTTGAGGAAGGTGGCTGAAGGAGTTGAGGAAGGAAGGTTACGGGGGTAACACATACGTTTGTTCACTTTCTTTTATTCTATTATTCTAACACAGCAACTGGTGGCTTCATTGAAACACCCTTGTGGACCTGTGGCATGGACGGGAAAAACGTCAGATTCGCATAGAGAGGCGAAACTGACAACGCTGTCGAAACTGACGGCCGCTCTGTCGCGCCAATGCACGTCCAACAAGCTCAACGCCATGAAACTGCAACTCGTGTCCATGGAGTGTTCTTCCGACATGTCTCAGATGGATCTTCTCACAGACACTGTTCAGAAGATGACTGATGCCAACGTCAGTGAAGAAGAGAGAAACTCGCTGATTTCGGACTTGTTGAAGTACCTCGGAGGACTGGACAATGAGGTAGTGCCTCCCATGGCTTCTGCTGAACCTGAGGTAGTAGATACTTCTCCTTCGGTATCGATAGTAGAGGCGTTGAACGATTCAGGCTCGTTTTCCGAGGAATTTTCTCTGTCTACGCTTCTACGAGCTGTGAAGGCTACTGACAACAAGCAGCTGGCTTCTCAGGCTACTCTTTCTGCCATTGAGACGTTTTTCAGAAACACCCACAAGAGTTCAGAAACTGCACCTGTGACCAACGATCATATTCGAGCCATGACTTCGTTACTACAGCTCCTAACGACCGGCGTGCAGAATCTCAACATCAAGAAGCTTCTTGCTTCCTTGTGTGAGTTTTCCAGTCAGATTATGAAAAAGTCTCACCAGTCAGTCCAGATGGAGTACCTCAAGGAGTGTTTTATTGCTGCAGGAGACGCTCTGCTTGAGTTGCGCGACCTGACGAAACTGACGCTCCTTTCCAACCTGGCATACAATCTCGGTTCGAAATCCTGCAAGTCTGGGCCCAGAATTGAACTCATGCACTTGTCTACCAAGCTACACAAACCGGCAGGCATTTCTGAGAACTATCTGATGAAGTGTTCGGCGCTCGGTAACGCTCTGTGTGAAGAGAAACGGTGGAGCGACACGATAGAGCATACCAGCGAGGTGATTGCGTCGTTCAAAGACCAGACGATTCTCTCTGAAGACTATCAAGTGGTGAGATTCGTCAAGGTTCTCGATTTCGCCCTGATGAGATCAGACAACCAGTTCTACACCTTCAGCGAGGTCTCTGATCGACCTCTGGTTCAGATCAAGCTTCTGGAAATGCATCTGGGCAACATCAACAAAAGCTCACAACTCAAGCCCGGAATTTCTGACCGAACGTTCAAATTCCAGTACGATATCATTGCCCAAAACGGGTACTGGCTGGAGTTGGCTAGAATACTGACGAGGAACCTGGCTGAATGCACCAAAATGTTCCAGGTGTCGGTTGAAGTGCTCATGAGCCTGGTTGAACAAAAGATGAACAGACAGCCGTTGCTGGACTTTTACTTGGTCTCCCTGGAGACAATCTACCTTGAGAAACCCAAGATGAAACAGATTGACGCTCTTGCTGGAACTATCAAGCCCTCAGCTGAAGACTCTCACATTATCAATCTCATGACCAAATGGGCCTCTTGTCAGGCATGGTACTCTCTCGAGTTGAAGCTGCACAAGTTCTCCACCGACAAATTGGCTCTTGCTCAGTGCTACCTCCACCTAGGAGACACTCAGAGATGCAGAGCCACTCTCAAGGAGTATGCTGACTCAGAGTCTTGCACTTCCGAGATCTATCGCGAGCTGCTGTTTCACCAACTCCATGCATCGAGTCTTGTTGCCGAGGGACAGACTGACACTGTGTCCAAACGTGTCGCTAAACACATCCAGCTCGTGTCTGATCACCCCGTTTACTCTCGGGGTCTTTCTGCAGGCAGAGATATGGAGAAGGAAGAGCCCTCGGCGTACTGTGTTCGAATCGTGACTCAGCTCCGTTTCTGGCGTCTTCAATCGCAGCTGTTCTTTGAACGGTGTCAGCTGGAACACTCGGTAGCCACTGCTAGAAAGGCGGTAGCTCTGTCTCAGGCGTGGCTGAAAAAGTGCCAGGATACAGACAAGATGAAGAAAATGAGCCAGCTTCCGTCCTACGCATGGGAAGTGAGCTGTCTCCATCTGCAGTCTTCCATCCAGGCTACCACAGTTCTGCTGCATCTAGGACTGTGGAAGGAAGCGGAGCAGGTGATTGGCCAGACCGTCGAGCTGCAACGGCACGTGGGCCACTGGATTCTTGTCGCTGAAGCTATTTCTCTTATAGGATGGATTCAGCTCAAGAAGGGAGTCTTCGATGTCTGTATGAAGAACCTGGAGACGGCTTCCAACCTGCGTCAGCTGGATACTGTCGACGACGCATCACGTGCCCTGTTGCATTCACGTGTCGGCGCTCTATTTGCCAAGAATGGCGAGTTTGACCGTGCCGAAGAGCACTACGAGTCGGCCACCAGGATCCTGAACGCTCTGAACGACAGCTCCGGTTTGTCACGTGACATGTCGCAGCTGCATCTCGCTCGACGAAAGAAACCCGCCGCTTCTTCTGCTGCCAGTGTTCTTCCCGGTCTCAGACGACTTGTGGCTCAGGTTGAGCGTCTCAAGGTGGAGTTGCAGCTTGCACGTGACGAAAAGGCCCTCAAACCGGCTTCTCTTGCTCTGGGCAAGTCTGACCAGTGTCTGGATCAAGTGGTTGAGTCTCAGATTGCCCTCTTTTCAGCCAGAAAGCTCCTCTCTTCTGACGCCATCTTTATGGGTCTGGAAGAGTCAGCAGTGAGTATCCCCTCAGCTTCGTCCTGCGATATTGCTCTGCATCCTAATAGCAATGTCCAGGCGGCCCATGGAATGCTGGTGAGTGCGAAAAAGAGTCTCAACGAGCGAGTTCACGATCTTCTTGAGTCGTGTTCGCAAATGGACATCAACCAGGCTCTGTATTTGATGTCTTCCGTGGACGTTTTTGTGTCTGCTCTTGGAACCACAACTCTGAGCACTTCCTGGCTTGATTTGCGCGGAGTTTCGACCCGCAGAAGAAGACGGGTGCTTAGCAGCATTAACATTGGTGAATGGACGACTACCATCGACCCTCCCTCTCTTCCCCAACTGGAGGTGAACCACAAGTCTCTGTTGTCCAAGCTCCCCGATAACTGGAACGTCATCAGTATCGCTGTTTGCCCGTCTTCTGGCGACCTGGTTGTCTGTCAGTACGCCTGCAACCAGGATCCTTTCCTTCTGCGACTTCCCCTGCATCGACACAACTCCAGAGACGTGGACGAGCACCCGTTCCTCTTTTCTGACGGTCTGGCTGAGCTCAAAAGCATCATTGCCGAAAGTGACGAAATGGCTACCAATGGAGCCACTTATGAGGGTGGTTCAAAGGCCTGGTGGGCCAGAAGACACGAGTTGGACGAGAGACTCAAGCAGCTTCTCCACGATGCCGAGTTCTGTTGGTTTGGAGGCTTCTTGGGTATTCTGGGTGAGACGGTTGGTTCAGACTGCGAGAACTTTGCCAGGTCGTTCAACCGAATTCTGACCAAACATCTGCCGTCTAGAAACGGAACTGGACGACGAAAGAAGGGTTTCAAGCCGGTCACCATCGACCCTAGAGTTCTGTCGCTTTTCCTGGGTATGGGTAAAGACGATATTGCTCCTGAGTTGCTGGAAGACCTGGTGTACTTTGTTCTGGACATTCTGCAGTTCCACGGCGAGTACAATGCCTATGACGAGCTGGACACAGACCAGATCTTTGTCGAGATCGAAGAAGCCATCGGTCTGCATTTCAGTGACGACACAAACAACAAACACAAGTACACCCACACCGTTCTTGTTCTGGACCCCCACACCGTGCAGTTCCCCTGGGAGAACATTTCCACGCTCTGTGGACGCTCAGTGTCTCGAGTTTCGTCTCTGCAGACCCTCTCTCAGCTGCTAGACACCGTTCAACCCACTGGATCGCCCTATTACGTTCTCAACCCAGCAGGAGACCTGATCAAGACGCAGCATCGCTTTGAAGACGCTCTGGCACCCTTTTCTGGCGTTGTAGGCAAGCCTCCCAGCGAGATTCAGTGGGTTGAAGCTCTCAAAACGTCTTCTGCCCTGATTTACATCGGCCATGGAGGTGGACAAAAGTATGTTCGAAACTCGGCCATTTCGAAACTCGACAAGTGTTGTCCTGCCATTCTTCTGGGCTGTTCTTCCGCAGTGATGGACCTGGCAGGCGATTTTGAGCCCGCAGGTATCCCTGTGGCCTACATGTCTGCTGGCTGTCCCTCTCTGGTGGCCAATCTGTGGGACGTGACTGACAAAGACATTGATCTTTTTGGACGCCAGTTTCTGATCCGATGGGGCGTTTTCAACGACCGGTTCACGGACAATGTCGCCATGGACTGTTCGCTGGCTCTGTCTCAGTCTCGAAACGACTGCAAGCTGCGGTACCTCAACGGAGCGGCCCCGGTGCTCTACGGCATCCCCACCTTTTACAATCAGCATTAATTTATCGTACATAATGAATCACTAATACAAGTATACAGTACAAGGAGAAAGGTGTATGTACTTGTAGTAGAAAGAAGTTGTGCGTTTTTGATGAGTAGACAGAAGAATACTTAACACAGTGATAGGATAGAACACTTCAAATAAAGAAGGAACAAGAGAAGCAGAAGAAAAAAAAAAGGAAAAGGGGGAAAATAGAAGGCGAGAAAACAGACAAGTACTTGTGGGATTACCAACCATGTACTTGTAGTCAGCAATCTACAAGTTTTGAGATTGAGAGTTCAATAGAAGAAACATGAGCACACTGGATCAGGATAAAGTGCAAAACCGAACCCAAAACTGAAGTAAGAAATGGTGTAAAAAGAGTTGTTGCAAATTGTGTTCAAAGAGCATTTATATAAAGCAAAAAAAAAGAGGACGACAGGACTCGAACCCGCAGCCTTTGGAGGACGTCGTTCAGAAGAACCGAAATCCAATGCGCTACCATTACGCCACGTCCTCTGGAATTGAAGGTCACAAGAGCGTTGGACAACAAAATTGCTAAAAATATCAAAATTTTCCGCGTCCATT
This sequence comes from Yarrowia sp. JCM 30696, assembly GCA_001600535.1. Taxonomy (NCBI): domain Eukaryota; kingdom Fungi; phylum Ascomycota; class Dipodascomycetes; order Dipodascales; genus Yarrowia; species Yarrowia sp. JCM 30696. The sequence goes on from BCKG01000006.1 coordinate 411,065, forward strand.
TTTGAGCGATACAGAGGAGTAACGGCTTAGTGAGTTATTTCAGAAGGAAGATAACACTCGAGGCTACCTCCTGAACCAGATTACGTAACATTTGGAACATTTTTGGACTCTACACGGCTGGTTTTAGAGTCGACCAAATTGAGCAAATGTTGAGACGTAAAAGGATGCGAAGAATGAGCCGAAAAAGAGATAGTATGGTAACAATCGACTATAATACTTCCTAATAGTACTTCTGTGTGTTATTTGGGCCTCCAGAAGAGATTAGGCGGTGGTAGTGGGTTGAAGAAAAAACAATGCCTTTGAGACATCTTAATTAGCCAATATACGGATATAAATGACTGCATTCCTGAGGTCTGTCGTTGCATTCTCAATGCGCCGTGCCATTATATGTGGCTTATCTTTTGAGTGGCATTCTTCTTCTCTGAGTGAACATGTGGTTCTCGAACTAGTTTCCCGACTAATGCAGTCAAAACGTGCTTGCCGAGGGTATAGTCTCATTTCGAGGCCCATTAGCCTCATTCTATATACGTGGGCTGGCAATGGAGGCTTGATTGGAATGATTAAGTGGAGCTCCAGCTTTATTGGAATGTGTTGAGATTGTTCATTCTCGTGATCTTCAAAACGCTTCTGTTAGTCACAGTACAGTACTCTTAGCAGATATTCTGTATGTAGCCTTAGATCGATTCTCATTGTAACCGCATTGAAAAAAACTTGCCCACAAATTGGGCTTCTTTTGGACTAAGGAGTTGTGAGGAGTGACTGTTGATATGATGTTCAGAGTGATGTATAGCTTTCACGAGACGACTCAGTACATGACGAATGAAGCTGTTTCAAGGCAAGCCAACAGAGACATTTCGAAGTCCTCTCTATCCCCACAAGCAAATTTGCGAACTCTTCTACTGCACCACGCGTAACGCGTTGGACCCAACTACTCATGCTAAAGTGGTTTGTACGATGGATGAGATGGATTTTTTTGATCAGGGAGTTGATAAACATCTTCTGAGACGAACTCTTTCAAACACTGACAGCTTCCCCTGTATCTGTACTACTTTTCCACGTCTTCATAGCACAAGTATTCGCTGTTTTTCTCTCACCTTGGTATTCCTGCACTCCAGACTAACGCAAGACATATAGACCCAGCTGTTCCTTCTGTGGGGAAAGTGCTGATACCTCTTAGCCATGTCTTCACCGTCGCCCTCTTCTCCAGCGATGGATTCAAGCACCATTATCTTGAGTCCACAAAAGACAGACTCTCAAAAGAAGATACCATTCACATTCCCAAAATCGCCAAATGAAGGGTCCACGGTCATGGCGGTCATGGTTGCCGTGTTTGTCGCTTTTGGAGGACTTCTCTATGGCTATGATACAGGAACTATTGCGGGTATCATGACTATGGGATACGTCAAGGAACATTTCACAGATCCAGGTTTGAACGACTTTACATCAGGTCAATCGTCACTCATCACTTCAATACTCTCAGTAGGAACATTCACAGGTGCCATTGTAGCTCCTTTTGCTGCCGACACGGTAGGTAGACGTCTGGGTCTCTTAATCTACTGTGTTGTGTTTGCAGTAGGAGCTATTATTCAAACAGCTACCACAGGACGAGTTCTGCTGATTGTTGGACGAGTTATTGCAGGTCTTGGAGTAGGTGGAATTTCATCCATCGTGCCTCTATACCAATCTGAGGTCTCGCCTAAATGGATCAGAGGAGCTATTGTTTCAATCTACCAGTTTGCCATCACTATTGGACTTTTGCTCGCTGCTGTGGTCAATAATGCTACGAAAGACCAACAAAACACCTCGTCTTATCGTATTCCACTAGGAGTTCAGCTTATTTGGGCAGTAATTCTCGCAGCAGGTCTCATGGTGCTTCCAGAGACGCCTAGGTTCTGGGTCAAGAAGAACAAACCTGAAAAAGCAGCAAAGTCTCTTTCAAGACTGAGGCGGCTTCCAGTAGACTCCAAGCCGATCCAGAAAGAGCTCCTTGAACTCCAGGCCTCATTTCAGGTCGAATTGGAGGTAGGAAACACTTCTTGGAGGGCGTGTTTCAGCAGAAACGGAGCAATTCTAAAAAGACTGCTGACAGGAGTAGCTATCCAGGCACTTCAACAGCTGACAGGCATCAACTTCATCTTCTACTTCGGCACCAACTTCTTCAAAAACGCAGGAATCAGAGACCCCTTTACAGTCTCCATGATCACATCTGCTGTCAATGTGGCTTTTACGATTCCCGGTATTTTGTTTGTCGACAAGGTAGGAAGACGAAAACTGCTGCTTATAGGAGCTGTGGTCATGTGTGTTTCGGAGATGATTGTGGCAGCAGTAGGAACAGCTCTGGACTCTCAGGTGTCTTCCAAAGTCCTCATTGCCTTCACTTGCACATTTATTGCTGGTTTTGCGTCTACTTGGGGACCTATAGCCTGGGTAGTCATTGCAGAAATCTTCCCCTTGCGAATCAGAGCCAAGGGAGTGGCTATTAGTGTGGCTTCCAACTGGATTTTCAACTTTGCCATTGCCTTTGCTACTCCCTATTTGGTTGACCAGAAACCTGGTTCTGCGGGTCTAGAATCAAAGGTCTTTTTCATCTGGGGAGGCTGCAACTTTATGGCTATTCTTTTCGTGTACTTTTTCGTCTACGAAACTAAAGGCTGGTCTCTGGAGCAGGTAGACGAAATGTACTCCGAGTGCAAGTGTGCTTGGAGATCAGACAAGTTTGTGCCTTCCGTGAAGGTGGTGGTTGAATCTCGCAAAGCAGACGTTCACCAAGACCAGAGTTTTTTCGAGTTTGAGTCGGATGTCGAGCAGTGAGGAGGAGAAGGAGTGGTGTACGATGTTTGAATGATTGATATATTATGTGCTAATAGTTGGGTTGTAGTCAAGTCACTGAAGACATGACTGGGTGTACCAGTACGGTAGGGTACAAGTACCGGCACCTGTAGTGACAGCGAAGTTGATGTTATTTTACAGACTAGTTCAGTATCCGTAGAGAGACTGCGATAGCCATAGCCCAGTAGTTTGTGAGTGCTTGAAACTGTGTTGATGAGTGAAGGATGTGTTGATGAGTGCTGGAAAGGATGTGTTGATGAATGCTTGGTGCAGTACCAGTACTGTACTTGACCTGATATGATGTCTCAAGATTGCAAATAAGAAAATTGTTGATTGAGAGTGATGTGCAATTCGAGAACCATCATTTAGTTGCCATGCCATTGTCTTCCGAACGTTTTTGACAGTAATTGAGCACCGCTTGTCTTACCACCTAAGGCAACCGAATAAAGCCCTCAGCTCGTTCAGGAAGTGTCCAGTACCAGAGAGACGATACCAGGAGGCCTCCCAAACCAGCCAGAGACCACCAGGAATGCAACACGGTCACCCCCGCATCCTCCACCAAGGTCCACGCCTCAGCATCCAGGTACAGTCTGAACGACGTGAAGAATGCAAAGTTGAACATCATGGACCACCAATGCTGGTGCTGAGACACCTTGCCCTTCTCGTAGAACCGCTCGAGAATCTCGTCGACGCCCATTTCGGCCAGCAGCAAGATGCCCACCGGCTCCAAAATCCACGCTCCCTCTTCGTCTGTGAACCTGCTGACCATGCGGTAAAAGAGCCAGGCTGAGTACGCCAGAAACGACGCTGTGTAGACGCTGAGAACGGCAGTCTGTGCGACTTGTCGGGCGGATTGTCGATCGTTCATCTTGTGTGTGGATTATTGCGACTGTGGCAAAGTCTCCTGCCTTATACCAAGAGTATTAGTGTCTAGCACCTATAACAAGAGTCTTTAGTGGGGAAGCTATACTGTATCTGGGGGAGAAGGTGGAAGGGTCTTTGTGCCTTATTTAGGCGGAAATAAGAGGCCCAAAAGAAGCAGGGAACGTTGGGCTTGTGTGAAAAATAACAGGTGGATTAGCAGCACTTTTAGACAATGTATTTTTCAGTATTTTCAGTATTTTCAGACTGCCATTATTTACCTCGTATCTCAACGTAACATTAGACAACGCAGATCATAGATGGGGTTTATTGCGGCAAAAGTGGACAAGTGTGGTGGGCACCTTGATAAAAACCAACTACCTCCGGTTATAAATCCCATCACCCTTGCCCAGATTTCCCCAGCCAATACCTCCATTCTCAAGACCCATGTGTGCGGTGCTAATTAGTGTCTACAGAAATGGACTAACACAGAGTAGCTCTGAGCCACGGACAACTTAGACAGCATGACTGATAGACGTTGACAAGTGAGTTCGAGAAGCCTGTCAGTCATCTGGAGTCTTTGAGACACGGACTAACTCTCTCTGCCGATCTCCACAGCTTTCAGGCACGATAACAGTGTCTCACAGCTGCACAATCAATCTCACATTAGCTACCGCCACTAGACTGGCAAATCGCGCTACCGCACTTGTATTGACACTTCTCCGCTTTGAAGTGGATAAAGGGATAACGGAGGTATGATAATAATAACAGAGATTTGTCAGAAACACGACTTTACGAGAAGGCATCATATTCGGTGACCTCTGAATGTACAGTGGAAATACCGGCTTCAATGGTCTAGTAGATATCGACGACTTGTTTCCTGCATCTACAAGGGTGCATTATCCTACAGTAATTAGTGTGTAAAAGTAGCCACAAAAATGCTGTCAAAGAGCTGTGGAGGCTTCAAGTAATATTTCAACATCTCTTTTTCTCTCGCAACAACTCATACCTGATGTATTCTCTGCTGATTCCAAACATGCCCATAAACGTCCTGTTATGGCCATATAGATCCGCTAGCGTCTTTTCCATAGACTGAAATTCCGCTGAAATTCCGGGTGATCTATGAACGAGAGAAATGTACAAGTACAGAGGCACACGAAAAAGATGTTTATAGAACGTTTTTGAGATTTTTCAAAATACGCACGTAAAGACTACAACTAACCTGTATCCCAGACCATCTGACTGCACTTACAGTTCTTCTCTCATTTTCCACCTATTTTCTTTTTCTTTTCTTCTCAAGATCCAACCCAACCGTATTGTTCTATAAGTGCAAATTTGAGATAAAAAAGTAGAGGAATGAAAAATGTAGAAAAAGAATGTCGTGAAGTAGGATCTCATAAGACCACATTTATCGATTTTATTGATTTTTCCTCGTTTTCCTCATTTTCCCCACATTTTCCTCTTCAAAGTTCAATTTTTTTTTGTTATACTTATTCCATTTACTATTTGTGCTAAAACTTAAAAATGCCGCCCGCTTAGGGGGTAGCTTTCCAGCACCTGAATGGAAGGTGGTTTGGTAGAGAAAAGAGGAGTCAAAATGTGACTAAACTGACGTTGGGTAAAAAAACCCTAAAGGCGATGAAAGCCTAAAGAGTGGAAAAAACTCCCAACTTAGTAAGAAGCTGAAAAAATCCCGAGTGACGTGCAGCGACCACCTCCTACGAGATGACGGGCATATGCCACAATGAGGTCTTGAGTGGAGGGATCGTCGGCCGAGGCCCCGCTAACTCGGAGGCCTCGTTCGATTTTCCATAGGGCTAGTCCGAGTCGGCACCGAGAGACAGTGCGATTCGTGACRTAGTTGAGAAGGTCGGGGGGTTGGAGGGAGAGAAGGCCAGAGTGCTGAAGGATTTCAGTGACCACTGGGCAGTTGCAAAGRACATGAGTAGCTAGTTCAGAGTAGCTCATTGTCTGGGTGGAGGGGTGTTTGCAGATGCTACACCCGGGATCGCTGTATCGGAGGAAGGAGGGGGCTCGGTTKGTCTTGTAGCTGGAGAAGGTGACTTTGTTCAAGAGGAGGAGGTGGATGAACTCAGCAGCTTTACTGTCGAACCCATAGAACATGAAGAGGGAGCCACAGGCTTTGAACCAGGCCGTTTCAGCTTTCTTTCCTTCAAAGGCAGCCTGAAAGGCGGATTTCCAGTGATCAGACCAAAGAATGGGAAGGTCTTTCTTCCAACGGTGTTTGAGTACCTCAGGGGTACGGCAAGGGGGGCCTGAGCCAGACTTTGGAGGTAGAAAGTTGGGGATCTCGAGGGGATCCAGGAGTGCTCGTAGCGATTTGATCTCGGCTTTCGTGGGGAAACCAATACCAATTCGGGGTGGGTGGGGAGTGTTGGTGGAATTGAATGGRACACCCGCGGTAACAAGTGCCTTGGCGAGGACGGCCATAGCTAGACCGAAGGAGGGGGAAGAGGCGGGAGTCCAGAGATCAGTATGGGTCCAGGATTCACTATCCTTTTCCGACTGGGACCTTCTGGCAAGGGTAGGAGCCATGAAGGGGTCAAGAATTGATAGGGGGTCTCGAAATGACAAGGTCTTCTTGGCCTTCTCGGGGGGTCTCTTAAAGGCAGTGCAGTCCACAATGAGGTTGGGACAGAGGAGGTTGGCAGGGGGTTGGTTGAAGAATTGGGCGAATAAATCAAGTGAGGCGAGTGAGGAGCCTTTGATGATTTTCATCGCTCTGATGAGGCGTAGGTTGGGGCCGAAGGTGCTGAGGTTGAGGAGGCCGAATCCACCGAGCTTGGCTGGGCTGAGTAGAAGGTGCTTGGCGTGGTGAGTCTCTTTGTTGTCCTTGGAGAATCCTCCGTTGATTTTCTTGCAGGCAATGTCGACGATCTTGTCGAGCTGTTCTTGTGTGATCGTGGAGTAGGGGAGGGCGTAGATGAGCTTTGAGAATCTGAAGGTGGAGATAGCCCAGGCGCGGCCACGGGTCTCCAGACCGAAGAAGGGAAAGTCCTGAACAGCTTTACACTGTTCCTCGAACCACTTGTCGTAGTAGGCTTTGATGTCGGAGGGATCGCCAAATTGGATCCCGAGATACTTGAAACGATCACCAACGCAGGCAGTGGAAGGTTCAGCCTCCCAGTGGTGTTGAGAGGGGTCGAGGACAGCCATGTAGGAGGGCTGCAGAGGGGTGCCCTTTGGCAGAGTAGAAGAGACATGCTGAATAACCGTTTTGGTRGGGTTAATACAGAGAGAGGAGGCCTGGCCGAAGTTTTTTAGAAGTAAACCAGTGTGTTTGAGGTCGTCTTCGTCTCTGAGGAAAATAGCCATGTCGTCAGCGTAAGCAGCAACCTTGACCACGGAGGGCGGGACTGGTCTGGGGAGAAGGGGGTCCAGGGTGGGCTCAGGGGGGAGCCGGTCAAGACCTTGGAGGAAATGACGAAAACCAATGAGAAGAGGCTCAAGTGCGAGTGCAAAGAGTGTCGGGGAGAGAGGGCAACCTTGGCGGACGCCGGCTCCAAGGGCGAAGGGTTGAGAGAGGTCCTGGTTGACGTGAACGGCACTGTTGGCGTTGGTCTGAATGGCGGTGATCCGGCCAATCATAACGGGGCCAACTCCAAAGGCGGTGAGAGTGTCAATGATGTATTTGTGAGAGACAGTATCAAAGGCCTTTCGGAAATCGATCGTGGCGATCGTCCAGTCATTGCCTGAGTAGAAATGTTGGTCAAGAGTGTCGAGGTTGGTTTGGATGAAACGACCATTAACAAATCCAGCTTGGTCGGAGTGGACCATRTCAGGTAGCCAGGGGGCAAGGCGATGGTTGATGAGGTGGGTGAACAACTTCATGTCCGTATTGATAAGGGAGATGGGTCGCCAGTTGCCGATAAGGGAGCGGTCGCTTTGGCCTTTTGGGATGAGCCGGATACTGGCGGCGTTGAGCCTAGCATCGGGGGGCTGAGAGCCAGAAAGGTAGTTGAAAAGCGAGAGGAGGTGTGGTAGGAGTTCATCCTTGAAAGTTTTGTAGAAGGCGTAGGGAAGACCGTCGGGTCCTGGGCTGGAGCCGGCTTTTCTTTTTCCGATGACAGTTCGGAGTTCAGCCTCAGTGAAATCAGGTTCAAGGAGGGCAGAACTCTCTGGTAGGAGTTTGGAAGTGTCAGGGATACGATCAAGAAAGAGTCTGGCCGTGGTCTCAGAGGTGGGGGAGGCACGGTAGATCTTTTCGAAAGCGGAGCGGGCATGAGCAAGGAGGTCTGAAGGAGAGGTGAGCGTGGTGGCGGTGGAGGGATCCACGAGTTTGTCGATGTGGTCGTCGGAGGTGACTTTACCTGCACGATATTTGCAGGCAGCCATAGTGTCRTCGGAGGGGCAGTGGGCGTCTTTGGGGTTACGGTACATGAAAGCTGCGTCGGCGAAGGAGTCCTCAAGAGCAGGGGTGATTTGCGYCTGAAGACGTCGACTTTGGGCACGACTAAGGCAGAGGTCGGTCTGTACACGGTGTTGAATGTGACGTTTGAGGTTGACGTGGAGTATGTCTGGGGTCCAGGTGCCCTTCATGAGTTCGAGGTAGTCAGAGATCCATGTAGAGATCCGTGACCGCACTAGCGGATCAGAGAGGGCCCAGCCGGGGAACCGGAAGGATTTGGCGGCCTTCGGGGGCTTGGAGGAGACATAGTCAAGRGAGAACTGAATGCGATAATGAGAGGAGACTCGATTGAGTCGATTCGTAGAGGAGAGAACCGCAACAGCGTCGGAAGACACGAGTAAAGAGTCGATACGACGGGAGTTCCGGTAGTTCTCATTTGTGTAGGAGTAGGAAGGGGGGCCAGGTCGGGAGGACGACAGATGCAGGAAGGCATCCGTGAGTGCGTGGTCTCGGGAGAGACTGATCAGCGCAGAGGAGGGCCGGGAGGGCCGGGAACCATCATCCGAACGAGGTACAGCGTTCCAGTCACCACCGATGAACAGGGGGTGAGTAGGAGGGAAGAGGGTGAGGTACCTGTTCAAAGCAACGAGRAATTCATTGTTCTGAACTGGGATCGTAGGGGCATAGAGGGAGATGAGTTCAACTGTGGTGTTGGAGGGGCCATGCCGAAGAATGACAGTGGCTCGAACAACACGGTCTTGAAGGCAGAAGAACTCAGGGGAAGATAGAGAGAAGTCAGTGAAAGTGTCAATCACCTGATGGGGGGCTCGAACTAGGAGGGCGGCTCCAGACGAGGGAAGAGATGAGAAAGACGGCGGGAGGACGGAGGAGGAGTGGATCCATTCATAGCCTTTGAAGTGGAAGTACTTAAGGCAGTTATGAAGAGGGTCAGACAGTGGGCGGTAACGGGTTTCAGAGACAAAGGAGACATGGGGGAGAGGGGACGATAGGAGCTTCTTAACTTTAGTGATAGAGAGTTGCTGGATGTTAGCAATCTGAAAGGTGATCTGGTCTTTCTTACTCATTCTGTTCGGTGGGACGAACTCTGTAAGTCAGCTCGTAGGGGATTTCATCAGGTTCGTTCTCCTCAATGACATTCGCAAGTTGCCAAAGAGCAGTAGAGTCGGWGCCGGTGAAGGCCAAGAACTCGCCGTCATGTCGGTGGAAGTGAATGGTGTAGCCGCAAACTGAGAGGTATACATCGTCGGATGGAACCGTCTCAACTTCTTGGATGGAGAAACCGATCGTGGGGATGGACGCGATCATGTCAGAGTCACAGAGGGAGTTAACAACAGAGGGGGRGAGGTCATCCTCATTCTTGGTTGAAACAAGCATGCGGAGAATAGACTGGACGTGGGRTGGCATCTCGGACTCATTCTCACCTTCAGATCCGGTCTCCATGGCCGAKCCATGGAAATCCGAGTCGTCACCAGACACTTCAGCGTCCAAGACAATGGTCTCGAGAGGGGCAACAGTGGCTGCAACCGGGGTGGTGGCTGTAGGGACTGAAGCAGAAGATTGATCAGACATCTCAACATCGGCCCCAGTATGAGTGGGGAGGACGATTGTCTTCAGGAGGGCCTCGGCTGACTCCTCAGGGGAGCCGGAACCTTGGGCTTGGTGTTGGGAACTAATGGGCTCTCGACGGGATGCGAAACGGACACCGACGGGGGGAGCCACACTAGGGGGSACTTGTTCATCAGAAAGGGGGGGGGAGGGGGCGTGTCTCCCTTCACCTCGGCGGGAGACTCTGTCGTCTTGCTTCATCTTCAGCACACATTGGCCAACGTGGTGYTGACAGGATCGACAGTAGGAACAGAAAACGTCACCATCGACCAGAGCGAAGGACGTTCCTGTAAGGAAAGCGGAGTTGGAGATGGGGATAGACTTGGGAACTTTATCCACAAGATCCAGGCTAATCCGGGCCCGGAAAAACAGGGCGTGGGATTTACCCATCGGGTTGGAGTTGAAAGACTTGAAGCAGAGGTCAGAGCTCGTGAACACGTACTCAGGGTCAATGTCTTTRATGGCGGTCTGGAGCTCAGAGAGAATAGAGTTCATGACACCACCATAAAGGCACGCAGAGGGGAGGAAGGAACCGAAYACGAACGTGGAGTCGGTTTTGGAGATACGGTTTCGCTGGGGGGTGAATCGCTTGAGGACGTCGTCCTTGGCGCAGAGRGAGTTCATGTGCTCTACTGCCTGTTCCATGAGCTTCTCGTTTTCAGGAGAGATCGTGGTTTCAGAGTCGTAGTCCCACATGGGAGCCTCAATAAGGTTTGAGGGAAGCTGATCGGTGGCGGGGTCGAAGTCGTGGGGGAAAACGGCCTGCGAGGGAAAGACGGAGAGGGCGGGGTGGTCCCGCTGGTTGAAGAAGGGGATAGTGGAAGGGGTGAGGGGGGCGTTGTCGCCGAAAATGGAAGAAATGGTGGAGTTGAAAAGCTCGGAGGCCTTCTTGTAGATAGAGAGGAGAGAGTTGTGGTTGGGGGTGGAGGCCTGAGGTCCGTTGAACCGGAGGAGGATGGAGGTGAGAGATGCCTTAGAGGTCATCGAGTGGGTGTTGAGCGGCCAAGGATTCCAAGTGAAATACAGCCGTCGGAGAGTTGAGAAGCTCTCAGGGTCCGGAGGGGGGGCCGACGACGCCGCCGCAGCGTACGAGGGGCCACCCTTATCTGGTCGACGAGAACCGAGGTTCATAGGGGGAGGGTTGGGGGGGTTGACGGGACGGTGTTTATCGATCAGTCAGTAGTTATCTAGCTCCAGATATCAACGAATAATTCCAAGAATTTTTCCGAAAGTGGTGGGGAAGATGATACAAATTCTTGGCCTGTGCTGATAAGCTAAATTAGTGTGATGGGAAAATGACAGGAAATTGACAGAATAATTGTGAAATATGAGACCAAAGCTTCAAAATACTTCCGACGTTATTCTACAATACAGTACGAACACATCAAATCCCTCATGTATTAGTGGTCTTGCTCAAGCTGTATACTGAGAAGAAGCATGTTCAACTTAGGCAAAAAGAGTAGGCTATACTAGTCAGATAAAGGATGGCGTGAAACGGAGAGAATGAGTTTAGTACTGTAACCAGATCTGTGGCTTTACCATGATAACATTCCTGTGAATTTCACAACATTATTCAATCAATTGAGTGGTATGATGTATTGCTGAGCCTTATGTACAAGAACACGCAAACTCGTTGGAAAAACATCCCACACGTCCGTAAACTACACCAATCGCTTCGTAGCACTCATTTTACCATACAAAACTTTTGTCCAAATATGTCCATGTCTTCTCCTGATGCTCTGAGAGTCATCTTACGTATCCCTTTACTAACTCACCTTATCTGGATGAATGGAAAAGAAGGAGTGCTCATATGGAGCTCTTAGAAGACTCAATTACCAGTAATAGAGTACAAGTACGTTCGTACCCCGGTACTGTGCTCCGTACTAAAAGAACCAGCCTTACAAGAATTAGATCCCTCACCAATTCTCAAACAATAGTTCCTATCCCTGAACACATTTAGTTTAGGTGATTCGATGACCTTCAGGGCCATTCGCTCTATAAATTACTCTATAACCTACTGCGTGCCCTCCTACCGCTGTCTACAATCCTCTGTCAAAGTACATATCGGCCTCTGTTCTAAAAGCGGCCTCTTCATTGTCTATCCTAGACGGTAGCCTAACTATCTAACAGTTAGGCTAGTGGTAGTGGTGGCTACCAGTTAAGCAGTAACTAGTAAATCACACCTAACTAGCAAGCACCAGTACCTCATCTCTAAAGAAGCCTGCGAAGCGAAGTACTCAGTCATCTCAAAGAACCTTGCTACTTGTACCAGGCTCTTAGTCATCTCAAAACAAGACCCTGCTGGCTCTTATTTAGAGACTCCGTCCCACCCGTACTTCTTCAGCTCCTCCCGCACGTTTGCCTCGGTCGAAATCTTCTGAATCTGGGTGTCCTCCAGCTTCTCGCCGCTCGTCTGCTTGGCCTTGAGCTCTTCAATGGCCCGCAGCTTCTTGAGCAGCGCTCGGATCTTCTTGTCGTCCACAGTCACCGTGGAAGCGCCGTTCTTGTCCTCGTTCTTCTTGGGGGCAGCTCCAGGCACCACTCGGCCTCCAGCGCCTCGCACCTTGGGTCCAGAGGCCGGATCGGGCGAGGCAGCCAGCGATCCTCGAGCAGCTCGCTCGGGCTGACCTCGGGCGTGGGGAGGTCTGTATGCGCCGGCAGGCTTGGCGGCAACGGGAGCCTTGGCGCCCTCCTTGGCACTCTTGGCCGACTCGTGGGCCTCGGGACACTCGCTGATGGTGTGTCCCGAGGGGAACTCAGACGACGGCAGAGGTCGCCAGTCGGCGGCAAACAGCTCGGGGTAGTCCTGGGCGTACATGAGGTTGCCCTTGACGTGCCAGATTCGGAAGCCGTTGTCGACCCGCAGTCGGGGCGCAGTGGTGGCTGTCAGCACGTACTGCGAGTCCGGAGACCAGGCCACGTGGGAGGCGTTGGCAGCATGCAAAGTGGCCACCTTGGCGAACTTGGACTGTCGGTCCAGAATGTCGACGGCTCCCTGGATGTTGCCAAAGCCTCCGAGCAGCACCAGTCGTCCGTGGGGCGAGAAACGGATGGTGTTTCGCGAACACTCGGCCAGCGTGTGGATCTCGTTGCCCCGGGCGTCGAAAAACGTGGTCTTGGACGGCATGTAGCCGTAGACCACGGCAAACTCCCGCGAGTTGGGCGACCATGCAACGTCGTGGATGGGGCCCTCCTTGTCCAGCGTGATTCGGCTGTCGAACGCGCCAGTGATGCCAAGAAGGTAAAGAGTGGTCTCACCGTAGTAGGACCGGCCGGTGGCGTCGGACGCCGTCTGTGCCAGCACCAGCAGCGAGGTTCCCAGCGCGTTCCACTTGAGTCCGACTTCCTCGGCCTTGAAAAAGGTCTTTTGGGCCACGGCCTGGTTGAAGTTGGGCACGTGGTAGATCTGGACCTTGGCAGGCAGACCCTTCTTCTCGGGCACAAAGACGGCGACCGAGTAGTTCTTTCCGGGGGACACGGAGAAATCGGCGCAGTTTTCGACCCGCAGCTTGGCCCACACCTTGGTGAGCACGTCGGACTCGAAGAACTGGATCTCGTCCTTGACCATTCGTGCGCAGTACTTTTCGTCAAACGTGTACTGCAGGTTCCAGCCGGTCTGCGACTTTTGCACAAACGACTGGATGTGTTCGCCGGTCTTGGAGTTGAACACCTTGAGGTTGGGCTTGAAGTTGCCGGATGCAGGGTCCTTCTTGGGGATCTCCCAGGTGATGACAAACGAGCCCAGAGGCGAGAAACCAATCTCCAGCACGTTGGGCTCGTCCAGCCGAAGCGTCTCCTGACACGTCTCTGGATCCACCACATGCACTCCGTCAGCCACAGAGTAGGCAAACAGCGAGCCGTTGGGCGCATAGATGCAGTTTTTGACCGCTCCTGTTTCCGGAGCAAAAGACGCCACGACCGAATTGTCGGTCACGCCGTCGGACACGGTGATTTTCTTGGGCTCGCGAGCAAACAGCTGCAATTTCGGCATTGTGGGGGGTCTGTGGGGTGTGGGGTGTAGCGGGTGGTGTACACTGGTAGATTTTCTGGATCAGTTTGAAAAATGATTCAAAACGGATCGAGAGAGTTTATTCCAGTAGGGTAAGTGGGGACGTGGTTGTGGTAGTGTTCAGCGGTTGGGGGGTTGTGGTAGTCACGTGCCATTGAGAGAGTGACGATGGCACTGAAATTCCAGTCACGTGACAGTTTTCTTGAATTTCCCTCATTTCTAGGCGTTTTTCCGACTTCATCTTCGACTCATCATTCTCCCTCTTCTCTCTTCTCTCCTTGCTAAGACAAGCGGGCGGAGAGTGCAGATGGGACGCAACACAAGAGCTTTACGTCATTGTTCGGAACCCTAACCTGGGGTGGTGGCAGTGAACGAGGTGTTTTTTTGTGGTTCATTTGGGGCGTCAGAAAGAGCTGACAGAGTAGTTATTGTAGTCTCGTTGTGCTGTTCTTTTGGTTAGATGATCTTATTCTGTATTGTAGTCTTTAAGGTATAGCTGGAAAATACAGCTTTTGGCGAAAAGTGCGGCAAAAAATGAACGAGAGGAGATGTGGAGATTTGGACAATTGATTGAGCATCACACGGGTGGAGAGCTGCTTCACCCCGGTTGGATCTCATCTCCGACGTCTCTAGGGTCCATTGAACGTGTGTTGTGTGGGGATGTAACATTGGCTTGGGAGAAAGTGGTTGAGAATGGGCTAAGTAGTTAGTTGGGAGATAGTTGGGAAATGTTGAGGGTGATAAAACAGAAGGGGAGGACTGCAATCTTACAGGGAGTGTATGATATGTGGCTGCGTAACGTCAAGATTAAGTGAGAGTAGAGATATCTACTTAATCTTGAGTGCAGGCGTTTTTGTTGAGGGTGTCGTTCGGGTGTTATACTCCAGTTTACTATAGGGCATTGTGATGTCAATATAGCAGATATGAGTATAAGAGCTCTGCTAGGTGAATACTGTATGCTATGAATATGTATTGGTATAGTTCCTAGCTCTATCTTGTAGAAAAAATGCTCAATAGTCTCCATATTCTGAGTAATACAGCATCCCCACTTGCCTACAAGAGATATTCTTACAGGAACTTCATGATCCTAATATTTGAGCTGCTAGGTGGCGGATGATATATGACTATTATTCATTTAAAAGTCTTCCACTCATCTCTCTATGCTGTTCTTTAGCATCTTGACGATACAGTGATGAAGAGAAAACACAAATAGTGGTAAAGATTCGCAGTCATTCATTATGGCTTCTGATTGCCTCATTAGTCATCACCCCTTACAACAATACAAAGTCAGATTATAATACAGAATTCTCTCCTTTTTCTTAGTGTTTGGCGAGCACCTCCTTCACAGTCTCGACGTTCAGCTCCTTCCACTGATCATCCTTCTTGGAAGCAATCCAGTTATCTTTGCTGGAAATAACAGCATAACCAGAGTTGCAAAGAGTACCGATAGTCAGTCCATAAAGAGCGGCATAAGCGGGACCCTGAGGATCCTTCTTCTGGCTCTCAAAGATCACACCCTCAGCCTGTTCAATAGTCATAGCCTGAACCACGGTCAGATCAACTCCACTGGCTTCACTGTACAGCTTGAAGAACTCCTTGAGAGTAATGTCTCCGTTTTTGATCTCCAGGATCGAGTCCAGCTTCTCAAAGTCCTCCGTGATAGCCAGCGCTAGCGTCTCGGCAATCTTCTTCACAAAAGTGTATGAGAATTTCTGATTTCCGTCTCCAATAGTACCAGCTGTCTTCTTAGCCACATCAATACCCCAGAACTGAGGCATGTCGACCATAGTGTCTGCAAACGCTCCAGTTAGCAGTCTGACACACTTGAGGCCCGGGATCTTGGCTGCCTGGTCGTAATGGTCTGTTTTTCGCACCATTGCTGCGAAATCAGGCCGCTGTTCGTGCTTGATTCCGTAGTCTGGCAGAAAGTAGAGCTTGGCTCCCGAAGAAGAGATGGCAGGAAGGTAGTCATTCCAGGTGGCCAGCACGCCCAGAAAGTTGTAAATGACGTCAGTTCCAGACATGGCTTGAGTGAGCTGATCTCTGGGGTAACAGGAGATTCTGTCGGACTTGGTCACCTTCTCAGGCTGTTCAGTAATGACATTGAGAGACGCGTCAGTGTACTCCAGCAGGTACTTGATAGTGGGAGGGCCCAGAATGCCGTTAGCTCCAAGGATAGTTACTTTCATCGGGGGAAAGGTGTGTGAGTGAGATCAGGGGAGTAATACTGAAGAAGTACTAGAGGAAGATAGTACTAACGGCAGAATTTTACTGGAGTAGTACTGCTCGCACTGGTAGTATGTATCCGTACAAGTATGTAGTACTCCGCAGCACCCACGCTCAATACACGCTAACGGATACAAACAATTTCTAACATGGTTTAGCGAAGATGCAGAAATAGCACCGCTCCAGTGCAACGTCGAGGAATGGTGCGTGAGACATGTCGAGGGAATGAAAAAAAAAAAGCAAACAAAGAAAAGAAAAGTGGAAACCGTAGGCGAAGAGATGAGAGTATGGAAAAGTCGGTTTTTTCCGACATTTTTTCGACACAAAACTCAGTCGACACAAAACCTGCCACCCGTCAGATGAGGCTCATTTCACTTTCATTTAATACTCATCTCTCTCTTTGTCCCAGGGAGATCACCCCATTAATCAAACTCAGGGTCGGAAAATCCCTGCGGGAAAAAACGTTGAACTTTGCACAACGGTAAAGGTGATACAAGTACACTTGTACATGACACGTGTTAAGCGAGGGTGAGGTGATGAGGTGAGAGGATCCGATGTAGGCGGGGGATATCACGTGACGGAAACTGTGTATCAAGTCACGTGATTTCGTTGATTTCCTAGCTCTTCATATTGACATTGCTTCCATTCCCCCAGTTAGACTCCAACGGTACAGTTGACTGAAAGAGGATAGGCTCGGAAGCGTAGTTGAAGGTCCAAGTGTACTTGTGAGACCGAGGAGAGTGGAACTAGCGGAATTAATGGAAATTAAGCGAATAAAAATGAATAAATATAAAAAATAAATAAAAAGTGGGAAATGAAGATCAAGTATGTAGAGATGTTCACAGTCATCTCCAGCTCCCACAAGAACTACCAGCTTCATAGATGATAGCTTATACGAGACCTATAGTTAAGTACAGACTGAGAGTACCGTTTTTTTCTCTGAAGAGAGTGCAATTAGTTAGTCAACTACCTGGTAGAGTAAAACGAGGTTCTAATGCTGTTTCTAGTTGCACCTCGTCGTCCCTCTTATCAGGATGTACGGTCATACCAACTCCTGTATCTCTCAGCTATAGCTTCAAGCATCTACGATGGTTCTAATACTGGCAAGAAAATGTTCATTTTGGAAATACAATTCAATACATTCAACATCTTTCCAGTCCTTTTCCGTTGATGTGGTCCAATCTAAGTCAGTTTCAGGAATTACCAAAGAACAACGATGTACGCAGTGCCAGATGATACTAATCAACTGCGTCATGGAAGATCTCGTACATAGTGAAACAGAAGACCCTGTATGCTCCATTTTACTTCTATAAGGTCAATTGAGTCATCTGAGTGTACAAGCACGAGAGACTCGACACCAGGGATTGTTTACTGTACCAGTACCTATACTTGTACTCACATCTCCGATCTGATAAGCACTCATCACCATACTCAATCTAGGCAACTCATTTTTCGTGCTATACGCAGTAATCTGGCATTCATCAAACATCACTTGTATGCTCCTACAATTCCACCTCAATCAAAACAATCATTATCTACATTCTGGTAATAGGTAGAGACACTCGCTTCGCTCGTGTCTCGTATCTCCTGTCGCTCGTCTAATAGTCGTAGAAACCCTTTCCAGACTTCTTTCCGAGCCATCCGGCGTCAACGTACTTGGTCAGCAGCACGGAAGGTCGGTACTTGGAGTCTCCAGTGTCCTCGTACAGGACTCGCATGATGGCGAGACAAGTATCGAGACCAATGAAGTCAGCCAGGGCAAGGGGACCCATGGGCATGGCACATCCGTTCTTGAGAATGTTGTCAATGTCCTCCTTCTCACCGACACCGGTCTCCAGAGTAATAATAGCCTCGTTGATGTAAGGCATGAGGATTCGGTTGGCAAGGAAACCGGGAGAGTCCTTGGAAATGGAAGGAATCTTGCCCATTCGCTTGACCACCTCCAGAGTGGTGGCCAGGGTCTCGGGGGAGGTCTGCAGACCGGTGATGATCTCCACACCCTTCTGGACAGGCACGGGGTTCATGAAGTGGGCAGAAATGACCCGGGGAGCTCCAGCGCCAGCAGCAGCAGCAATCTTGGTGATGGAAATGGACGAGGTGTTGGTGGCCAGAATGGTGTCGTTCTTGGTCCACTCGTTGAGGTCTCGGAAGATGTCAAACTTGAGCTTGGGGATCTCGGGCACAGCCTCGATGATCATGTCCACGTCAGCCACGGCAGACTGCAGGTTGGTGTGGCCGGTGACTCGTCCCCGCACAGCCTCAGCCTCGTCGGAAGTCAGTCGGCCCTTGCCCACGTCCTTCTCCAGCAGCTTGTCCATGAACTTGAGACCCTTGTCCAGAGAGCCCTGGTTGGAGTCAATGAGGTTGACCTGGAGACCGGCCTTGTTGGCAGCCACCAGAGCAATGCCCAGACCCATCTGGCCGGCGCCAATGACGGACAGAGAGTCCACCTTCTTGTGGAGAGCGGCGGAGGTCGAGAATCCTCGCACAGAAGCAATTCGAGCGGTAGTTCGGAGCATGGTGTGGTGTGGAGAAGAAGATGGGTTGGCTTCTTATGTTAACCGTTCCTTACTTGGATAAAGTGCATAAGGTTCACACACGGATTTTCCATTACCGAGGGCGGAGAAACAGGCCCATTTTCTGGATGACTAAGCGGACATAGAGCTTAGATCTCACTGTAGCTGTCACCTCCGCCCCTCTACCTCTCGATTCATACCTCTAAGCCCCCATTTTAGCCACTTGTGCACTTCCAGACTACCCCGGATTTCCTGTATCAGCTGCATATCCTCTCGGCATCCTCTCGGCTCGGTATTTCGGCGGAACCCAAGTGGGGGACGAGAAATGGGGTAAATTGGGCTGAAAAATAGTTTCACCGTATTTTAGGTCACGTGATAGTCAATATTCTCCAATTTTCCCGCCAATTGCTCCCAAATTGCGTCCAATAGACCGCCTTCTATACAGCGCAAGTTTCTGCCAGTTACGGGTATTCGGGAGAAGAGAGGAGGGTGGATTGAGTTCGAGGCGCAACTTCCGATTTGGCCCGATCAAAGAGAAGTGAGTGTTATGTGCGAAGCTCCGCGGGAACTTCGACCGAAGACTTGTGAGTGGCTTCGTTATGCTCAGCTTTTCATACTTCCTAGTCCTAACTCGTTTGCTTAGTCAGCGCTTAGTCAGCATAGTTAGTTGCTATGCTTAGTCAGCTTGAAGGGAGGATGATTGGGTGACATTTCTACGCAGTCGAAAGTAGATAGTAAGTAGAAGAGAGCATGTTTGATAGATAAAAGATTAGAGATGTATCATTTAGGGGTGTCTGAATGATGTCACTAAGGCGTTCAGGGGCTACAAGTACTGTTTAAAGCCTTTAGATAATTCCCTTGTAAATGATGACATCCGTGAGATTCGAACCCACGCGTTTTTAAAACTGCAGTCATTTAGTTGGCTTTCAGATGGGAGTTTAGTTGGGAGTTTAGTTGGATGAGGACAGAGATAATGTACGCTATAATTGGAATTGAATAGAGACATAGCAGCAAAAAATACACGTCATCACCATAGTTATGGTCTAATTTTTCAGTCTCTTGAATTTATAGCTATTTCCGCTTTTTCACTTTGTCTCCTACTCCTGTGCTTACTAACACACTCTTGACACGAGTTCATGCAAGCGCGATAGGGATCATCGTCAACTCAACACTCTGCAAAAATGTCGAAAGCTATGCGAGCGGTAGGAGAGGATGTGTGGAAGACCAAGGTGGACAAAGTGGTGAGTATGAGAGGGGAAAGGAACATGGGGAAAATGTTGTTTTTGAGCGACGTGGTTGTTGGTGTTTGTGTCACAGTCATGGCATTACTGTGTGATGAGATACGTGATTAGTGGTGTGCTGTTGTGCTGCTGTGGAGAGCTTCTTGATAAGGTGGATCTTGTTTTTGAAGGGCTGTTGTGAATGTGGTCAGTTTAAGAGTGTCATATGAGTGGTATCAGACTGGTCAGACTGGTCGTCTAGGATCAGATATGAGTCTGTGATTTGAGTCTTATGGTGGCTATGTGACTGACTCTTTGCTGGCATCATTATTCATCTGATTGCCCTATATGCAAGAGCTGTCTGAACATTGTCTGTCTCCTGAAAGATGCAATGTTGACTCATCACGAATGACTCAGTGACTGTTGAAGTACATTGAATGACCTCATCAAGTTGTGCTAAGCTCTGTTGTGATGTCTTCTGGGTGGAGACATATTACAGCTTATTGTCGTCTATCCATAATAGCTTGGTGTTCATTCAATAGCTGCAAGTCTTACAACAGCTTGGAGGTCTTACAACAGCTTGGAGGTCTCACAACAGCTTGACTAGAACTCTACAACAGCTTGTTGATTATTATTTGGACACCTTGATTCTGTTCTTCAAACGGCTCTCATTTGTCAATGACTTCTAGACATGAACTTCAACAACAGCATGCTTTTCTGACAAGTACTTGTTGTCTGTCACTCTGATGCTGACTACAACAACTTTCTGTTTCCTTCCAACAACGCTTTCCTTCAAATATGACTTGATGTTGTCCACTCGAGACCTTCGGCCTCTCGTTCCCTTACTAATTTAGAACTCCGAACTCTTCAAACTCACATACGGTTCGATAGTCGCACAACTGTGCAAGGACTACAATGGCGACTACCTTGCCGTCAACAAACAGCTGGACAAAATGGGATACAACATTGGCCTGCGGCTAATCGAAGACTACTTTGCCAAAACCAACACTGGCCGATGTCACAACTTCAAGGATACCGCGGAAGCCGTGTCCAAGGTCGGGTTCAAAATCTTCCTCAATACCACACCTGCCATTGCCAACTGGGCTCAAGACGGCAAGCAGTTCTCTCTCATCTTCGAGGAGAACCCCCTGAGCGACTTTGTGGAGCTTCCGGACGACGGAAGAGCATACAAGGAGCTGTGGTACTCGAACGTGCTCGCTGGAGTCATTCGAGGGTCTCTGGAGATGGTCCAGATGGAGGTCGAGGCGTTTTTTGTGAGCGACAACCTCCGGGGAGACGATACCACCGAGCTGAGAGTGAGACTGGTGAAGATTCTCGAAGACGAGATTCCTCTGGGAGAGGACTAGTAGATAGACTAATGGGATGGCTTTGTATAACTGTACGCTAGTTGTAGTCTAGACAATGTCTCACTTTACTTGACTTAGTATGAAGGTCGACGATTTCGTGTCTATCATTTGCACATGCTACCACCGGAAATAATCAACCGAATCTGTGACTTTTTGGACGTTTCTACACTCTCCAAATTTGCCAAGTCAAGTGAACATTTCGAAAATGCCATTTACCACTCCACTTGTCGTAATGCTCTTTTGAGAGAGTATCCCTATATTGAGCATGTTACCAAGGGACGATGGAAGTATTGGAAGGGTTGCGTTATCAATTTCGACACAAACCGACACGATTTGGAATCACTACAAAGTAATGTTGAAGCTCATGATGATGATGATGATGATGATTGTGATCATTATTATAATGATTATGATGATCATGATTATGATAATGAAGATTATGATGATCATGATTATGATAATGAAGATTATTACTTGTACTTGTACAAGTAGGAGGACCTTTCTTATTTTCGTTAGCGATGATTTGATTTTTCCGACTAAGACGATTTCTAAGTATTTAGAAAATAATTATCAACAGACAGTTGTGTGAATGGGTGTTATGTTAGTATGAAATTATATACATGTTAATGGGTTTGACCTACTTCAGCAACTCCTTCACCTGCTGCATTTTGCTCTTTAGGACAGTCTTGTCAACGTCTCTCCAGGGAGTGTCTAGAACAAGATCGTCAACCTCACTTCCCTCAAGTCCAATATGAGAAAACACCTCGGAGAGGACCTCTGCAGCGACTATTCGAGCTCCTGAACTAGGGTGTCCTAGGAGAACCACCAGTCGATCAATAACCTGTTTCTGGAGCTCAGGGTCGGAGAAAACAGCTACAGAGCCGAAAACGCGAATACAGCACTGAAGACGGTCGTGAGAGGCAGTGTTGATGTGCATGTTGTAAGCCTTGACAAAGATCTCGCGCACCAGAGGTCGTCCAGTATCAGGAGTAGCTTTCATTGTAGCAGTGATGATTCCGAGGTCAAACAGCTTGTAGAGAAGTCTCAGACCTGCCAGTGCCTGTTTCACGTTCTTTTTGTCAATGTTACTGAGCATCATGGTCACAAACTCGCTAGTTCGAGTTTCGGAACCGACCAGAAACGCAGCAATGGCATCAAACGAATGGCCAAGAAGACTAGTGTTGGCTCTTTCAGCTCCAGCAAGACTAGTTAGACCGGAAACAAGAGCCTCGCGAGTACCAGGAAACGTGTCCCACAGTGTCAGCATCTGAGAAAAGTACTTTGAGGCAGTCTGTCTAGTTCCTGAGATGATGTTCAACTCCACAAGAACCTCAAAAGCCAACTTTCTCAAATCATCCAGAGTCTCCACAGAAATTCTCACAATCTGGTTCACATGCTGACTCCAATCGAGTTTGGAGAACTTTCGGATCGTCTGCAAACTCGCCTGTCTCACCCACTTGCCTACATCGCCTCTGAGATTGTCCACAGTGTAGTTATCGAGACAAGAGCCAATTAGAGCAGTGTCAAACACCCCTGAACGACTCAGAGCTTCAATACAAGCAGCTTTGGTGGCACAGTCAGCGAGATGAGGAGGTGTGGTAGCTCGAATGACATAAGAAAGACAATCCTGAACATCTTTGGAACAAGGAAGAGAACCGAGAGCAGCGGCAAAAGACGAGTAACCTGTCTCATACAGTCTCTGAGACCATACTGAGAAGATATCCGAGTACGACTCGAGCTTCAAATGTCCCACACATCTCGAAATCGAACCCACAAGATCAGTCTCATTCATCTCCATGCAAAGAGTCAGCTTTTCGAGATTTTCCCAGACTGAAGGGTCTTCAGAATTGTCAGCCCAAAGGGCACTCAACAAGACCACAAAAGCTCGAGCTGTAAAAGTCTCCTGACCAACTTTGAGGTGGGAATGTTGAACGTAAGAAAGCAGCTTCTGACTCAACTCTAGAGCTTCAGGAGTAACAATTCTCAACTCAGAAAGAGCCAACATGACTCCATGACGAATATCGGTCTCGGAAATGTCCAGCTGACCAAGCAGACTGATCACGTGATTCTTGCTCACGTGATCCTGGTTCAGCACTCCCAGAGACTCCGCTCCGAGTCTTCGAATCTCAGGATCCCAGGACGTCACACAGTGTTCAACCAGGTAGTCGGACAAGTCACTGAACCCCAACTCCTGCATATCATGTGACACAGAAAGGTACGAATTTTCACGTGACCCCAGCCGGAAGTAGTCGAGCTTAGTCAGCAAATCGATGCCTCGTGCCGTTTCCATGACTACCGGTCCCTGTCTTCCTACAAACTCCTGGACTGCCGCAGACGCTGCTCTTCGGTTATTGATTTGCCGGTCGAAACAGGCCACCTTGACAAGAAGCGAGATGACAGGCTGAACTTGCTTAGTCAGCCCTCTGACTGTTCGAAATAGTGACCAACAGACGTAGCAGGAGGCGTCTCTCACGTGACTTCCCACTGAGTATGTGAGTTGTCGTTGTTCGAACGGGATAGCCACTTCGAGGATTGAGTAGAGTCTGGGAATGACATCAGTGGGTAACAAATTTCTTCTGATAATCTCAGCCAGTGTTAGCAGCACTCCATGCCATTTATCTGCGTCTGCAGTTGAGATGTTCTCTTTTTCAATCTCAGCCAAAACAGCGTCTATCACTTCGGCCACCAGATCTTCAGGCAGCTTCTGACAGATTCTAGCAATAGCTTTGGAAGTAGTGTATCTCACTAGCGTGTTTGGATGCGATAATTGCGTCAGAAAAAAGCCAACGCTTTGTTCCACCTCAATAGGAACCTCGGTGGTGGCTAGAGACATTTGCAATTGGGCCAGACGAGAGATATTCTTGACCAAAAGACGATGAGTGTTGGCATCAACTGTAGAAGAGCTGTTGGCCCATTCCTCGACCACATAGAGCAGCTTCTGATGGTCCAGAGCGTACCATTTGAGTTCCTCCGCAGTTTTGAACTTGATCAAGTGAGGGAGGGTTTGCAGAATACCGAGTTGCAGAAACTGCTGGTTCTCCTGAGAAAAACACTTGGCCGACTCGGAATAAAAACGAGTGAGATACTCGGACATGTCGTCACGTGTCAGCAGCACGCCGAGCAGTCTGGCCGCCGCATCACGTGACTTGCCAGCTGTATTGAGACTTTTCCACGCGAGATTGTAGAGATCTTGAGGGAGAGTCTGAGAAATAGTATGCAAAGGAAAGGGGGCACGTGCGACGGTGGAAAGCCACAGAAGCACAATGAACTCCTCCTCCCACGTCACCTGCTGCTTAGTAATCAGGTCCATGACCGGGATCAGTCGCGACACGTGATTCGGCATCAGTCGGGCTATAATCTTGCCTCCTCTGACGCTCACCAGGGTATATAAAGCTCGAGCAATGTCCGCATTTGGTTCTGTGTACTTTTCCGCCAATTGGGTCACAAACTCCTGGAGTTTAGTGTCTACCAATTGAGGTAGTTCTTGAAACGGTTCGATACATGTCTGGAACTGTTTCAGTTCATTCTTGTCGAGGTGTGTCTGAGCCGTTGCCAAGAGATGGGAGGTGGATTTGGTGACGCCAATGTCGCCCTCGGTCGTGTTAATGTCGTATTCCGGCGACCCTGTGAAGTTCATTGTGTGGTGTAGAAGATGAGATGGTGGTGTTGATTGAGTTTGATAAGGGGGTGGGAGTTTTGAGGGGTAGTGGGAGATATAGTGGTGTGAGAGAGATGAGAGTAGTATAACTGTTATCAGCGCGTTGAGGGGAGTATTTCAATATATTAATATCCATATGTTGTCTACTCGCCTGTGAAACTGTGGTGTTCTGTCTGAAACATGGGGTCATCAAATGTCATAGTGGTAAGTTAGAGTTTCGTGATATGTAATTTTAAAAGCTAGGACCGTTTAGGGCGTGAGCTGCAACGTCAGTTTTTGAGGCAGTTGGAGAGGAGATATGGAACTGATTGATATGCTAGTGTGTTGCTCATGGCCACATTACAATATCAAAGTGTCGTCAAAACTCGTTTTTCTCTCTTCGTTGAAAAGTATGAGGGTGTTGTGTTGTGAGCTTATGTAATCACACTACTTAGTCAGTGAGTGAAAAACCTGAACATTTGAATCTTCATAGATCACCCTGGAGCACTCAGTCTCTGGCTATACATACACTACTCGTCCCAGGTACTCGACAATATTCCTAGACATGCCATAAACTCTGGTAACTATGGCAACGGGAGTGTTGGGTGAGGATGAAGAACTCGTACCTTGTACTTGTAGAAAAAAGATGCTGTTTGATATCAATCACTGCCTCATTATCGTGTTAAGCCACATTGACTATACTTGTATCCGTACCCTCCTTATTTCAGCAGTCACTTTATCACTTCAATTTAACTTTTTCATCCGTCAAATAATCCACTGGGTCCGTTTAGCCCGTGTATATGGCACATCTGTTTACACCTGCAGTGCATAACTCAATCTCGAGGTGAGATAGTTCACACCACACCCCAAGACTCACCTTCTCACACAAACAGCTTGCTACACCACTTGTATCATGTACAAAACGCCACATACGCCCAACCGGTTCAACAACCAGCGCAGACCGTTTTCTCGAGACCAGCGACCGCAGGGCGACAAGCCGCAGAAAAAGGCGTACCAGTTTGACCCTCGACGAAAGGTGCACCAGATGTTGGCCCACGTGGCGGACATTGGCGGCTCCAAGGCGTACGCTCCGTTGGTGTACTCGGTGCCTGTGGGAGCCACACCGGTCGTCGGTGACCAGTACAAGAACGATACCCCGTTGCCTAAATATCGTGAGTAGAGGAGATGGAGATTGGTACTGTGTGATCAGACAGAAGGAGGTGATACTGTGATAACAGACACAGAAGGGTACAGATGGGCTACATGGCACAGACAGATGGATCATACGGCACAACTGGATGACACAATTGATGATACCTGTGTTCTTTGGGTGATATCATTGTTGGGACAATGGTTGAGTGGTTATGGATATTACTGTGATTAGTGTGGCAGTAATACTGTCATTATGTCTTTTGGCGTGACAAGAGGACTGTCATTATCTCTTGGCGAGCCACAAGGAAGTACACTCATGTCGTTTGATTGCGTCATTATGGCTCTTTAGGTCATGTTAATCGTACGACTATGAGTCAGTCTAAGTACCCCATATTCCCTCACTACAGACTCCCAGATGTCACCCTAGTATGATAATTGTGTCTTTAATCGTCTCACCCTCATACATTCTCTAAATCGCCCATTTTCTTCTAATATTTTGATTTTTCCCCCATTTTCTAACACAGCCCCCAAAGACGTCCGACAACTGGAAACCCCTCTGGGCTGCACCTTTGCAGATACCGAGACGGAAATCACGGCGCGAAGCGACACAAAGCGGTACCTGGCCCGACCCCCCAGATCACGTGACACCTCCAAGGACCCCGTCTTCTCGTTTCTGTCCACCAAGACTGACATTTTCCTTGGCGATAGTCTCATCTCCGAAGACTCGATTCTCTCCGGCAAACCCAAGCTGGTGGTGTCCAAGCGATCACGTGACTCACGTGACGCCTCCCCCGATGACGAGCCTGAGTCTGCCAAGAAGCGTGTTCGTCTTGATTACAAGGAGGAGGTGAACCGAGAGAACCCTGGTACTGTCAAGGCCAAGGATGTGCTTCGAATGGTTGATTCGTCGCTGGTGGAGTCTCCCGTGAACACTCAGGAGACGAAAAAGACACATGTGGCTGGAATTGCGGCTCAAGCTGCTGCCCAGTATGCTGGATCTCCTAGGAAGAATGCTAGACGGAATATGCGGGTGAAGAGAGAGGAGTGAGCGTGCTGAGTGAGCGTGTGCGAAGCACATGCGAACGGAGTAATGGCGAATTGTGCGAAGCACAGTGAGCGATGTTGAGTGGAAGCCTGTTGAGATATTGAGGGGAAGCCTGATGAAATGTTGAGGGAAGCCTGATGAAATGTTGAGGGAAGCCTGATGAGCATTATTATTGAATCAAGGGAAAGCAGATGACCCAAGAGAGGAGGTGATATCAAGAAGGGATATACTAAGATGAGGGATTGTGGGACTGTTGAGGACATGGAGGACATTGAGATACCGTAATAACATTAATGATTGTATAGGTGGCGAGCTAGGGCTTTGAAAGAAGATACAGATGTCTAATGAGTATGAATACGACGAAAAGTGAGTGAGTGAACTAATTGTGGACTAGCCATAATCTTGGTACGTGTACCAATGACCTACTTGTACTTGGTTCTACACACTTGGTATTATCAGTACTTTATTGAATCTAAAATTGAGGGTCTAGGGCTTCAGGGCACTCTAGTGGGTGGGCTGGCACTTGTTGGCAGACTTGGTGACGGTGTGCAGAACGGTCTTGGTGATGTTCTTGGTCAGCTTGTGGACCTTGGGCTTGGGGCACTTGTGCTCGGGGCACTTGGGCTTGAGCTTGGAGATGTCCTGGGGAGCCTCCATGGCGTTGTCGGACTCGGGAGCCACGTTCTGGGCCAGAGCGACGGCGGAGAGAGAGAGGAGGAGGATGTTCTTGATCTGCATTGTTGATTGAGTGGAGAGAGAGGCTGTTGGTTGATGTAGAACAGAGGGGGAGGGTAGTGGTATTTATAGAGGAGGGGAGGTGGGTATACGTTGGGTTCATGGATATAATTGCTGTTTCTGGCTTTCGAATCGTGCTTTAGGGTGCCGATATTGACGTCTCTCTCTTTACTTGTTCTGGTGTACTGTCTTGTTGAGCTTATTGTTGGGAGGGAGGGAAAGGTGAGTGTTGTAGGTGCAATACTTGAGTTTAGTGGGAGACTTAGTACAGAGGTAATTTGAGCTGTAGTTGAAGAGGTATAGGAAAATGTGAAATGCTACAGAAGAACGAATAATCATAACAGAATCAAAGAGACTTGAAATCGAGATATCAAGTTGCTACCAGCTCTCCTCCCCAAATCCCCTTAATATCAGCTGACCCGTTTATGCCGTTTTTGCCGATTCTACCGTCTATGCCGTTCAGGTATGCTATGCTGAATGGTGTGGGTAGCAAGAGTGATTAGAAGTGGAAAACGTGAGGTGAAGTAGAGAGACATTGCTATTATTGGATCTCTAGTAGTTTGACAGAAGAGATATAATCTTGAGTATTCTGGGATAGTATGACTACAGTACAATCAGAAGTATCACAACTGTGAGCTCTATAGCCCTCACTCAGAGAGAAAACAAGATATGCTCCTCATATAATATTCAACACTCCACTATTAACGTCTCCAGTTACCCCATTGACCTCTAGAGCCACCTGTGTTGGACTTCCCTGAAATGAACAGATCATTATACATTCCATCTACCATCACCAATATTCGGATATAACCGCCATAGACTACAAGAAGTACATTTTACTCGGCTCCCAATGCTGCAAATACCACAGTTTGTTTCTGCTTGCCATGATTATCCACAGTGGTTCTTCTTTCCACATCTTTACTCATCAATCCCATACATCTTAATGCCCTCACCTAACACTCCCTCAACTCGATAAATACATTGGATATATACATGTGACTCGTATGGCGACGAGGTTTTGCGTCAGTAACGTGACTTTTGTGTCAGCAAGACTGTTTGTGTCAGCAAGACTGCTTTTGTGTCAGATCAGAGAGAGCATGATCCGTGTCGTCCTTCAGACTCTGTGGCGCGTCTTTGCTTAAGCCCGCTTGGAGCCAACAACAGAGAATCCAGGCTCGGTCTTTCGCTCGGCCTTGATCTGCTCCTTGGTCTTGTACTCGTCGGCCATCTCGACATTGACGAGCTCCTTGACCTTGTAGAGCTGACCGGCGATACCAGGGGAGGCCTTGTAGTACTTCTGGGAGCCGACCTTGCCGAGACCGAGGGTCTTGAGCACGTCCCGTGTTCGCCACGGCATTCGCAGAATCGATCGGACCTGTGTGACTTTGTAGAACATGGTGGTTGGTGTTTTGAGAGAGATAGTTCCGTGATCTTTCAGAAGTTTCAAATTTCACCCAGTTAAGGTTTGCCAAAAGGGTGGTTGGGAGTTCGACTTTGGGAGGTGCGTATTAAGACATGTTAATTAAGCTGCATGGGATGAGGTGCAAGACAGAACGAGTCAAGTCGATGGGAAGAAGAGATATGAAGAAACTGACACAGAGAACTCCGTGTAAAATTTGTCACTCATTCTAATGGTACTGTGTAAACCTTATTCTACTGCTACCAACGCGAAATAATCACCCTCTGTGTTTCTCCACACAACCTAAATTTAGCTGCATCAAACCTCCTCTAATAAATCTCGAGATCTCCAGTTCAACCCACTGCCAACATGGAATGGATCTCCAATCTCGAAAACGATGACGACGTGCTCGAAATCGACGACTACAAGGTTCGAAAGGACGCGTTGCTGATTGCGATTCACGTGACCCAGCGTGCAATTGACAACGGCACTCTCCACCAGGCCCTGGAGGCTGCTCTGGAGGCTGTCACTGACAGAATAGTCATGTCTCCGCAGGATTTTACCGGCGTGGTGCTGTTTGGCGCATCGATGCGGTCCGAGGACGAAAATGACGGCGCGGAAGACGAGTCAGATACCCATTTTATCCTCAAATTGGGGCTTCCCACTGCTGCCCAGATCAAGCGGCTGAAACGGCTTGCTGAAGATGCCGATCTCGGCGAACGGTTCAAGGTCCAGAAAGAATTCAATCTGATGGACGTTTTCTTTGACATGAACCGGCACTTTATCAATATGGCGCCCAATTTCTCGTCTAGACGGATCATCTACATCACTGACGAAGACACTCCTACCTCCAAGGAAGACGATATCAACAAGACGCGGGTTCGAATCGAAGATCTGAGCCATCTGCGGGTCAAAATCGAGCCGCTTTTGATCAATCCTTCGGACGATGACAAGTTTGACACGTCCAAATTCTACGCTCTGGTGTTCAACGAAGAAGACACCTCCGTGGAACCTGTTGATAAGGTGGACATTAAACAGTTCATCAGCAAACGAAACGTGCTGACGCGGTCGCTGTTCAGCGTCAAAATGGAAATTGGACCTGGTCTGGAGATTGGCGTTAGAGGATACCTTCCATTTGCCGAACAAAAGGCTACTTCTACTACTAGAAAGGCCTGGGTGTACACTGGAGGAGAGAAACCCGAGCTGGCCAAGCTGGAATCACAGGCCGTGACTGTCGAAAGTGGCAGATCGGTGGATAAAGCCGATTTGAGAAAAACATTCAAGTTTGGAAACGATTACGTTCCATTCACAACCGAGCAACTGGCTCAAATCCGGTTCTTTGGTGAACCTGTGGTCCGAATTCTCGGTTTCCACAAGGCTGAAGACTTCTCTGAGCTCTTCATTCACTCCATCAGATCGTCCATGTTCCTCTATCCCACTGACGAAAAGTTTGCCGGTTCGATTCGCGCTTTTTCCGCGCTCTACCAGAGTCTCAGAAAGAAGGAAAAAGTCGCCCTTGCCTGGGTGATCACCAGAAAGGGCGCCAAACCGATTCTCTCTCTTCTGATTCCCTCGACAAAGAATATTGAAGGCCTACATATGGTATTTCTCCCCTTTGCAGATGATATCAGACAGGAACCCAAGACTGAACATGTGACTGCACCTGAAGTGCTTGTGGACGCTACCAAGCGAATCTTCTCCCGTCTGCTCATGCCCAACGGATTCGAGTCGCAAAGATACCCCAACCCTCGTCTTCAATGGCACTACAAGGTTGTACGAGCCATGGCTCTTCAGGAAGAGGTTCCCACAGCTGTGGTGGACAAAACCACGCCAAAGTACCGGTCTATCGACACGAGAGTGGGCGACTACATTGAAGAGTGGAACTCGATTCTGAGAAGCAACTCCAAGCGTGCGCTGGACGAACCTGCGAAGCCTGCTGCTAAAAAGCAGAAGACCTCTGACGCTGGAGCTCCTTCCAATGAGCAGATGAAGGCCATGGTGGAAGCAGGCAACGTGAACAAGTTTACCGTCGCTGAACTGAGAGCCTGGGGGGCTGCCAATAATGTAGAACCCAAGGGAGGTAAGCTGAAGAAGGATTGGGTTGAAGTTGTCTCACAGTATCATGGCAAGTGAACGAGAGGTTGGACATTGGATATAATGAATACTAACAGTATGATGGTACAATGTTATTAACTATATACTTATTGGCAGTGATTGACTATATACTTATTGGCAGTGATTGACATGTAACCATGTAGTCTACTTCTGGAGTACACCTACTTGTAGACCCTTTATTTCTCCTGTCTACTTCTTCTACTTCTGAAACCCGTCCTCACTCTGGTCATGGTAGTCTCCCTCTCCTGCTCCTCCAGTCTCCTGTCCTGTTCCATTTTCCTGCCTAGTTCCGAGTCAGGGTCGATTCCCAGAGGTCTTCCAAGCATCATGAGCGACTGCTGGGCCATGGAGATCTTCTCGTCTTGTGTCACCATGCTGAACTGCGACTCAATTTGCACAAAGTATCGGTACCACTGGTTTCGGGCGAATCGGATGTTCTGGGCTTCTTCGTCGAGAATGAGGGTAGGCGACTGCTCGAGTTTTCGACCAGGTCCGACTTCTCGGCTGATCTTTTTGAATCTGTTCTTTTTGCCCATGTTAGGAGAGTGTTTGTGTCTGTCCTAGTAGGAGATGATGGTATGTACTTTAATGAATGGTCGTTAATGAACGTGTGCAAGCGTCACTTAGGGGTCAAGCGAATGTGTCAGTTGAAGCGAATGTCAACAGCTGCAAAATCGCTGTTTATTCGATTATCTCTGTTTGTTACAGTAACGAATGTGTTGTTTACATGGACAGGTTAAGGTGAGGAGTGTTTTAAAGTGACTTGAAGATAGATAGTCAGTATAGGTTAAACTGGTAGCTAGTCACCTTCTTTAACAAAAGTCATTGACAGCTTATTCTAAAGTGAAGCGTTAGGGCTCTGTGATATGCCAAATCTCAATTGATGTCTCTAATAGCCTCCAAACTAAATCATTCAGTTCGACAGTTCAACTTCTGTAGTTATAGCTACATGTTCTTCAAGGAAGAACAGTCACCCTGATTACAGTGTTCTTTTTTTCATCTCAGCACCTGCTTTCTATATCAAGCTCTAAATACATCCATTGTAAGTCATCCGTAAACCCAGTCTTACATCCATTCTATCTCCTCCCCTTAGCTCAGCTCAACTTCGGCCATAATAGCCAAATGATCTGAAGGATACATGTCAATTCTAGGCTGCCCACTGGGCTCTGGACCCATATCTCCCTCGAGGGGCATCTTCAACAGACTCTTGACGTGCACCTCATCTGCATTCTTGGAAGACACGAAAATGTAGTCCAAAAGTCCCCTCCAGGCATGTGCCCAGTTGCTGAACCGAGGCTCCTTCTTGTGCTTGGCAACCGGCTCCTTGGTGGCTTCAGGAACGACATCTGTGTAGTTTCCATACAGAGACTGGAGTACTGGCAGTTTCTTGAACTCGTTCTCTAGAGTCTTGATATGAGCCTCGGCATCTTCCTCCGAAATGACCACATCGCCAAGAGCTTCCAATTCTCCGTCTCCCTCTTCCTCCTCGACTTCAGGCTCTTCAGGAAGAGGTTCTCCCTTCTCAATGGCCGCCTGTTTGGCAGCTTCAGCGGCCTTCTGCTCCTTGCTCTTTCGAGTGAACTTGTACTGCAAAGAAGCGCTCAAAATCGGTCTAGTGACTTCGTCAAAGCTCTGTTCAGTGGCTCCAACGTACGGGCCGTCCCAGGGAGTGGAATTGAAGTCTCCAGCGACTATAAGAACAGATTTGACGCCTTTTTCGGCCTCCAAATCCTCCACATACTGTTGAGAAGCCCGCAAAAGCATGGCAGTCTGTTTGGTTCGCTCAAAGGAACCCATGGGATGCCAAAAGAGATGCGTGGTAGCCACAACCACAGTCTTGCCTGTGTTCTTGTGCTTCAACTGAACAATAAGACCGGTGTTTCTGGTCTTGAACTGCACGGGAAGATTTTCCATAGTCACGTGATCGTACTCAATGGCCTGCTTGTTTTCGAAACTGAAAACCTCCGTTTTCCACGCACACAAAAGTCCGTGATTCTTGCCCTCATACGTGCTAAACACACTCTCGTAGCCCTGCTTAGTCAGAAACTCGGACCACCAGGGATACTTTTCAGCGTCAATCTCCTGACACACCATCACGGTCGGACTATAGTGGGTCACTTCCTTTTGCAGAATCGTAGATCGCCATTTCCATTTCAGAGCATCTCCGTTTTCAGGAAACAGTTTTCTTCGAATCAGAGTCTGTCCCAAAGTGTTGTATGTCATAATAGAGAATGTGTTGGCCTTGTTGGCCTTGCTCTCAATGTCACTATCCACCTTGATCATATCTCTGGTGATAAATTTCGTAGGCTCCTTCTTTTCGCTTTCCGGAACCTCGCCTCGAGCCAGGGCCTCCGCGAGCTTCTTCTTCTTGCGCTCTTCTCTCAGAGCCCGTTGCTCGGCGATATATTCCGGCGTCAGATCCGCCGGGTTGATTGACCGTTTGTTGCCCTTGTTTCCCTTGGCCATGGTGTGTACTTGTAGTGGTTGTACTTGTAGTTGGAGTGGTGTGTTGGTGAAAGTTGCAGATCGGATAAATCGATATGCACGGTGGAGCATAGGGTTAGGGGAGATGGGGGAGTGTGATTATGTAAGCGGAAGTCGTCAGGGAGAAGATATTTTTTTGTTCTTTGTTCAGGTTGCTTCTTTTTGGAGCTGTTTCTGGTTTAAGATCGGGTGGTGTTCTTGGGAGAGGTGATTTGGGTGTGTATGACAAGGGAGATTGGAGGGTTTGGGAGAGGGAAGAGGAGTGGAAAAAATGGTGGAAAAATGAGTCACACAAAAGACAAGGGTGGTTGAGCAAGATGGGGGTGTTTTTTTGATGAAATTGAGCTCTTTGGTGGTGTCTTGGGCTGCTTATACTGCTTCAGGTGTTTGTTCTATTGGTTGACACTTTGTTTACAAGTACTTGTAGTCCAGTTGGGAGTTGAGGGAATCTACAATACAAGTAACTGGCGTTGTTGGGAGGTGTGAGTAAACGGAGGGGTTTTAAGTACTGTACAAGTATTGTACAAGTAATGGACAAAAGACAGACAAAATGCGATTGAGCAAGATACAAGTACAAGTACTTGTAGTTGTAAGCCCCACACAAGTGCTCGAATTCTGTCCCTAGCATCGCTCACAGAATCATTTTCCAGTTTCTGGAAGTCCATGAATGGCACTGGTGACCTAAACAGGGGAAGACAAGAACAGTGCACCATAATTGTAGAAGCCATCAGCTCACCAAGGAATCACGGAAAATCGGTAAAATTCAAAAAGAAATCCATGAGAGTGAAATTCACCCTCCAGAAACCTCCCTGACAAAATTTCACATCCTCAAACAACCAATTGCGTCTTCCAATGACCCATTCTCCACACTCCTTCCCAACATCTTAAACTCATAACTCAACACGGAAGCACTGATAACACTCTGCTGTGATTACATAACCCTCCCTTATAGCAACATTGCCACTAGCAACCCATCCATGCACCCCCAACTCCGTGCACCGGATAACTGCATTGCCGAGCGATCACTCTTCTTTCCTGTGAGCTGCACCTCCCACATCTCACAGCGTATAGTTTGAACGTTGATCGGCAGAATTAAAATGGCGTTAAAATCATCAAAAAGTGGTAAAGGGGAGTTATGTGAAAGGAATTTTAGTTAGTTAGTAGTCAATTAGTCAGTGATGAAAGACAGTTTCACTTACTCTACAAATCTACAGTAGCTACTATATCTAATGCTACTCGTTTCCGGGTGATCACCATGCTCCTGCTGATCTACATTGCTATAATATCCACGCAGCAAGCAATAGCTAGACCTAAGCCACCGCCACCCACACTATCAATAATCAATAAATATTACTATTTAACCGTCAATTTTGCGAAATCAAGCCCGTAGCGAACGTATCCTGTGTCTTCATATCCTTCTTGTTACCTTTCTCTAAGCCTTCTCGGACTTCTCGTCGGTCACCTCGGTCACCTTATCCTCCTTGGCCTGCTTCTCCTCGGCCTGCTTGGCCAGCTCCTGCTCCTTGAGATCGGCCAGTCGTCGGGCCTCGGCGTGGATATCGGAAGCCTCCTTGGCAGCCACAGAGTAGTACTCTCGGATCTGTCGGCCGTAGGACGAGTCCAGAGCCTGCTCCCAGTACTTCTGCAGTCTGGCGGTGATGCCGTAGGCCTGGTCGGTGGCCTGGGCCTTGTCGACCACGTGGTACTTCTTGTCGAGGTCCGTCAGGTAGTTTGTGAACTTGGCGGTGATACCGTGCTCCTTGTCGTAGTCAATGGCTCGCTCAAGCACCTTGTCGGACAGAACGTAGCCATTGGACAGCATCTCGGCGAGAATGGCGGCTCGAGGCTTGAGCTCCTGCGAGATGGACTCGGGGGTTCGAGCGCCGTCAGCGGTCTCGTCATCGCCGGCAGAAGAGGGCTTCTTCTCGTCGGTCTTGGAGTCGTCCACAGACTCGGTGGCTCGAGGCTCGTCCAGCTTCTTGAGAGTGGCGTCGTCGACCTCAATGGTCACCTTGGAGTCGCCAATCTGGCCGTCGGCAATCAGAAGAGCGGTTCGAACGGCCTCGAGGTTGGCAAAGGTGACAGTGGCAGTGTGGGTGGCCTCATCGAGAGTCACAGACTTGACCTTGCCACAGAAGGAAAAGTACTTTTTGATTTCGGCCTTGGAGGTGGTTGGCGACACGCCTTTGGCAGTGATGTTGTAGGACATTGCGATAGTGTGGAAGTGAAGAGTGGTGTTGTAAGGAACAAGAGTAAGGACTTTGGTATTGCTTATATAGATAAGAAAAGAGATGGTTAGATATTAGCTTTAAAGGCTGTATGTCATGTAAGGTTATTGTTTAGGTTCGCCGCCTGGCATGTGAGAAATGGGGCGAAAGCGCGTGTGGACGAATTGAGCAGGCGGGTGCGTAAATGAAGGCAATAGGCGGATTATCCACGGCATTGGCTTACGTAAGCAGTTTTCCCCGTCGTTTTCCCTTCATTTTTGAGCCACTTCTCCACTTTTTCCCCCGCCGATCTCGAATGATCGACAGCATACGATGAGGGGTTGCCATGTTGAGAGGAAAAGTACGAAAATGAAAAATGCAAAGTTGAGTGCCACAAACCAGCTACCAGCTACGAAAAGGTGGTGCTAGTGTGTTTGATACGCGACCAGCTCAGTTCAGTAGCGCAATTCCTCATGGGACTTTCACATGCACCTTGCATCAAAGAATTGATGGAAAAAAAAAACCATGCCATTAGACAAGTCATTTTGGTGTGGCGAAAAGTGCACCGAAACACGTAACTACACCTCGGCTGAGTAAGAGCCGAAATGCGAGGTACAATGTTCCTGTCTCTGTAGTGTTTGTGTCTCTAACCACCCTCTAGTGTCTCAAATGCAGCTACATGCTCTCTCGGGTGCCGTTTACGAGCTGGACACGCCAAACACACATGATACATGAGCGGAATACGTGGGCGACATGGTTAGCGCGTCAGCCGTGTGTATCAGAGAGATGAAGCCGAGTTACAAGTAGATAGTCCGAAATGTAGCCGAGGAGTTGGAATGGCGTCAAATTGGGGCTAGCAGGGATTTGACAGGCCAATTGAGGGATCTAAAGTGATTGGTCAGTTTCTGTAGAGTGTGGTTGTTTGCCTATTCGGTTTCCATAATCTCCAATTTTGTGGCAATTTCCTTAATTCAATCAAGTGAACCCCCCCTCGACTTTTTTCGGTTTTTAATTTTTTTTTTCCACTTCTCCACGGACTTACCCTACCGTCACTCGACTCTAACCTCCGATCAGCCGCTTTCACATGCATCGTATGCATACGAGATGGAAGGCTAAACCGTTCGAGGTCACGAGAGAGGCTGTGGGGTGGCGAGGAGAGAGTCGACGTGGTCACGTGACAGCAGTGCTGCGGCTGTTCTATTTCTGGGAGTGCATTCGCGTTGTCTGGCTCTCACTACTTTCCTTGAATGTTCTGTGTTTCTCACAATCACAATCACATGAACTCACTCACTTCCCCTCCCCCTCATCGTCGGTGGAAAAAAGAGGTGAGGTTTCAGGTCTTGGGTTCGATTCTGGTTGAAGCCAAACTTTAGCATTCTTCCGGCCATTTTCTCTGCCGTCCCTTATCCGTTGACTAATCTAAAGATGAGACAGGGTATGGGGTAGATACATGTGATTGTACAAGTACTGGTAGAAAGCGTAGGATAAGGCAGTGCTAGTACAAGAGTCGGACCGTACGCCACAGGTATAGCCTGGTCATAGGATCAATTGACGTATTGTTCCACATCTACCTCTATCAAGTGCAGAATGATCCGAAGTGACGGAAAGGAACGTGAAGATGCATTTAATAAGACTCACATGCAACGGCTAGAGATTGAGCCCCTGAGTGGGCCTAAGTCGATATTAGTGGCCCTGAGTGGATCCGTAATTTTTCCGTATTATTTAGCATGTGATTGTGAGACAGGTACAGGGTGTGTTAGTACGGAGTAGTGTGAGACTGTCACGTTCTAAGAGGGTTGGTTGAGACCATGGAGTGGGTATGGTAGAAACAGCAGACTGAAAAGTTGTACTTGCCTAATAGTAGCCAATCAACTTTACATGTATTCAATAGTGCCATTCAAAGATCATTGAAGCTCAGGTGAATTGAAGCTCTTCTATGAATAGGATTAAGAAAGACGTTAGCTGACAAACTACAGGGCTGTACCAATAGGGAAAGATTGTGTCCAAATGAGCGTTCTTCTAAAATAGCATATCATGGTCCTGTTAGCTGACACTTCTTTACTCGATGGTATTGGTCGTAGTGTCAGCCTACACTATATACATCACTAGAATGTTCCAAGGTACTTCAATTGACCCTGAATCAGCTTCTTACCATTTCATAACCGCTCTGTACATCTACAGTCTTTTTTAGCGTTCTTCTTTCGTTATTCTCAACACATGGCGTATCACAACTTGTAGAAGAACATTCTAAATATATGAACAGGTTAATGACCTACGACTTTTCACGGTGTAAAAACCGTTCAAACGATCAATCTACAGTACTTCTACTCCTTTTCTCTACTCTTACTCTCTCGTCTAACGAAAATCAATTAAAAACCTGTAATTTAGCAGCCGTTCTTGCCGCAGTTCTTCTTGGGCTGCTGCTTGGAAGGAGTCTTCTGGGAGGGGGCCTTGTGGGAGGGAGCCTTCTGGGTGGGGGCACACTGCTTCTGGACAGTCTCGGTCTCAGTCACCCAGTTGGTGTGGTAGTTGGTGGTGATGGTGGTGGTCTCAGAGACACAGCTGGGCTTGGGGCACTTCTTGGAGTGGATCTTGTCCTTGAACTTGCCGATGTCCTCGGGGTTCTCGGCAACAACGGGGGCATTGTCGACAACAGGAGCAGCCTCGTTGGCAACGGCAAAAGCGGCGAGAGAGAGAAGGGCAACGTTCTTGAAAAGCATGGTGGGCGGTGTTTGGTGGTGAGTACGGAGGGCACCGAGGAGGTATTTATGTCATACAGGTGACCAGTGCGACTTTAGGGCTTGCCAAATGGCGGATTTGGACTTTCTGGAAATATTTGGTGTCTACCACCGAGTCAAGAGCCTTTCGTATATGCTATGCTGAATCTAAGATGAAAGGTTGAGGAGGAGAAAACGGTTAATATGAAAGCCGGAAGAGAAGGAATAACGGAGATGAAAGTAAGAGGTGTCAGAATTGAGCTAATATATGCAGTGTAACAACGATATGAATGTCTATTAACTAATCAGGCAACTATATACCTCATTATAGAGACAAGTGCAGGACAGACCATTATACTCTATGCCACACGTCTTGCACTTGACAGAGAATTAGACACAGTTTTATCTTAAAAATATCGGGAGAGCTCTGAAAATTACTAATTCAAAGTCCTCTTTACTCTCTCGCTTTTATTCATACTTCTATCATCGAGTCTTTCTGAAAGCAAGGCTATCTTCACTACAATGTCCACAACTAGTTAACAACCAGGTATACTTCACTCAAACAAAAACCAATATACTCCAACAGGATTTCTCATGCACAAAAATCGTTCCCATATCAAAATCTCTTTCCAGTCCCCCATTTTCGTAACACTCCTCTTCCTCAAATAAACTTTGAAATCCGTGAAATCACCCCCTAGCAAGCGCAAACAGAGTGTCAAGCTTATGTAAGCAGCCTCAGAGTCGAGCGAAATCTGGTTGTTTAGGTCTAACAGTACGAGCTCACAATTGACGACGCGCCAAGCCGGTGATAACGTGTCATCGTCATTAAGAACAAATCACCTAATTACAGCCATGCTTACTAAGCATTTCTAGCTTACTAATCAACCAATTAAAGTATGATTACATAAGCAATTTTAGCTTACTAATCAATCAATTAAAGTATGATTACATAAGCATTACTAATCACACCCTCTCATTCACCGTGCTTAGTAATCAATGGCTCCCAAACAGAAAAGCTTATTTTCGACTACCGACTGTTTGACGGTGCGTTCCCCGGGCAACGGCGGTAGTCGGGGCAACCGGCGTGACAGCCCCAAAAATACATGATTATTTTTCAAGAAAAAAATATCCGTGGGCTTGTGGTCACACGACTTGTTTACGTAAGCACAGAAAGAACTTGTTTCTGCCCCTGGCCCTTGTCTCTGTTAGTTTCATTTAAGCGTGTATCAAGTCGTGCGACTGGGAAGGTGTGTATTGGATATTTATGTGAAGTGTCTTTGACTGGGAGAGTGGATAGTGGTTGATACGGTAAGGAGATGTGAAGTATTTGCTGGAATTGTGTACTTGCAGAATCGAACTTGCGGCTGTTGGTTAAAGACGGATTTTTGGCATTTCGTGTGCATCCAAGTCTTGTAACCAGTCTCGTCTATCTATGGCCTGTTCACTGTGTCTCTCTTAGCCTCACGAATCAAAGTTGCAGTGCAAAGTTGAACGGAATGAATAGTGTATTGAGAGAACAGGACAGTCAGAAATGGCGAAAATGGCAAAAATGCGAAATATTAGTAATTAAATCAGACGAC
The DNA here is from genome assembly GCA_001600535.1 of Yarrowia sp. JCM 30696. Taxonomy (NCBI): domain Eukaryota; kingdom Fungi; phylum Ascomycota; class Dipodascomycetes; order Dipodascales; genus Yarrowia; species Yarrowia sp. JCM 30696. The sequence continues at coordinate 451,159 of BCKG01000006.1, forward strand.
CGTGCCGCCAGGAATACCCTTGATCTTCTCCAGATCAATTCCCGTCCTCCGCGCACCAGCCACCCGGTGCACGTTCAGCGTCCTCCTCCTAAGTTTTATCAACGCAGGGAAACCTTCTCTTGTTGTACATGGCTCGCAAAAGTGATTTGAGTGGAGAAGTGCGCGGCGGCGGAGGAGGGGGTGCGTCACGTGACCCGTCGACGCGCGACGACGACTGGCGGTGTCTGCACGTGATTGCCGAGCAGCCCTTTTTCGACTCGCTGGCGCTTCTGGTGCTGTTTTGCCAGTTTCCCAACGTGGTGCTGGCGGTGATCCATCTGTGGCACGTTTTTATCCGCCAGGGGCGGCTAATTTCGCCCCGCTCGCTGCCGCATCTGTTCACGCATCTGTTTGCGCCCGTTCAGCAGAAAAACCACGCCTCTGGCGGCTCTCAGAAATGGATCATCATCGACTTGATTCTGTCTGTGTTTTTGCTGCAATGTGCGAGAGGAGGGTACCAGTTTGTGGTCACGTTTGCATCTGCAGTGGTGGCCAGCAGCATGGCAGGCGGCAGATCGCCGTTTGCAAACGCCATATACGCCACCTCGGCAGTGGCCATGTTTCAGTTCTTCTGGAAACAGTTTGGCATGCTGCTGTTTCCGCAGTACGCAGCGTGGGGACAACAGGACCACTCGCCGGTGTGGGACGTGGTGTTTGACGTGATCGACAACCAGGTGCTGTACCGACGGATGCCGGAGCTCAAGGGCATGCTGTACCGAGTGAGTCCGAGTGCCCAGATTCTGCATTTCGTGACAGACATCCCCGTGGTGATCTCGCAGGCGCTAGCTCTGCACGTGATCGGACTGGGATTCGTGCCCTTTTTCCAAAAACTGTTTCTCAGTACCGTCAAGCCCACAGGAACCGCGTCAGAGGTTAGCAACACACATACTTCGCCCTCAGTGCCTGTAATTCCGTTACCGAGCATCAATTTCGACTCTCTCGACCCAGTGACCCTCACAGTCCCAGATACAGTGTCCAACGACCATTCTCGAGACGACTACCTCCGAAACTACGACTTTTCCTTCCCAGCTTCGAGTTTCAAGCAGTCCAAAAAGTTTACTGCTGTGAGAACCGCCCAGCCACTCTGGACCGGTCTAGCGTCGTCTATAATCCTCGCGGCCCGTCACGATTCGTTCGGAGACGACGATTTCATCCAACAGGCCGGCCCCTGTATTCTAAAGTACGTGTTTGACCGTGCGTTTGTGTTTGAGATCATGTGTGAAGATCCGCCCGTGAACGACAAATACGAGCTCAGCGTGACCGTCAACGGCGTTCTGTGGCCCCAGGTCAACGCCACCTGTTCGGAAGAAAACAATTCCTTTTTCCTGTTTGTCGATGGACTCACTCCTTACTCCGAGTATGCTGTCGAGATTGCCTGTGGAGAAACCACTCTGTTCAAACACGGAATCAAAACAGAGTACTCTGAGCGACTCAAGGGAGCTGCCAACAGCGGCAGATCACGTGCCAACTCTGTGGGTAACCCTGGAGGCGCTTCTTCCATTGCTTCTTCTGTTCCTGCCCGTCCCGTGTCTCCAGTGACCACTCTTCTCGAGTCTCTCACTACTGCTCAGATGACTCTCTCGGAGGAAAAGTCCAAGACCAAAAAACTGCGAAAGGACTACTCCAAGCGCCTGGCTGCCATTCGACAGGAGATTGAGAACACAAAGTCCAAGATGGAATCCAATCTCAAACAGGACTCGAAATCGCGCCACAAGATTGACCAGCTGAGACTGTCTTTACCTGCTCTCGACGAAGAACTCGCCATGAAACAGAGCGAGTACGAGGAGCTGAACGAGACGGTGGCTGAAATCAGTACCGCCCACAAGGCGAAAAAGAAGGAGTTTGAGGAACGACAACAGCAGCTGACTAAGCTGGAGAAGGAGGCCCAGAAGCTGAAAAAGGAGGCTGACGAGAAAGAGGCGTCTTTCCAGCAGGAAATCGTGCAGCTCAAGACGAAACTCGACCGACTTCAAGGACGAAGAGCCAAGGCTGCCAATGATGTGTCACGTGTTGAGCGGGAAATCAGAGGAGAGCTCGACAACTGTCTCCAGCGTCTCATGGCCGAACGAGGCAAACGACAGGCCAAGCGACAGGCCATGGAGAACGAGTTTTCGTCGAATATCAACAAAATGGCCAAGGGAGTGGAAAACCTGCGTCAGGAGGCGTCCATTATTCAGCAGATGATGTCTGGATCTGCCCCCTCGCTCAACCATTCCACTTCCCATCCTCACATGGAGGTCAATCCGTCTACTTATTACTCTTCGTCTGCTTCTCTTCCCATGTTCCGGGGCGATTAGCAGCCGAAAGAGGAACGTTTTGTTTGTTTTGCTATTGCTTGTATGTATCTATGTATATAATGTATTTGTTTGATGTTGGAGTGGGGTTGGTCGTAGTGTGGAAGAATAGTTATGAGATCCGGTGAGTATAAACTTGGAACAGACGTTTTGTTCTATGGACTACAATTTTGTCTGACTGTCATAATTAGAGTAACAATTGGAGATAAGAAAACTACTTACCCAGTTTCAACTAAGTAAAAGGGCTTATTGAAGAGTCAAGTATTAAATCTAATCATACTTATTAGGACTAAGTAAAAAGTTTATTGAAGAATCAGGTAGAGAATCGAAAGTGCCAGCACTTGACCTACAAGGGTCCGGTAACGGCCTGAATGTTGGAGTTGGAGTTGTACTCGGCCTGGGCAAGACCAATGACCTGGTCCTCCAGATCGTACACCACATAGGCGTTTCGCAGGAAAGTGTCGCCAAACAGAACGAGGTCGTCAGTGGTGGCAGCAGTAGAGATACCAAACAGACACTTGCCGTTGCCATCGGGGATAATCAGGTTGGAAGACTCGCCGGTGATGGTGACTCCGTCAAAGTTGAACTCGATCGAGACGTCGGCATCGCAGTCAATGAAGTTCAGACCCGAGTAGTCGTCAACGTCTCCAAGACCCAGGTCCTGAGCCAGGCTCTGGAAAGCGTCGTCGGGAATGTAGGTGTACGAAGTTCCCGAGTCCAGCGTGGCCACTTTGCCGGTGCCATAAGTGTTGCCGCCGTACGTGATACTGTCGTAGGCCACGTCCATGCCCTGATTGTCAGCCAGAGCCTGGTAGGCCAGAGAGCCCGAGAACTTGGCGTAGTCGATGCCTCCGAGCAGGAAAGTGCCGGTGGTGGCAGTCTGCGAGTCCAGGTAGAGCGAGTACACCAGTCTGTCAATGTAGCCTGCGTTCTGCAGTGCAATGGGGAAGTTGGCGTACAGGTGCTGGCCCTTTTGGAGCGACTCCTCTCCCTGGATGGAGACACCCAGCACTCCAGTGTGTCCACCGGCAGAGGTGGCACAGGCAAACTGGAAGTTTTGCAGGGCAATGCTGCCGATGGACAGGGTGTCGGTGACCCAGTTGCCGGTGGCGGTTCCAGACACGTACTGGATGAAGTAGTTGTCGTTGAGGAAGGTGTAGGTGGACGACAGAGTGTCATCGTAGAGTCCCGTGAACTCGCACTGGTTCTTGGCACAGTCCACGGTGTCGGTGATGTTGTAGACCCACAGATCAGACGAGCCGGTGTCCAGCAGCACGTTGAAGTCCTGGGCGGGAGTGCCGAGACTCAGGGCAATGGAGTAGTACGACTGCTGGTTGGCAATGTTAACGGGAGTCTGCCGGGAGTGGAGATGGTGCTGGGCAAAGGTGGAGTTTCGCTTGTGCTTGGTCACGGGAAACGTAACCACCTTGGGGTTGGAAGGGGCAGCCAGAGCCAGAGACACGAAAGAGGCCAGAAGGGTGGTAGAGAAGAGCATGGTGGTTTTAGTCCTTATCCTAGGAAGTAGAAATTCATCTTCCTTATGTACTTGTCACAGTCAGCTTGTTCATGGCACGGCACTCCCGTCTGCCACGGCATTTTTCAATTTCTGGATCGCATGGTGACGATGAAGGTTCAATATCAGAGCCGTTGCCAAGACACAACGGCATGCCAAGTCGGTTAGCGAAAGCTTGACCCCGGGAGAGTTTGAGAGCCGCAAGATAACGTGAGGCTGGAAAGACGTCGAGAAGATATAGGAGTCGCTCCATGAGTAGCAAGAAAGAAGTCACGTGATATATGAGCTTTCTGCTGAGCTCTTCTCTTTTTCCTTCTCCTCTACACTCTCATCTTGTATCGTCTGTCCACTTCTACCACTGCTATCTACTTACCTCAAAGTATATCCACCCTGATCGACCTCGCCGTTTCTCCACTTCACGTGGTATCGGCGTCCAAGCGGCTCTATCGCTCCACCTCGGAGATTACTATCTGTGGCTGCTGGTGATGTCGACGCACGGCGTTGGAGAGATTGACTCAAGAGGTGGAGGATATGGTGAGAAAAGGATTGGAAATAGTGTGAAAACAATTAGAAATAGTTCTTTGTCGTCTGGAGACGTTTTTAGGCAACCATTCGAACTGTCCAAAGTAATACCACTAACGCTGTATTGTTTATTTGGTCACATGTCTGCTATACCCACTTTTTATCACTATAAATGACCCACTATACATATCCAGACAGGCAAAAGAAATACCACTCCCACAATCAAACTACAAACCCTTTGCCAGCCTCTGCGGCGTCCGAAACATAACAATTAGCTTCAAATCTCTCCACTCAAACTAAGTCCTGTAGGTACACGGCGCGTTCAATATAACGGTAAATGATTGATAAAAGTGAGAAATCGTTTTGTTATCTGTAAGCAAAGGGGTAGAACACGTGGGAAAACGTGCAACACTGAAAAAATTGCCTTTTTTCACTCACCTCACTTGCGTATCTGAAGTCCGATCGTATACAATTTGGCTTAGTAAGACGTCTAGATGTGACAGCCAAAAAAAGAGGAATTGTTCACCGATTCGGCTGGCAAAAAGTACTCCGCAACGGAGAATTGAACTCCGGTCCCCCGCGTGCTGAACACATGTTCTGACAGGCGGAAATTCTAGCCACTAAACTATTGCGGATGGTGGGATCCGGGGTGCGCTGAATGACGAAACTGCGAGGTCAGCTTACTAAGCATGCCCTTAGAATTAAAAAAAAAAAAAAAAGAGCTAAATGAAGGTATTAGGGGGACTTTAGAGATCTGTGGGAACACAAAGAGCTCTTTTGCGAAGCTTCATCTCTATTATAGCGTTTTTTAGAGACATTTCCCTGAGCGGGACAGGATATACACGCATAAACCCTCCCTTGCGTATATTACATACCACAATAGAAAAACTAATTAGGAAATGTCATACTAAAACAAAAAAAAAACCTAGGAAATGTCATAGTCTAAAGCCCCTTTGAATATTGTATACCCAGATTTATTGTCTATTTGAATGTTATGCTAATGCTTCTTCTTTAGGTGTTCCAGTAAATGGATGTGAAGAAATACCAAAAGATGACCACCATGGCCAGGAGAACCACTCCAATGTCTTTGAAGAACGCCTTGGTGATGTGTTTGCTGAATCTGTTGAACACAGTGGGTTTCGAGGATACTGGCAGAATGTGTTCGTCCAGAGGATGGTACTTGAACTTCTGGGTGAGCGTACTTAGTCGAGCAGGAAAGTAGTGGACCAGAGCCAGGAAGACAAGAGAGGAGATTCCCAGAAGAGCATAGGCGATAAATGGAGCAAAGGGGTTGGGCATGAGACAAATGGTAGTCTTGTAACTCTGTCCATCTCCATTGGTATTCAAAGACAGGAGTTGGATTCCGGGTTTGTTGATACCCATAGCCATAGAGATACTCTTGACGGTGTATTCATGAGCAACCTGGTTTTTGCCGTTGAACACGAACGGATGAGTGACATGACAAGCATCATGATCATCACCTGAGTACACCAACACCGGGTTAACAGCTGTCAAAAGGCCATTAGTGACATCAGGTTCCAGCTGAGTCTGGTACTGGTGGCCCACAGTGTAGCTCAGTTTATGTCCCTTTTCTCGCTGACGTCCACAGTCGCTGTTGGCCTCGTCTCTGTAAAAAGGCACGTGAGTAAGCACAATGGCAGGTTTATCACGAGGCTGAGAAGCTCGAAACTCGTCGACAAACTCTTTCGGAGGCTCGTAAATCCGCGAGTCGTTCTTGTTCTCCATGGAAATCGTGTCAATCTGCACGAAAGTGTGGTTTCCTCGATCAAACTCCCGCGACAGAGGTCCAAAATGCTTCTCGAATCGCTTCAACGCCAGAGGAACAATCTCGTTGCCATAGCCGATATCGTGGTTACCCGGAAGTGACCAAATGACGTCCTGGCCCGGATCCAGGGAGAAAATCCGGTTCCATCGGTCCAGCTCAGGGTACCATTTGTCATCTTGCCATGCTCGTCCTCCGTCAAACAGATCGCCCAGAAAAATCGTAGTATCGGGAACCAGATTTTTCTGAATGTACACCCAGTTTCGTCGCAGATAGTTGTCCACGACAAACTCGGTCAGACGCATCATACTGGCCGGACGACCGGGATACGTGTGATCATCCACCAGCTGGGGGTCAGCTACCAGAGCCACTCTGTGTGCCTTGTTGTCGCCCCATTGCTCCCAATTCGACCAGTCACACTGCGAAACCTTGTATGATGGATAAGCTCGCTCCATCACAAACGCCGTGAACCACCACAGAAAGATCAGGCCGCCCATATACGCGAACTTGAACCGGTTTCTGGGCGTGCCAGTCATGTAATGAAAAAGTCGTGTGAGTCCTCCCTGAGGAGATCGTGGAGTAAAGGGCGCCTCGGGCTCCTCTTCCGGTTTGTGGCCGCGATATTGCAGTTCGGGCATGTCTGTGGAAATGTGTAGTGTGGTGTGGAGAAGATGAGGTGTCTTTTGGTGATGGAGGTTTGACCTGCATCTGATGCATGATAGGAGTAAGTTGGGAAAAGTAGGTTTCCGCCAATGTGAGGGTCGTGTGGTCACGTGAGTGGTAGCGTTGGAATCCTCACGTGATGGGAATTACGCCAATATGAGTTTTGTTACTGTAGCGATCATTTTGCCGTCTCAAATAGTCCCTCTTCATATGCAGCAAAGTGTATAGAGGCCGGAGAAACAAAGAACGCGTTCCTTCGTGCAAATTGCGCGGTAGAAGGATTTGAACAAAATGGGGAGGTTTGTTAATCACGTGAGATACCACCACTAGCTCACCAGAAACGTGTCTCTTTTCTCCATCATGTCAGATCCTACTTTCTTCACTGTTCCCTACTTAGCACCGCCCACTAACTTTAGTTGGGACCATACTCTAAAAGAAGGCGGCTGAAATTTGCTCGATTGTTAAAAGCGAAAAATAAATGACAGGAAATACAACCAATCCATAACTGCAATTAAAACACTGAATTCACAAACTAATCGTACATCCTTTTTTGTTAATCATTCTCACCTCTCATCTGACCACCTGCATCTCACCTGCATAAAGTGAGTCTCATCACTCCACCAAGTTTCACTCATCTTCACCACACCATAAAGACATGTTAAAACACACGAAAAACTGCCCAAAAACACTCATTCGAGCCTACAGCTCGTCAGCTGGCGCTCAAACAAACACATGGACCGTCTCTTCCACTATCACAGACAAAAAATCGGTATTTGTCGGCCGAGCGATCCGCATTTCTTCGGAATCAGACGCAAAGGAAAAACTACAAGAACTGTGGGCCGATAAATCAATGAAAAAAGCCACCCACCAGATCTACGCATGGAAAAGCGGATCAGACAGCGGATTCGACAACGGAGGAGAAGCCCCAGGAGGAAGCAAACTCATGGAGCTGCTTAGTAAGCGGGACGATGGAGTGCTGGTGCTGGTCACCCGATGGTATGGAGGCGTTTCTATTGGAGGAGCAAGATTCAGACACATCGTGAGATGTGGTCAGGAGGCGTTATCCCAATTGAAGTGAACACAATTGCAGTGAACGACAAACTATTTATTATGTACATATTGAATTAAAACATTTTTAATAAAATTAAAAATTAAATAAAATTAAATGTAAAAAAAGTCGAATAAATTTACTTGTTACTACAATATCAAAAAATCAGTATATACAAAGAATTAATTACTATGGGTTAGAAGTTTTAAATAAGCAGAGCCACAAAGGGGATCAATGCAAGACCGGTGACGGCCAGTCGAGAGCCAGAGTTGGCCTGGGGGGTCTCAGGGAAAGGACCAGGGACCTGGGGCTGGCCAGGGAACTGAGGCTGGCCAGGCATCTGAGGCACGGTGGAGTTACCGGGAGCCTGGGGAACAGGGGACTCGGGGGTAATGGGAGCCTCGGGAGTGGCGGGAGACTCAGGGTTGACGGGAGACTCAGGGTTGACGGGAGACTCAGGGTTGACGGGAGTCTCGGGGGTCACAGTCTCGGGCTGAACGGGAGTCTCGGGGGTGGTGGAGTACTCAGGAACAACGGGAGACTCGGGAGTAGGCTCGACGGGAGCAACGGGAGTCTCGGGAGTAGGCGCCTCGGTAGAGGGCTGCTCGGGGGTAACGGGAGACTCGGGGGTGGGTTTAACGGGAACACCAGGCTGCTCGGGCTCGGTAGGCTTGCCAGGAGTAGTAGACTGCTCGGGAGTAGTAGGCTGTTCAGGAGTAGTAGACTGCTCAGGAGTAGTAGACTGCTCGGGCTCGGTAGGCTGCTCAAGAGTAGGCTTGACGGGCACCTCAGGGGTCTCAGAAACAACAGACTGGACGGGTCGAGTGGGCACGGGCACAATGGTCTCCTTGGTGATAGTCAGAGTCTTGTTATCAATCACGGTAGTGATGGTCAGAGTCTGAGTGACAGGCTTGGACACGGGAACAGAGAGCACGGGCACAACCGAGGCACCGGTAGTCTTGGTCACCACGGGGACAACGGGACCGGAAGTCTTGGGCACAGCGGGGACAACAGGACTGGAAGTCTTGGGGACAACAGGCTCAACAGGACCGGAAGTCTTGGGGACAACAGGCTCAACGGGGACACCAGGGGTAGACTTGGGGACAACAACGGTCTCAGTCTCGCACTCAACGGTCAGAGTAAGAGTCTTGTTCTCAATGACGGTGGTCACGGTCTGAGTGGGCTCGGTGGGAGTCACAGTCACGGGCACGGTGGTGCACTGGGTCTCGTCGCAGACAGTCTCGGTCAGAGTCACGGGCTTGGTCACAATCACAGTCTTGGTGGTCATCTCGGGAGTGGCGGTGGCGGTCTCAAAGTCCTCATCGCACACGGTGATGGTCACGGTCTTGTTGTCGACAACGGTGACAACCTCGGTGGTGGAGACAACAGGAGGAGTGGTGAGAGTCACGGGGACGGTAGTGCAGGCACCCTTCTCGCACATAGTGATGGTCTTGGTGATAGTCTGGGGGACAGTCACGGTGGAGGTCACAATGGGAGTGGGGGCAACAGTGCAGATATCTCGGGTGACAACCTCGGTAAGAGAGCCGGAAGACACAGTCTCGGTGACGATGCAAGGATCAGCAACGGGAGTAGAGGTGACGGGAGTGGAGGTGATACAGATGTCCTTGGTGACAGTAGAAGCAGTGCCAGAGAGAGTCACAACGGCAGTCTCCTTGCAGGGGTCGGCAGTGGTCTGGCAGACGTCCTTGGTCAGAGTGGCGGGGGTACCGGACACGGTGACAACCTCGGTCTCGATGCAGGGGTCAACAGTCTTGCAAATGTCGTTGGTCACAATGGTGGTGGAACCGGAGACAGAGGCAGTGACGTACTCGAGGCAAGGATCAACGGGAGCAGCGGTGGTGCAGACGTTGTTGATCACAGTGGTGGGGGTACCAGAGACAGAGGCAACCACAGTCTGGAGACAAGGGTCAGAGGTGACGGCAGCAGAGGAGGCAGGCACGGGCGTGTGGCAGACATCCTCAGTGACAGTGGACTCGACACCTGAAACAGTGACAACGGCAGTCTCGATGCAAGAATCGGTGCTGGTGGCACAGATGTTGTCGGTGACGGTGGACTCGATACCAGACACGGTGACGGTGGCAATCTCGAGGCAGGGGTCACTCACAGTGGTGGAGCAAATGTCCTTGGACACGGTGATAGGAGTGCCAGAAACAGTCACGACGGAGGTCTCCATGCAAGGGTCAGCGGAGGCAGAGGTGGTGGTGGTGGCACAGATATCCTTGGTCACAGTAGACTCGACGCCGGAGACGGTGACAATCTCAGTCTCGACACAGGGATCAGAAGAGACAGGAATAGACGACACCTGAGGAGCAGGAACGGGGGCTGAAGTGCAGATATCCTTGGTGACGGTTGAAGTGGAGCCAGAGACAGTCACGACCTCAGTCTCGATGCAAGTGTCAACGGGAACAGAGGTGGTGGCGCAAATGTCCTTGGTAACGGTAGACTCGAAGCCAGAGACGGTAACCACCTCAGTCTCGAGACAAGGGTCAACGGGAGCAGAAGAGACTGGAGGAGCAGGAGCAGGAGCGCAAATGTTCTTGGTAACAGTAGACTCGACACCGGAAACGGTGGCAGTCTCAACCGCGACACAGGGGTCAGAAGGGACTGTAGTAGAAGACACCTGAGGAGCAGGAGCAGGAGCAGAAGTAGTAGCGCAAATGTCCTTGGTGATCACGTACTCGGTTCCAGAGACAGTCTCGGTGGAGACCTCAACACAGGGGTCAGAGATGGTGGAGGGAGCAGGAGTCTCGCAGATGTCCTTGGCCACAGTGATGGGAGTACCGGAGATGGTGGAAGTCTCAACCTGGAGGCAGGGGTCAGAAGAGGTAGCACAGACATCCTTGGTGATAGTGGACTCAACACCGGAAACGGTAACAACCTCAGTCTCAAGACAAGGATCGGCAGTGGTAGTAGCGCAGATGTCCTTGGTGACAGTGGACTCGGTTCCAGACACGGTAACGGTCTCAACCTCAATGCAGGGGTCAGAAGAGACGGGGGAAGAGGTGACGGTAGAAGAGGTAGCGGCGGGGGTCTCACAAATGTCCTCGGTGATGGTAGACTCCACACCGGAGACAGTCACGACATTGGTCTCGAGACAAGCGTCGAGAGAGGAAGTGGTGGCAGAGGAAGTGGCAGAGGAAGTGGCAGCACAGATGTCGTTAGTGACAGTGGACTCAACGCCAGACACAGTCACGACCTCAGTCTCGAAGCACGGGTCAGCAGAGGCAACAGGGGCAGAGGAGACAGGAGCTGAGGAGCACACATTCTTGGTGACAGTAGACTCGACACCAGAGACAGTCACAGTCTCAATCTCAATGCAAGGGTCCTGAGTGGTAGTGGGAGAAGGAGAAGAAGCTGGGTTAGAGAGTGTTTTTAGTTGGGAGATCTGTTTGTGTGCGATAAGATAAAAGCTTAAATTTGGAAAGCTTAAATCTGTAATAGGAAATACTCACAAGGCTCCGAAGAGGTGGATGAGGGGGTAGACGAGGGAGTGGGCTCCAGAGTGGGCTCTTCAGAGGTGGACTCCGGGGTGGGAGTGGGCTCAGGGGCTGTGTTAGTTGGGGTTAAAAAGGAATTTTCAAGAAATCAAAGAAAATCGAAAGAAATAAAAACCAAACTTGTTGGAAACAAATACTCACTAGAAGTGGGATCCTCAGTTGTAGACTCCTCGGTGGAAGAGGGCTCCTCATTGGTGGCAGGCTCCGGGGTAGGCTCAGGAGTAGGCTCAGGAGTAGGGGTAGGCTCAGGAGATGACTCGACCTCGGTAGTAGACTCAACAGTGGAAGAGGGTTCGGAAGAGGGCTCAGAAGTAGGCTCAGAAGTAGGCTCCGAAGTAGGCTCAGAAGTAGGAGTGGGTTCCTCGGAAGTGGTAGACTCCTCAGAAGTAGTCTCAGGAGTAGGGGTAGGGGTAGGCTCCTCAGTGGTAGGCTCCTCAGTGGTAGACTCCTCAGTGGACTGTTCAGTGGTGGACTCCTCAGTAGAAGAAGGCTCCTGAGAAGTAGTAGGCTCAGGGGTAGGCTCAGGGGTAGGCTCAGGGGTAGGTTCTTCGGAAGTAGTCTCCTCTGTAGAAGAAGTAGGCTTGGTTTGATCAACACCTGCTCCGTTTCCTCCACCGCCAATGTGGCCGTTGGAAGTAGTCTCCACAGTGGAAGAAGGAATCTCAGTAGTGGACTCGGTGGAAGAAGGAATCTCAGTAGTGGACTCTGTAGAAGTGACCTCGGTGGAAGAAGGAGTAGGAGAAGGAGAAGAAGTAATCGAAGTAGTCGAAGTCTTAGTTCTTCCAGTTCCGTCTCCGTTTCCTCCAGCGTCAAGATCCCAGTTTGCCTCAGCAGCCTCCCAGGGAGCACCTCCAAAAGCACGTCCGGTTCGGAAGTAGCCGTTGTCGACACCAGCCTGGAACTCTCCCGAGCCGTCAGCGTACTCGTAGCCCTCAGGGAGATGACCCCAGCCCTGGTTCCACTGGGTCCAGTCAATCTCGTTGGTGTAGGTGTCTTGTCGCTGCAGAATGTCAGAGTAGAAGACAATCTGGACGGTGATGTCGTCCTCGGGGACGTTGTTCACGTAGAGAGTGAAGCCCTGGTTGTTGAAGTCCGACAGCTGGATGTACTGGCTGATGTCGGTGATCTTCTCCACGGACTCGTAGTCCCAGGTGGGAGTCAGACCCTTGTAGAACTGGAGGTACATGCCATCGAGCAGCTCATCGGGCGATCCATAGTGGGATCCCATGTCGTTGAGACGGTCCACAACCTTCATTCGATCATAAGGAGAGGCAGGAAGCTGAATGGTCCACTGGATTCGGTTGCCTTCACGCTGGGCAAACTTGTAGGCTCCGTTGGTCTCAACAGCGGCCTTGACGTTAATGTTATCGGAGAACGAGCCCTTCTCGGTGGAAGTGGAGATCGTGACGGGACCGGGTCCTCGGACCTTGGAGGAAGAGAGAGTAGCCTGCATGAAGAAGGAGCCGGTGATCTGGAAGTTCTTGTCGGCCACGTAGTCCGTGTATGTTCCGGTGAACTTGTGGCCGTCGTTGGAAATTCGCATAATGTCGTTGCCCTTGGGATCCTTCACCATGAAGTCGTAGGCGCCATGGTCGAGGTCGAGCTGGTCGTCCAGGTCAAAGGTGAAGTAATCGCCGGAATCAACTCCATCGCTCTCGGGAGAAAGAGCGTAGGTGTAGTCCACCTCCCACTTGGAGCTGGAGTACCCCTCCTTGTTGGAGACGTCGTTCGCCTGGCCAACCTGGCAGGAGTTGATGGGGCAAGCCACCTGTTTGGCAGCAGCCACCGCCAGCATGAACGCAAGTGAAAAAATCCTCATTGAATGTCTAGCGAGTGTGTAGAGGGTGATCTGGGAAGCTGATGGTATTTTCAGGGGGTGCCAGCCTGGTATTTATATCATCTTGGGTGCTGTGCCAGAGCCTGTACAGTACTCAGCAGGGACCCTCTCGTGGCTGGACAAAGACATTGTAGCTTTGACAAAGAGACTGCCGTCTGTACGTGGCTCCCAGGGCATGGAAAGATGTGAGTCCGTGCGGCGCAGAGAGAGCGATGTCGGTGGTACACCCTTAGAAGAGTGAGATAGAGATAGGTGAATCAGCTTGCTGTTCAAAAATCAGGACTCTTTTTCTTTCTAACACCATATTTGCGACAATCCATTAAACCCCCATTCCCATTTCTACTCCTCAACCCCCACCTCATCCCATCTGGTAATATTCTTCTTTTTTTTGTTCGTTCTACCCACAATCCTTCTTCTCCGTATCCATCTGCGCATACCCCATGCACTCCCTGCGCTGGTGGCCCTGTGGAAACGCACAGATGACAAGCGCAGGCGTATGCAATGGAGTCCTCCAGCTTTGGCCATGGAATCTTTTTCCCGTTTTCTTTTCGGACCGACTCCACGCCGTCAGCTATTAGCGAAGTGGCCTCTTTGGGACTTGGGCGGCAGAGAGAAGGACGATGATGTCATCGTGGTGTACAATATTTCACTGGTTCTTGCTCTTTTTAATCAAACGGCACCCTTTTCGCGTTCTCCTTGGCACTTTATTTATCTGCTCGTTTCTCGGTTTCAGTTTCCTCTTTTTCAGTTGTGTTTTTCAGTTGTGTTTCTTCAGTCGTTTTTTTCAGTTATGTTTTTTTCAGTTTAATAGGCTTCGGAGGTTTCGGCTTTTTAATTATTGTTATGCAGCCCGGGATATTACATAAAGTCTAATGTGGAGTTTAACCTGAAATACGGAAGAGATCGTAGGAACGGGGAGAAGTCGTATAGCTATGATTCCTGGTTTGATCAATTCTCCTGAGTCCCCTTCATCCAACCCTCTACTCCGATCCGCTCTACCATTTCTCTAGCTCTCACAAAACGCTTCTCATTTTCCACCCCAATAACGTTCAACGTGCTTGGACCGTTGTGCATAAACAATAACGGGTCTCCACAACAAAGACCTAAGGGCTGGATACGTAATACGAAATACACAAAATATTCGGGCGTGAAATCCAGCGGGAGGCGTTCCCGCTGGTACCGCTAATCCCGGTTGAAGAGCAGGGAGCGAAATTCCAACAGACTACCTCATTTAACCTGATTTAGCCAAGAGAAGTCCTTAATACGGTAAAAATATATATCAGAAAGACACCTCAAGGTCAGAAATCACCTCAACTAAATTAGTTTGTAGCCAGTCACCAGCCTCTACCACATCCATGTATCCTTCTTACTCTGCATCTCAAAACGCTGGCTACTTCTGGTTATTACAGCTCTCCCTGTCAGCAGGTGAAACACTTGTCATACAGAAATTAACGCTGGTGATCTGGACTGCTTTTCCGTTCCCAGTATATATATACCAGATAGACACATTTGGTCTTCTGGGATTCTGCCATCTCACCAAGTTCATCTTTCACCACTTTCAACCACCCTCACCTCTACCTTGGCTATGGTTTCAGCTATACCGCATGAATTCATAAATTACCCTTTGTGGACGGGTACATGATGAAAACTCCTTTCTGGGCATTTGGGCTTAGTCCAGGGTCAAAACTGGGCGCGAAGATAGACCCAAAACTGAAAGATCCTCCGACCGTTGAAGCTAATGGGAAAGTTATACGAGAACCCGAGCATTTATGATACCCGAACTGCGATATCTGCTGAGACTTCATCTCGGGAATTTATTTGGTCTCTCTTGCTTCCCTTTCTCACTCTCACTTCTCACTCTCACTTTCTCCTTTAGTTGACCCCTATTTCTCCTCTGACTAAGCCCCTGCAGAAGACCAGCTACAAGTCGAGTGCCTATTTTCGATTTGAAATGAACTGCATTGCTGCATGCAATCGAGAACCCACCCATCTCCTGCCAGGTGCCTTTTCAGGGTCTGCGCACTTGTGCCATGTATGATAAAAGTAGTCTATACGAGAAGAGAGAAAGAAAGATAGCCAGAAGGAAAAGTGCGCACTAGTGCATCGATAGCAAGGGAAATAATCTCCGACAGTTGGATAAGTCTCTCCGAATGAGACCGGCTTCTCTGGTTCAGCCGAGAAATCTCCCTTGGCGACCTTTTACTGCAGCTTGGAATTCCCCAATAGGGGACATGTCGCCGAATAGGGGTTGGAATGTACCAAGACCAATAAGACAAGGAGAAAATGTCATTATTGAGGGTACAGATCACACCAGCTATCGCTTCACTCCATTAATATCACCAATTCCTCTTGTTATTATTCTGTACTATCAGGAAAAACACCGATCGTCTGCATGGCACTCTCGACGCTGAGTTTGGGGCTCCACAGATCCATTCCAGGCGTTTTACTGCGTCTGACACGCATCCGAGGCTCCCAGGGACGTATTCCGCGCCGGAGACTTGCTATGCGTCGGAGTTTTCGGATCTTGGTGGGATCCAGATAACGAGAGTAGATGGAGGAAAAGGAGAAAAAAAGGTGGTCAATCTGTAGTCACGTGAGTTGAGCTGAAGGTGGTATCTTGGTCACGTGA
Source organism: Yarrowia sp. JCM 30696 (assembly GCA_001600535.1). NCBI lineage: Eukaryota > Fungi > Ascomycota > Dipodascomycetes > Dipodascales > Yarrowia > Yarrowia sp. JCM 30696. The sequence continues at coordinate 467,005 of BCKG01000006.1, forward strand.
GTTGAGCTGACGGTAGTATCTTGGTCACGTGAATCCCTCCTGCGCACGTGATAACAATTCTCATAATCTCATAATCTCATACGTCATCTTCCGCACCGTTGGCCCCTGTCAATCTAAACATAGAGTTGCAAACTTTGAGTGCCTCGGGCAAAAATGAGCCGCATGGAAAAGGAAGTGAGACAAAGAGACTGGAAAAAAAGAAGAAAAAAGTTCGATTCTCGGTGTTTGACACAGAGTGGAGATCAGTGGGGGGTCAGGCAGGCGGGATATCGGAAAGCGGGTCCCGAGGGCAGTAGGGTGGCAAATAGGACATTGTGAGGTGAAGATGAAAATCTTTTTCCGATAGTTTTACGGCTAATCTTGAAGTATACATTGTACCAACCCCTCCTCTTGTCCATTCGTATCGTTAGACTATTTCCCTATTGCACCCGATTCCCCTTTAATATAACCCTGCATGGCTGTGAGAAGAATTAAAAAAAAAAAAAAAAAAATGAAAACCGTCGGAAGCAGAATGAAGGGTTCTACGGGTTCCACCGCATTTTCTTCGGATGCACGAACCCCAAACAGTCCTCATATGTACTTTGTTGGCGAGATGAAAGCACGCTCATGTACCGTTGAGCAGTTTACAACTGGACTGGCAAAACGTGCAGTGTAGCCCTACCATTGTCTTAGTCAGGGAAAGAAGTAAACGAGAAACGAGACAAATAGGGGTTGGTGGGGTTCGCTAAGGATGGCGGTAGTGGTGGAGGTGGAGGTGGTGTAGTTGGACTTGGTTATTGTGTCGAGAAACCAGTTGGCTGGTGTTCAGTCAAAATTTGTGTCATTCTAAGACCAATCTGACCAGATCCTCATTTGGATCTGAGTACCGGTACATCTCCTATGAAACAACTTATGGAATTGCTTCCAAATTTGTCGTACCCGACGAGGTGGTGTATACTGTTTTATGAAGAGCACAGGTACCCGTACAGAGTGAGTTATGCCGAAGGGTGGTTTATCAGATACCGAGGTGGCAGCTATACTAGTACCGTTTGCCAGAATAGTCTCACTCCAGCTGTTTTAAAACTCATCAAACCTTTCTACTCCTGGCGTCTGTACTAACTACTTGTACAAATTCTGTCTAAGCCTTGTTGAACATGGTTTCTCCATGTGTGTAGCTTTTGAGTACTTCACTCCACCGATCGTATTCCGTCGTATCCCCGGAATGCAGGCAGCTCTATTTTCCTTTTCAACTCCTCCTAAAATGCACAAAATTGCAGGTGCGTCATGTTGAGTATAGGAGTCGACCTTGGTGATTGGACCAGAAGAGGAATGTCTCAGTTGAAGAGTCGTTAGATTAACAAAGGGGTGTTGGAGTGGTTACTGTGTTTCACTTGTCGTGTTCCGATACGTGCCCATATTTGTGTTTTTTGGTATTTTGTTCAAATTTTTGTTTTTGGTATTTTTCAAAAATTGTATTTTTAGCAGCGCAAAAAGCCGAACCGAGCTCTGGTGTTGATCTGGTCATTACTCAGGTACTAATAATAGCTCTAGTCGAGTTAGTCCTTTTTCATCTCTTCTGTGGAGTTCTCGAGGTCGTGTTACCAATATTCTCATCTATACCTCCTTTATAGCTCTATCATAATCAAAAGTACCCCCAAAAACACCACACACTCGACCAATAGTATCTTCAGCCCCCTTTCTATCTTATCCAGCAGCCTTCAAGCTATTTCCTCTTTCTTTGATCTTTCTAGAGAGTTTTTAAAAGTCACCAGTCTTCAAGAACCAACCGAGGAAGATACCAGCCACCAAGGTCATAAGGCGTTCTTGAAAACTGATCAACGATATAGGTAAGGATTCACAGTCGGATAATACATTTTTCTATCTTCAGTTTATTGGTTTCACCTCTTTAATATTATTGTGGGGAGAAAATGGAGTTGTTCTAGGGATGCATTTAGAACACCATAGAAGACTCGTTAGAAGTGACAGAGCCACGGGAACTCGTATTATCTGCTCTGCACAGCCACAGCAAGTCACCCTTTTGGTTGCCATCTCATTGGCTTTCATTTTTTTCCTTTTTTTCCTCACTTCCTCACTTGCTCATCTATACGCCTACACACTTCCACACCACCACTTTGCAACTGCACAAATGTCAATAATATATGCAAAACTAGAAATGTCTCACTTTCCTTACTTTTGTATTACAATAAACTGCAATCCTCTGTTTTTCCTTTTTGAATAACATCTTCACTCTTCTCTTCACTCTTTCTTCACTCTTTCCCTCTCCCTCCCTCTAAGCACAGTGACGTACAACGTATCTAACAGCAAGTTCGTTAGACGTATTTCTGAGACATGTGACAGGCACAGAACGCAGCGAGTCAGCTCCGCCAACTCCGCCCTACCCGGAACATCCACTACTTGTACTTCTCAGCAGCAAAAAATAGAAGTCCCTTGTCGCGTCTCAAATGTATCCCTGAGGTGCCTGAATTGAGTAAGCCGCAGAAAAGAGAAAGCCACAGAAGGTGGCTGTGCTTTAGTAATACGGTCTAGACCGCAAGAGGGTTTTATTGGTTGATCAACGGTGGAGAAAAGGGGTCTCAAGATCGGATTAGTAAGCGTCACAAGAGAAAAAACGTTCAAACGAGATACAAGTACAAGTACAAGTACAAAAAAAAAACAATGATTTGCAGGTGACTGGAATTGTCTCAATTGATCGCCAGCTTTTCTCAAAGTTCGTTTTCTCGTTTGATGACATAATCAAATCTTTCGTTGAGTTGCTTTGCCATATGTCTCCCACATTGCTCTCTTTAACCCAGGCAGAAGGAGAAAATGTGGGAAACAAAAAATGCCAAAATGAGCAAAGACGAAGTCACTGAGTGGAAATCTGTTCTGGGTCAGACATGGGCACAAGTACCTTGTACCTTGTACTTGTACTTGTAGGCTTTCAGTTCATTCAGCTTCAATGGGATACTTGTACTTACGTAATCACACCTTGTCATACAAGTACTTGTACAATATCATTGGTAAAATGACACTAAGCTAACCTGATTCCACCCACATAAGAACTGTGTAATTACTCTAAGATGTCAGTTTACCGCAGTCTTAGATGACATAAGAAGACACTTGAACACCATGCTTCTACTGTATCTCACATTGAAGCATTTGTACTGGACTGAGATCCAAGGAATGATACACCAGAAGTCCAGCCTCTTACAGTACCCCTTTCACCTTCTACACCCACTCCAATACGCTAGCCTACAACCTTGAGGAATATCATCCGCTTACTAATCACACTGGAGGCATCCACTAGCCCTCATTTTCAAGTGCTTGGTCAACTTTTCAATAAGAATCCATTCTTCGTCTAATCACCTCGTCTATCATCTACCCTCCCTCTATGTACAAGTACCTCTTCTGACATCTTCCTCGACTTCCTCCTTTGTCGGTTCGTCAATCTCTTTTCCGACCTGCTTAAAGTGTCTCTTTTGATACAGCATGGCCTCGTCGGCTCCATGCACCAGCGATCTGTTGTCCACGCCGACCACCTTGGCCACCCAGATCTCGTGGTCGTGCACCCGCATCACCTGGTGTTTCTGGCAGTACAAGATCGCCATGGAGTCGAGGATCACAGGCAGGTTGTGGAACTGCTCAGACTTTGTGAAAATGTCGAGTTCGGCCGCAAACGGGTTCACGTTGTTGCCGTATGCCCCGGAGAAGAACCGGCACGCCCGCACAGAGTCCTTGGTGCCCGGCAACATGTTCAAAGCAAACACCTCACGGTCATGTAGCACCTGCGACGTTCGAGACGGTACCTGGAGATTGAAGCACACCAGAGGCTCGGGCTTCAGGGAGAGCGAAGTCACCGACGACAGCGTCAACCCACGCGGCTCGTGGCCCTCGGAATTGCCGTTGGTCGTCAGAATCATCACCGGTTGCGAATGCAGCCCCATCACGTCTCTGTAGGTTGCTGTGACGTCATTCTGGGGCGGGTCTGCGGATTTGGACGCCGCCGAGCTGTTGAATCGGACGCCGAGAAGACGCGAGGCACACCGGCCGCGCGCCAATTGAGCCCGAAGAGCTGGAAGAAGCATCCTGTGTCGTGGTTCAAGCGGGGTTATGGGTGGAATTTAGCTCAGGAAAATTCCAACCCTACAAAATCGATGCATATTGATTCTGAAGCGAGGAGAGGCGATGGAGAGGAGACGACGCCGGATCTGAGATTGGCGCGAGCGAAATACCAGGACTACCAACTTTCAGCTTACTAATCACATTTCTCGTCAACTATCTCAGTTCCACGCCAATCAGATAAGTAATCAGTGCATGAATCAAACTTTTACTAACGGCGATTTAGCGGGATGTTGAGAAGAGGTGGAAGGTGGTGGGGAAAGATTGGGGAGCCGGTTTAGCCGATTTTTAGGGCGTCAAGAAAAACAGGGGAGTGATTAATTGACTAATTACTGTACTTTCCCCATATGATTACGTAATCACACTGTATTTTTGAAGAATGACCAATATCAGCGCTATGAAGACGAGAACGGTACCATCAGACTCGGGAGATTTTGGGGAGTCGTTTGATACCCATATGGACTAGATAGATAATATTCGGGAGGTTTTGGCAACGGAAAGTGGGAGTCAGTAGGTTAGAAATGTATTACATAATCATGCTCTGTGAAGACGGAGAACAGCACACTCAAAAGTGACATTTTTGGCCTGTAAAAAGATAGGGGATCAATCAGACAACTCTTTAGGTCATTAAAACATTGCTTTGATTTGTTTCTCATATTTCCGATTTTCCCACAATGCTTACATAATCACACTGTATTTTTGAAATACTCTTTCAATCAGCGCCACATAAATGGGAGCAATACCAATAGACGCACCGTGATCAGGGGATTCGTTTGGTACCCATATCCAGATAGTTTGTGTTACAACAGATCTATAGGGGACGGAAATTGAAGAAAATAGCTTGGAAAATAGATAAGAACATTGAGAATGTCACAATAGCTTTCGGCAGTGCCTTCTGACTGAGTTTCCCCATACCAGCGACATCTCTTATCCACACAGAACTACTTCCAGCATTAATTAAGCGGCAAAGCACAGCACACTAGACAGTATCAATAGTGGATTGGAAAAATTGCAGGAACTGCCCAGGACGTCCCACGAGCCATCAAAACTCGATTGGAACTCGTTTGCTGATTTTTCTCATTTCCCACTTGCTTACATAATCACACCACATTTTCGTAATACTCCAAATACCAGCGCCACCGAGCTGAGAACTGTACCATTAAACTCGTCTAAATCCAGGCATCATTTTGATATCCATATTTCAGTGGTATCATTGAAAACCAACAAAGAGAGGCGAAACTAGAGAAATATACAGCAACAGATCGATTCATTAATCTGAACCGCAACACCTCTCACGCCTCTATTGCCCTCTATTCCCCTTTATCTCGTCTTCTCCACTCACGCACCTGATCTGAATAACCTTAACGCACTATCTGAAATTTTCCACTCTTGATCACCACAACATGAAACGATTTTCCGTGTCGCGCCAGGGCGTGTGGACACAGAGAAAGCTCGGCAGCGCGCAGAGCGTGGCGCAGATAGCCGAGAAGAAAAAGAAGCGCCGCGAAATGGACTATTTGAAGGAGATGCAACAGGTTATGACTCGGGAGTACCAGGGTCCCACAGTGGTTGATTATGTGCTTGTGAAGGAAGCGAAAAAGTCACGTGAGACGGATCGGTACAAGCAGGACAATGGTGCGGTCGGCTACCGGGTGCCTGCCAAGTCACGTGACCACAGCTCTGATCTCGACGAGGTTATGAGCGGTTTGGTTGCGGCGATACCCACAGGTCGGGAAACCAAGCTAAAGGAGTTTCTGCATCGTCCCAAGGGTCCCGAGCGTGGCAGTCCAGATTATGAGGCTAGTCAAGCTGTGAAGAACAACTTTTACGCCCAGGCCTTGTCTCAGCCTCCCAGAAAAGGCCTTCTTAGTGAGATGGTGGTGCCCAAGATAATGTTGGACACTTTTGTTCTGGTGGTTCCTGAAGAAGGTCAGAACAACATGGCGTTTGCTACTCCTGTTGTCAACGGCGTTCCCATTGTTTCCAAGCATCTCGAGGATTCGTCCACTTTGAGCGTTAGTTCCAAGTGGTACCAGAAGGCCAGTCTGTTGAGACTTCAGGGAGCCTTTGGCAATGAAGAAAGACGTACCAATGTCATGTCTCGGCGAGTGATGACCGAGCATGGCCGAAACAGAGCGTTTCCTCGACACACGTTACTTGATATTGCCATCACAGAGAGAAGGGACGTGGTTGAGCGTGCAAAAGAGCTTATTGAGAAGGAAAACGAGCCACGTGAAAAAGACAAGTCACGTGAGAACACCAAAGATACCCCCTCTGTGCTTCTGGATTTCACGACATTCTCCTACAACCCGTTTGGGTACTCTGGGGACACTCTGACTACCATCTACTTTTCCACTGTGGGAATGGATGCTTCGGAGTTCGGACTTGAAGGCAACATTTCCGTTCCTTTGAACAAGAAACTCCGAGCGTTCCAGCACGTGTTCTACAAGCACGCTCTCAGAATTGCTGGAGTCGGAGAACTTCCTGCTGAGTCTCTGGAACGAATCCAACAGCACAAACAGGCCATTGTCGACTACAACAACAGCTTGGCTTCAGAGGGCGGCATTGATCAGCACAAGCTCGATAGCGAGGAGGTCCCGCTGGACAAGCAGCTGGCTGAGTTTATGTATGAGAGTGGCCTCTACCACAAGTCTCGACGAGAGTTGGCAGCTAAGGAGGGTAAGCAGGAGTTCAAGAGAAAGGGAGGATCGAGTCAGGAGGGAGAAGAAGCACGTGACACCAAACCACTGAAGGAGGTGGAGGAGAAGGAGGGAAAGGAGGACAAAGAGGAGGATAAAAATGAGGTGAGGCAATCACGTGACACTAAACCACGTGGCAAGGATATTCCAGTAGAGGAAACTGAGATACACTTCTGGGCCCGTGCACCTCAGAGCGTGGCGCCAAAGGAAACCGCTTCGGAAAGAGTCCATCGTGAAGCGAAAGAGAGACGGTTCCATGCTACGGGCGAAATGAAGAGAAAGTTGTATATGGACGCTAGTTTCATCACGGACAAGCTTCCCAAAGCTTTCCAGGAGGCTGTAGAGAAGAATTCCAGACCCGTGGGACTGGAAAGAGTGGAATACATCTACGAGCCTGTGAAGGAGGACGGGACTGTGAAGGAGGATATCAAGCCTACCAAGGAGAAGAAGAAGTCTGTTTCTTATGAAGAGCTCCCAGCTGGGTTTTTGCACGAGTTGTCGAAGTTTGAACACAAGCCAGCCAAGAAAGCAGCCAAGAAGAAAAAGAAGGTGAAGAAATCGAAAAAGATGAAAAAGCAAGAGGCTACTTCTGGAGGAGACGAGGTTCGGGACGTTGACCCTGGGCAAGACAAGAGTGTGGACAGTTCAGGCCCAGTAGAAGACGAGTATCTGGACATGTCCTATTTGGATCGACCTCCCGAGAAGAAGAAGAAGAAGAAGAGGGCACGGTGGACGAACGAGAAGCCTTTCTAAGGAAATGGATGCATTGTATATAGAGAATTTATCACGGATGGTTAGAGTCGGAGGAAATGGGATTGGAGGGTAGCAGTAGATGGAGGAGATCGGGGGCTTTCAAACGGTACAGTACCATATACGGTATGTGGTGGGACTTATGTGTGCTTATGGATGTGTTTTTTGTAACTTTTTGTTAGCCTACCGGTACAGGTACTTGAGATAAGGTGCTCTGGTGTCAGTACGTATAAGCAAAGATGCACACATCAGAAGACACCAGTACTGTACGGAGCACATGTACACTAAGCAGAGAGCTCTCAATAGTAGCAAGTCCTCGTATTTTCATCTTGAATATTGTACATTTCGTCTACAATTCAAGTGATCAGCATATTAGTTCACAGCTGAACAACATCCTCTTACCGGTAGCTACAGTAGTGTTCTGCTTACCATTGCCTATGGACAACTCCAACACTTGCCAATGGACTCTCAGCTTCCTGGTCTTCACACATTAGCACAGAAGCAATCACTCTATGAAGTGTACCCGGATTCGCAAGAGTAGTTACCTCATCATTGGTGTTGTATCTATCTCATCACCTGTTTTGTAGAAACCGAGAGAGCTACTGCAGGTTCAGCACAGAAATTTGGGGCACATTGAGAGAGCAAGTCTTGAGAAGCGATTGTAATAAGTCCAACGAGAATGGAGCACGTAAACCACCTTTACAACTCTTCCACCTCCTTGACCAACCTTTCCACGAGCTTCAGCAACACGGCAAAACTCTTCTCTAGTTCCACTATTCTCTCTCTGTTTTCCTCCTGGATCTGCTCAATTTTGACCTCCAGCACTTTTTTTTCTGCTCGAGTCTCTTCAATTTGCCGTCTGACGTCTGAGAGACTCGTCTCCTCGTTGATTGCTTGTTCTGGAGTGCTAGGAATTATCATTAAAAAGAGGTGTATGAGTTAGCTATATCTTATCCAGGGTATCAGGGTATATAACTACTTTCCGCTAACCACTTCAACAGCAAAGTAGTGGGACATCTGGTGACTGATACGAGGGTAAAGACGAATCATGTACATTTATATTGGACCAGAATGTACTGTGATGGGATGTACGAGTACCCCACAGAGACAAACAAGGGCTATCAGGTAAGCACGTACAAGAAAGACCAACTATTTCTTGTAACAAATGTACTTTAGCCAAGAAATCTAGAATGCCAACTGCTCGAAATAATTGTACTGAAGCACACTCCAAGAATCTGGCATAGTTGCGAAGCAGCATATGAACTATCCTATCAACCTCTTTCTATTTCTATACCACCCCTGGAACCCCGAAAATGAACCCCCAGCTGAACTTTTCTCTTAACAACTTACTTACCGCGTCTTAACTATCCTTACCAAAATCTACAGAAACTGTGAAAAACGTCCAAATCGAACGGAAAAAGAAACAGGGATATTCTGTGACGTTCATGAATCTATCACAATTGCTAACAAGTCACTTGATACACCACACCGCCTCCCATACCACAATCCCCTTACCCCTGTAATTAAACTCTACCCCGGATCTGCAGGTGCATGCGGCTGAAACACTAACCCTCGTGTTATGGTGATACGACAAACCAAGTTCAAACTTGTTTCTCAGATAGATTACGACTGCTCAGATTACGACGCTATGGATTCTGTCACAGACAAGGTGGATAAACTCAATGTCTCAGACACAGGTTATGACCTGAACAAGGAGCACGTTTGTGTCACAGATGCCCCTGACACCAACAAGACTGAAGATCTCCTCGTTTGTGGCACAAAAAAGGTCAGGAGCTCTGAATCTGAGCCTGTCGAATCACGTGACAAGTCACATGACTCGGAAGAGCCTGCTACCGTCTCCGTAAGCACTCCCGAACACTCAGACTCCGAATCACCATTCTCAACTCCTTCCCCTTCTCAATTATGTCACGTGGAGCTCTTGGAAATCACGTTCAACGTGTTGCCTGACACAGACAGCGACTGTGACGACGACGAAATGAGTCCCTATATCGAACTCGGCGGCTCGTTCAAAAAGACGTTTGATCTGTGTATGGACAGAGACGAGGTTGTGCTGACTAATGAGCAGATTGTGATGCCTGAAGAAGAGAAGGATGGGCCTAAATACGTGACTCTGATCCTCGATTATCCTCTGGACGACGATTACGAGTTCAAGATTTACCCTGACCATGAACTCGGGTTTACTAGAGGGTTCCTCATTCAGGAGATCAAACGCACTTATGACAGAGTGTATGCTGAAGAAGAGGAGAGCAGTTCGATTCCCGTGGGCAACATTCCAGGAATGCTGAATCGGGTCTCCACTGATGGAAACTACGGAGTTTGGGGACACGATCTGGGCGATTTGGCACTACATACGGTCAAGTATAATCCCCAGAGAAATTTGTTCTGGTTGGGGGTTGACAGCTGAGTGAACTACGCGAAGCGTAGTGAACGGACCCACAAGCGAACTGACGCGAAGCGTTAGTGAGCGACCAATTTGAGTATATAGTTGAATACATTTTTGACATAAGTTCTTATCTACAGTATGTGTGAGTCTACAAGTGTGTGAAATAGAACATTATTCAGAGGTAGCCTGTTGTGACTAAGTAACACCACTTTTAAATAGTTGACTACTGTACCGGTAGTGTACAGTACAGTGGTATCTTTGATCTTTCTGTATCAGTGTCCATCCATTTGAAAAGTATCTCTGCCCTTGACTAAAAGCCAAAATTATCAAAACACCTCATTATTGGTATTAAAACGATCCCCCAAGCTCCAGAAATACAACCATATAGTTCAAATATCTGCACCATTCCTCAGTCCATAGATATGCCATCTTTTCCATTTCCACCAATTTAAGCTACCGGTATAGGAAAAAAAAACAATTAAAAAATAAATAAAATGTTAGATAGAGCTATGAAAGTGAGTCAGTACTCTTGAGTCAACGACAGTTAGCCGTAGCCATAGCCAGGACCCCGACAAGCCAGAACCCTGACTAACCCTGATTAACCCTGATTAACCCTGACTAACCCTGACTAACCCTGACTAACCCCCACTCCCAGGCTCACCACTCTCAAACAGACCGAGTTAGATTTATTTAGTTAAAGCCCCTCGTTAAATGTAGTTAAACGTCTCGTTAAATTTAGTCAAAGCCCTCGTTAAATTTAGTTTTATCCCCCTTTAAAATCCAAGTAACATACTCCACCCCAAGTAGTACAGTTAACTATCGTGAAAAAATCGTAAGTAATTAATTAGAATCTAAACTTTTATTTCTGGTATCAATGATGATGGTCCGGCTCGTCTCCATAAGTTCCGTCTCGCTTAATGTAAATCTGTTTCTTGAAGCCCTTGTGGTTCTTCTGGCACTCGACCACCTGAGGCACGGTTCCCGACGACAGGAAACAGTAGACGTTGGCCAGACAGTTGTCGTCCACGCATTTCGGCACGTACGGACTCTGTCTGTACTCGTACTTCAGAAACAAGTCACGTGTCTCGTTTCGGTTGACAATGTAGTCCACGGCTTTATGCCAGAAGGTGGCATTCAGAGGAGCGTTAGCAGGCCACTCATGGTCGGGATCGTACGCTTCTCGGGCATTGTACTCGTAGTGGTACACCGGAGCGGTTCCGTTGGCGTCCTCAGACGAAATGTTGGCAATCTCCGGGTAGCCGAGGTACGTGAAGTTGCCAATTGTCTTCTCCACGGGGTGCTCAAAGTCGAACGCAAACGTCTCGTTGAGCTTGGCAAAGTACGTGTGGGAGTTCATGACCTCGAAGGTCTTGGTGTCGACCTCGTAGTAGCGCCAGGCGGGGTTGTAGTAGGTCAGGGGGGTGACTGAGGGTCCGAGAAAGGCGATCTGGAGCGCGTTGTCGACCGTGTTGGTGGACCCGTTGCCTGCGTACCACACGTTGAACTGGTCTTCGTGCACGTGACCGAAAAAGAGTCCTGCGATGGTGGTTGAGAATCTGTGGACAATCTGGCGGATGATTTCTGTGCTGTGGGCCAGGGAGTTGTCCATGTTTCCTCCGGGGGGAATATGAGCCATGAGCCAGGCTCGCTGGCCGTTCTTCTCGCACTCCAGCAGCTCGTCGGACAGGAATCTGAACAGTCCCGACGGATCGGGGTCGGTGGAAGTGTTCCAGAAGTTGTAAAAGTTCTTCTTGTACCACAGGTTGGAGTCCAGAGAAATGACTCGCAGACCTCGTTTAGTGGTAGTAGCAAACGAACCATAAGTGTGGATAGCCTGCTGTTCAGCTTCGGCGTCGATCCAGCCGTAGTCCTTCCACAGCTGGGCGCTCAGCTGGTCGTTCCACACGAAATAGCCGCCATATCCGCTCTTATGCTGAGCCAGCTGGCCGTAGGGAAACGTGTCGTGGTTGCCATAGGTCATAAACACAGGCACGTCGCCCATGTACTTTTTGAAGGCGTGGTAAATGGCTTCCTCGGAAAGAGCCGTGTTGGCCAAGTTGGTCTGGGAAGCCACATCGTGAGACACCATGTCGCCCGTGAAAATGGCAAATTCAAACTGCTTCTCCTTGGCAAACTGGCCGACCGTCTGGAGCGTCAAGTCGATCATAGGAGCAGGAACATCACAGGTGTACATGCCAAACTTCTGAGCAGGCACAAGAGGCTCCTGCAGACCCGCTGCCCGAGCGTTTTTGTTGAACTGGTCCGGAGTACAGCACATTTTGCCGCCCTCAGTGCAGTTGGCTTCAGCGCCAATCTCGTACCGCAAATCAATGTGAAGATCACTCAGATGAGCGACATTGAAGGTCTTGTTTTCCGATTTGGGCACAGTCACGTTATCTGGCTTGTCTCCCCACCAGCCAAGAGCCTTCAGATCAAACTTGGGAAGCGCAGGAAGAGGACAGGCCTGGTTGACCTTGTAGTAGCAGAGATACTGACCGTCAGTGCCGTAGGGATCGTCAATGAGAGTCAGCGTCTGGGCAGCGTGCGTGCCGTCCGTGTCAAAACCGGTGGTTTCAGCTCCGTAATCTGTGTCACACGTCTTGCTGAACTTGTACACCTTGCACAGCTTGGTGAGCACCGCAGGAATGAGCCCCACGTCTCCGTTCAAAGCAGCCTGTTTGCCGAGAGCAATAGCTGTCAGACACTTGCCGCATTTGTCCATGTGCGTCGAATTGACAATCTGCTCCGTTTGCCGAACATAGGCATCGACTTTTTTCTGGTCAAACGTCGGCTTCTGGACGTACGAAACGTCGTTGCCAGTCGCATCTTTGAACGTCACCGTCTGACACGAGGCGGTGGTCAATAAAGTGGCCAGGAGAATGGAGAGCTTCATCGTCGGTTGGAGAGCCGGGGAATGGCATTTGCCGGGTTATATAATGTTTCAGAGAACGAGGAAGGTGTCTCGTCGAGTAGATGTCGCACGTGCCTGTGGGGAGTATAACAACAGACATTGCTGCATGATTTTTGATGCTACAGAAAAGTTAGACATATCACTGTGATCCCCTGACTCCAAGGATTCCAAATACGTTCTCAGATTCACTACCCAATGCCTATATCACCCATAAAACACCTCCCAAATATCTCATCTCCCTCGTTAAAGTTCAATGTCCCAATGCACAGTCTGCATAAGCCAAGCTAATAGCGACGGCCAAGTGGGTCTAAATCGCTTAGCGAGATTAAGCGAGTACGACAACAAGTGTCGAAAAAACGTCTTCGAGTCACGTGAGTAGAAAAACTTGTTACTCCAGCAACCAGCATCTACTCCTCACACATTCCCCCACAACCCCCCTATCTACCTCTGTTTTGATCTACTGTTGATAAAAGTTAATACCAAGCGGCGATAAAACACGAATTTTTTGAAACGAAAGTTTGAGCCGTTTCGTCTGAGGCATAGTGTGCATTTATAGGTACCAAAATGACGCTTACCGACAGGGGAAGACGTCTACAGTGCCAGATTTGTTGTGATATGTATGCCGCACGTGTTGAAGGGTACTGTTGTGTCTCGTCAGTATGTTTATCAGCAACCTTCTCTGACAACTGTAATTCTGGACCTGGAAAGCCGGAGACTTGATTAGTCTAGAGTTTGACAGATTGGGAAGGTGTGTGGAGGAGCTGGGTCACGTGATGTGTGAGAGTGTGGGTACATGAGGCGAACAGGTAAACATCGGGTGTCGATGATTACGTAATCATAGCCCAAGTACTTGTACAAGTATCGGTCACGTGCTTACCAACTTTTAGTCACCCACGTGGGAGTTCCAATGTAGCATTTATAGCTCCCAGTTTGGTCCACCAAGAGTTGCATTTAGGTACAGAGTTGGGGGGTGGAAAAGTAGGTAGATTGCCTTGGAGAGGTGGTAGAGGGAAGGGAAGTCTAGATTTGGAATCAGCAGGAAGAGGGGAGTATTTTGGTATACTTCACAAAGGTATGGCATGAGTGGGAGGGTATTTAGTGAGGTATCTCTTCAATAATGACATTGAGGGTATCAAAGAAACTGCAAAAGTTGTAGAATATCGAATATCGTAAATGTGGTGCTTTTGTCGTGTTCAGTTCGTCTTTCTCGTCGCTCAGATCACTATCTCTCTTGTTCAGATGTCCTCGCACTATCTCTGCAACTCTTTGCATTATATACATCTGGGGTTGAGAACCCGACCGGTTATGGGGTGGCAGGGGTAGAATGAGGTGGGATATTGACATGGGAGAAGCCATAGCGGCTGAAAGAAAGGTTTAGTAAGGTTTATTAGTTCGCATTGCTTTTTTTAGAGGAGTGATGAGTATTCTTGTGTGCTTACTCAGCATGGTGAAGGTAGTCGTCTGACTTGATGTGAAAGGAAGATAGAGTGAAGAGAAATATATTAAATGGCTTCAGAAGCACTAGGAAACACATCTCGGCATTACTCCAAGCATTTCCACCACACCTCCAAAAAATAATAATTACATCACCACCAAGATTCGAACCAACAGCCTCCCTTTTTCACCTCACTAAAACCTAACTAAAACATGCATGTCAACTACTTCCAAGTAAAACGCGTCAAAAACAGAGGACACCTTCAAAGTCCACCAATATAAGCCAGAAACGCACCAGATTTTGAAAATCAATCACAATCACGTGACACAACACCCCCACTACACCCACTACTCCCCCCACTACCCCCCAACACCACCTCTCCACACCTCACCTCACCCCCCTTTTAAACTCCATGCATTGCTCGATAACACCTTATCCAAATCACCCTACTAACATCTACACCCCTCAGTCGCTCTTTTGCCATGGTGGACTTTTCTACAGCGCCGCAAACGCACACAGACTCGTTCGATGTGCACATCAACGTGATTCTGCGGATTTTGGTCGCTCTGACGCTCGGAATCTGGTACTGGGCTCTTGATCTCCAGATTATGAGCATGTATGGAATCGATGTGGAGACGATTCTGGGCCTCAAATACGCCCGACCGGCCTACCGACCCGTGTACCGACTCGCGCTGTTTGTGTCAATTATGCTGGTCTTTTGGATCCTGCTGTTCTGGCTGTCTGTGGCTATCGCTCCGTTCGAAGTGGAGAAAGTCACAACACTGACGATCCTAGACGTGTTCCCCTGGGTGGGGCTGTTTGTGTTTGTGACCATCATCGGCGTGGGTGGCCGGTCACGTGACACAGGACGGTATTTCTTTCTGAAATCGCTGGCACGGGTCTCCATTGGCGGGCTTAGTAAGCAGCATCGGGTGACGGATATTATTTTGTCCGATGCTCTGACGTCGTATTCGCGTGTGATTGCCGATTTGGCCGTGTGCGCGCTGTCTCTGTGGTACGGCATCACGTCGATCAAACGTCCCGATCGAGGAATTGGAGGCGACTGGTTTGTTCCCTGTGTCACTGCCATTCCGTACTTGATCCGATTGAGACAGTGTTTGATTGACTACTCACGTGACGGAAGGACGTTCCATTTGGTCAATGCCTTGAAGTATTGTTCTACTCTTCCAGTTTTGATTCTCGGAACTCTCATGAAAACCCGTCAAGTCCACAATATCTGGCTAGTTGCTGCTCTGGTCAACTCGTCCTTCTCCTTCATCTGGGATATCAAGTGTGACTGGAATTTGAGCATCCTGCAGGACGTGTGGGACGGAGAGTTGAACAACGGAGGCCTGAGAAAGACCCTCGTCTACCCCAAATGGTGGTACTATTCGGCCATGGTGATCGACCTGGTGCTGAGATTCACGTGGACGTTGAAATTCACATCGTCATGGAGCCACGTCCACGACTACGAGGCCGGAATCTTTGTGTTCCAGCTGCTCGAAATCTCGCGACGATGGATGTGGATTTTCTTCCGAGTCGAAAACGAGTGGGTCAAAGCACTGGACTCGGGAGACGTGAGAGTCATGGAGGGAGGCATTCAGATGAGAGGTGAGCATGAGGATTAGGAGGCAAAAGATATAGGCGAGTTTAGTATAGACAATGAGATGATAAGCGAAAGTAGACGTGTGAATGTAGTGAATGGGCGGGTTTTTTTTTTGTTTTGTTTTGTTTTTTGCACAAAGATAAAGAGTCCTCACCAAGGAAACAAGAAGAACGTCCCAGGAAGACTTATTCCAACTCTACAAGTCTTGAGAAACCAGGAACTTCAGCCAGCTAGTCTGTATCGGTTCTACTTGTTGAGTTATCGTCATTCTTATGAGGCTCAGGTGCCATCTGTTTTTCCCTAAACTGTACGACTAGTAGAGTGAAAAATGTTATTCAAGAGAGCTTCAGTGAGGGCCAGAGATGTATAAATTACTTTGGTTTAGTTTAATCTCGTCTCTTGATGTTTCTACGGTCATTTTCCGTGATTACGTAATCATGAGATACATATAGCTTCCTATTTGTTAAGGAATAGTTGAGAAAAACAGTCAGCTAGGGGTTACTTTTCAGGGTTGCAGGAGTGCCAGAGAGTTGGTAAAAAGCTGAATGGGTAGATATGACTATGGTATATAACTAATATAGCGTTGAAAGTATATGCTATGTACTCATTTGAAAAGTTATTGACACTTCTCGTTGAACATCAAGAATTCTTTTACTTGAAGAAATTAAGGTTATCCAATGTTGGGACGCAGTGATTATGTAACGCTTACATAATCAAGATTACGTAATAAACAAAGGTTGTGATTACGTAAGCAGTCACTTTTATCAACGGGATTTGTTAAGCCCACAAATGATATCAAACGAATCCCCTCGTCACCAGGAACACGGCCATCTACACGTCAGACACGTAGGACGGGTGTATCTCGAGATATTCGACTTTTCCTTCTTCGGCGGTTTTAAGCTATACGAATTAACGAGCCGCACGGGATTTTTTTAACAAAAAAATGAGGTTTTGGCCCTTCAGAAGATGATGAGATGATGAGTGGATTTTTTGTAAGATGTTTACTATAGGTACGTACATACGTAGGGACTAATTACCAGTAATGTTATCAAGAATGTTATCAAGGTACAAGTAACAGAATGGCAAATGACATAAATAGAAGTACTGTACCGGTACTGTAGATCAGTATAACGAATATTGATATAAACTGATGACAAGTGGTGCTGAAGTCTTTGTTGAGCATCTGTCTTTTTCTGTTTATAATCAGCTCTATAGTTATGATCTTGGAATGTGCTGATATGATGTTATAGTGGAAAGGTGGATATAACCGACAGTTGTGAATGATCTTTTGACGCTGTTCTATAGTCTTGAATAGACAAATATGGTAATTATTCAGAGTACCAGTACTATCAGAACATGTGTTCTAACCGAGACGAAGCAGAAGAAGGGAAGTCCTTTGAAGTATCTTATAGCTGTTGTTTACGTGACCCTGTTTCACCTACAGTACAATCAGAAACTGGATCGAACAGTTCTTCTCATACATAACGCATTGACTACTTCTAACAATGCGAACAGATGCACGATGTTCACTGTACATACAACACATACAATATTGGAACATGTGCCATGGTCCATCCGGCGGCTAAATCCCTGTGCTTTTCTTCGGTTTCGAAAATGACATACGAGGATAAGAAAATGATTACTAGGATTGAACAGAAACAGTGGTGAAGAAGAGTACTCGTAGTGATACAAGACATGGTACTCCTATTTCTATGAGTAGAAGCTATACATTTCTAATTACAAGTAGTCATCTTACAACACCCACGGCGGACAAATATCCCAGATTGAGATGGGCAGCCGATGAGATCATATGATTTGGTGCATAGTCTCTGTTAGTGAGTTCGTAGAAGAATGTCCAATGCAGTTGATAGAGCAAACAGAAATCTGAAGGCATGTGGACCACTCTGTTGATATGCACTTCAGTATCTGAAACAATATGTGCTGTTCCCCAGCCACGCTCATTATCCGAACAATGACATTATACGGCACCAAAGGCATGTGTTAGAATGGAGAGTGCAGTGCATGTTAGTGTAGATAATCTGACGAACAGTAAAGCTAGAACAAAACCGACTTCTCCATTGTAATCTACAGACTCAGAGAATTCCAATGGTACCATTCGTATCTTTCTAGCACCTACACCTCCCGTTTTATCCACCACTACCCTCTCGTTATCATTCCGTTTCTGCACAGTGTTCTATTCACATCTCACGCGCACAGGGTCCTTCCACGGATGCACCGACGAGCAAGTTGTCTTCCACGAGCCGGCGTTTGAAATTTGCGTCTCAGATGCACTTTACGATGTGAAATGAAGAAATGAGAAAAACCGAGAAAAAACATGAAAAATATGATAAAAAGGAGAAAAATGAAGATGAAGATACGTAATATCAGTCCATTTCACCAGCATGAAAGACCTCTTCTTCATTTTCCACCTCTTTCCACCATTCTAAAGCACTTTATCTTCTCAAGACTACATCTCCTTCGGAACCTCACTGAGGCTTAAGAAACGAAGGCTGAACCACAAGACTGTTTCAGAGCAATCCTCAAGCCGCACGTAACCCATCTGTGCAGTATTTCTCACCATATGTCTCACACACAATCTCAAGATACGTAAAGTCTCTCCATAGACGGCACACCACAACTACTTCTCTAAAACCCGCAAAAAGAACGCTACAGCCAAAATAATCACATAGGTACACTCCCTAGACCCCCCATAATCCCCCTCCCTCCTTTCATCTTCATTCCTCTTGCCAGTATTTTTTTAACCCATTGTAATCTGAAGACCCACTGACGGAGTTTTTTTTATTCTAAACAAGTCCTCAGACCTCGGAAAAAGCAAGCGTACCCCGTAATAAACACGTTCCGTCCCCATAACACCCTTCCGCGGCTCTTCCGGCTCTCCTTTCACGGCTATTTTCACCCGTTTGAAAAATGAAAAATTTAAAAAAAAACATTTTTCCCTGCAGTCAGGGGTCTGCAGCAGAAGTGGACCTAATGAGTTATACGGGCGTCAAAGGGGGTGTTATCAGTGCTACTTGAGATCTATTCCACTTGAGATCTATTAGTAATCATTACTAAGCAGCTGTGCGGTTTTCCGCTTACTAAGCATAACCTCATGATAATACCCCACCCAGCTCCTCGCTAGCAAGAGATCTGACATGTCTACAGTATTCCCGGCGTTTGTATTACGGGTAAATGGGCCAGAAGGGGCCACCTGCAGAAATGAGGCGTGTAGAAGCCGAAGTTCCAGGGGTGATGTTAGGAGGCGTAAATGAGCGGTGAAAAGTCACGGGATTTTCACGTGGAGTACGGAAATCAAATCTCCCGGCTCGTAGCATCCGATTGATGGACTTCCTGTTCCTCTAGCACAACCAGTTCACTCTCAGAGTGCTTCCCAAATTGGCAAACTTTTTTAATGCAGGTTGCTATTGTTCCGGTTAAAATGCATCAGAAATGCACAGAAAGATGTCATTCTGAAGAGGGACGAGTCGGTGTTGTTCCAGAGTTGAAACTGGAATGGAAACTATCGATTTGAGTGGCTTCTTGAGTTTTACCCAAGATTATGTAATCAGCTGTAACGCAACACGCAATCACATCTTCTATAGGCCTGAAAACCAAGCCATTCCATCAATGTGAGCTCAATACTGGAGAGCACTTCTGTATTTTCTATATTTTCTTCATTTTCTGTTTTTCTGCATTTTCTTGGCACATGATAAGTGCAGACTTGTTAATATCAAGAGTTAATATTGTCATTAAGAAAACAAGCTGTCTGGAGTTACCGGTGATCGACAGATCTTCAATGAGTGTCAACGGTCATCGTCAACGACAATTAACTATCTTCATAGTCTTATCTATTCCATCTCCAACATTCTGCACAAGGACCAAACGGGTACTTCTGATAACTCTACTTGGAACAATGGATTGTCCAAGACGCCTGCTTTTGCTCGAGCGGCTAAATGTGCCTCACAATGGTTCCTCTGGTGGTATTTACCCGAAATAAAAACCGATGCCTTGTGCAGAATTCCAGCCTTCCATGCATGCACTTTGGTGGGGTGAAAAGGTGGCTGAAAAGTGCTCCAGGAGTGCTGGAGCTTAGTGCGCTGTATCAGTGTGTTCAGGCTGGTCTGGCGAATTCAGTGGTGAAGTTCTCATTCTCATAGCTCTTCTGGATCTCATTTTAGACCACTTCTCCTCGGTAAGACTTGCCTTGAAGTCTAGCGTACATTTCAGACGTCGAACACTCACCTGCAGACACAATGCAGCTCTATACGGAGCCGTTGAGCCGTTATCCGTGACGTTAGTGTGAGCCGTTTGACACTATAGATAGTATAGACAGAGAGTCGAACACAAGATAGAAAAGAAGAAGTAAATGAAGTCCACCAAACAGTCAGGTCATTCAGACAGCTCAAAATCATTTGTTCACTTTTTTTATGCACTTTTCTATCTCCAAATCATGTCTTCCACACATGACGTTGCATACCGGTACCGGTACTTTTCATGTCGACTGAAAATAAACCACAAAAAACGAACATCAAAAACCGAATATATAAACCAGAACTACCCACTAGATGCTCCCACATCGTTCTCCATACACCCAGCCATGCGAATAACCACCCTAGCCTTCCTGGCTGCTCTGGCAGCTGCAAAAGAGGTGGCTTCACCTATCACTTCTTTCGTCATTGGACAAGCAGACAATATTGCCAACACCGAAGGCGTGGCTCGAAGTAAATGGGAACTTGACTACACGTTCGGTCTCTCGCCTGACCAGGACAACGTGCAGCCCGGAGACCACTTTACTTTTGACATTGACGACAAACTGAATCTGGCTGAAAAAGGAGGCTACGACTTTATGGTGAAAGATCCTGAGGGCGTGGATATCATGCACATTGTCAGCGAAGGACACCATTTCACGGCTACCTACACGGACTACGTGGCTGACAAGAACTACCAGATTGTCGGCGACTTTTACCTCCAGGCGTCTCTGGACAACTCCATTGTGCGAGAAACAGGTCCCATTGAGATTTCCACGTTCACCGAGAGCGGCAAATTTTCGCAGGAAATCACCATCAAGAGCGTGGTCGAGACCTCTCACGTCTACAAGATTGCTGAGCGTGAAGGATCTCGTCTCAAGTGGACTATCCAGGTGCCTACTTCGCCCTACGATAGAATCAAGATTGTGGACAAGCTGGACGACGATGGCACGATTTTCAAGTCCAAGGAGCAGCTCCTGGCCGAGATGAAGCTGAACATGTACTACGCCCTGACTCCGACGTTTGACTACGACAAAATGGACAAGATTGACGATGTGACTCCGTACGTCAAAATCACAGACTTTGCTTCTGACGGATTCACCCTGTACCTCGAAAACGTGCCTGACGACGACGTGACCGTGCAGATCATCTTCTACTCGGACCTGCAGTACCGCCAGGACAGATACACCAACGGCATGGACTGGGTGCTGTGGGAGAAGGGTCACGGGGGTCCCATTCCCGGAGTTCCGGCGTCTGGAGGAGCCCAGGGTAATGGCGAAGTTGGAAGTCACGTGACTGATGAGTTTACCCGGTCTGGAAGTGCTCGGGGAGGTGCTACGTGGGAAACTCCGAATTCCGACAGTGATCTTGATGCTGGAGGATGGGGTGATGGAGAGGGCAGAAAGCATTCTCTTCCGCCGTATAGAGATGGAGAGGGGCCGACAACGAGTGAGCAAACGACTACTGAGCCTACGTCTACTGAGATGACTACTGAGCCTACACCTACTCCAGAGACGACTACCGGTACTGAGACGAGTGAGTATTAGAGATGATGGAGAACGAGTATTTTTGTTTCCTCTTTTCTTTTTTTCTTTTCCAATTTTCATAATCTTCTGAAATTCCACTCCCCTTCTAATACTAACACAGCTGAACTCATTCCTGAGCCTACTGAGACTACTGAGACTACTGAGACTACTGAGACTACTGAGGAGCCTACACCTACTCCTACTTCTGAGTCAACTACTGAAACTCCTTCTAGCACTGAAGAGACTACCAGTGAAGAACCCACTTCTGAGCCCACCCCTACTCCTTCCTCTACTGAAGAAAACACTACCGAGGACTCGACCACCGAGGAGCCCACTTCCAGTGAGTAATTTATAAAGACAAGCAGAAGCAACAGTTGTTTGTTGTTTGTTTTGCCTTTCTCTTTTTTCTTTCTTTTAACCATGTTCTTTAAACTAACACAGCCCCTGAGACTACTGAGGTGACTTCCACTGAGGTGATTACTTCTGAGTCTACTTCTGAGCCTACTTCTGAGCCTACTTCTACAGAGGTGACTTCTGAGGTGACTACAGACGTGACTTCTTCTGAGGTGACTTCTAACGAAGAGACTACCAGTGAGGTTCTTACTTCTACTGAGGTCACTTCTTCTGAAGTGCCTACTACCTCTGAGGCTCCTACTTCTACTGAGGAATCCACCACCGAGTCTTCTTCTGAACCCACTCCTCAGCCTACTTCCAGTGAAGAACCCTCGTCTACCGTTGAGTCTGAGACCACCTCTGACGTTCCTTCTTCCACTGAACCAGTTTCTTCTGACCTTCCTTCTTCTGAGCCTTCCAGTACTGTTCCTGAGACCACTGAGTCAACCACTGAATCAACCACTGAGTCTACCACGAAGTCTACCACCGAGGATCCTACAACTAGTGAGTATTTTCAAAAGCTGTAAAAGCTGATTTTCCCGTTTTTCTTCTTCTTCTTCTTTTTTTCCACTTCTAACCCAGCCCCTGAGCCTTCTACTACTGAGCCTTCTTCTACGGTCCCCTCTACTACTGAGCCTTCTTCTACTGAGTCTTCTACTACTGAAGAGTCTACCTCTGAGTCTACTGCAGAGCCCACCTCTGAGCCCACCTCTGAGTCTGGTGAGTATTCTTAATTACGTCAAAGTCATTTTCGACGTTTTTGACATTGCTGTCTTTCCCACTTCCCCTCTAACACAGCTCCTTCTACCTCTGTTGAGCCCTCTTCCACTGAGCCCTCTGTGCCTGATTCTCGTGAGTATTAAAGAAGCGGCTTTTTGTTCTCTTCTTTTGGATTGGTTTTCTGTTTTTCTGGTTTTCTTCATGAACAGTTGTCCGCATAGTTTCTTATCTGCATTATCCACGCACGGGTCAAACGGTCCTGGAGGATAATCTGACAAAACACGGGTAAAACGGTGCACCTTAATTAACCACCAAACACGGGTTAAACAGTCCACCTTAAAAAAAACAACCACCTCAAAACATCACCACTTATTCCCCCTTCTTATCTAACACAGCTACCAACACCTGCATCACTACTACATCCACCACTGTCGATGGAACATCCACTGTCGTCACCAGCGACGTCTGTACCACTAACACGTGCTTCGAAACAGAAACTGTGACTGTTAACGGAACCGAGTCGGTCACTACCAAGGATGTGTGTCAGACGACTTTTTCGACTTTTTCGACTTTTTCGAACACCTGTCAGGAAGTTGTTACCACTACTGTTGATGGAGTTCCCTCTACCACTACTAAGGACGTTTGTGCAACCACCACTTCTGATCCTTACCTTGAGACTGAAATTGTGACTGTCAATGGAACTGAATCTACTACTACCAAGGAGACGTGTTCAAGTGCCCCTGTTACAAGTACCACAGACACTTGCACTGTTGTGACTGTGACTACAGTTTCTGGCGTTGAGTCGACTGTGACTGAGGATGTCTGTCAGACTACAGACAGCTGCATTGAGACTCAGGTGGTGACTGTTTCAGGAACTGAAACCACTCTCACAAAGGACATTTGCTCTACTCCTGTGCCTACTTCCGATCCTTGCGTTGAAACTACCACTGAGACTGTTTCTGGAACAGAGCTGGTGATAACCAAGGATGTGTGTTCCACCCCTGTCTCTCAGGTGACTTCTGCTCCTACAGACACTTGTGTTGAGGTTGAAACAGTGACTATTTCTGGAACTAAGTCTGTGGTTACCAAGGACATTTGCACTTCTGCTTCTGACACTTGCATCGAAGTTTTGACTACTACCATTTCTGGAACTGCGTCTGTGGTTACCAAGGACACCTGCACTTCTGCTCCTACTGAACCTTGCGTCGAGACCTCCACCATCACTGTCAACGGTTCCATTTCCACTGTCACTTCTGACATTTGCACTTCTGCTCCTGTTACTTCTCTGAGCACCGACACTTGTGTTGAGACTGTGACCACCACTATCTCTGGAGTTGAATCCACTGTCACCAAGGACATCTGTGCTACTCCTACTATCACTTCCGATCCTTGCACAGAGACTCAGATTGTTACAGTGTCTGGAGTTGAGTCTACCGTCACCACAGATACCTGCTCCACTCCTGTTGATACTTGCATTGAGACCCAGGTTGTCACTGTTTCTGGCACTGTGTCTACTGTCAACAAGGACGTCTGCTCTCCTAACACCTGCATCGAAACCATTACCGTTTCTTCCAACGGAACTGTGTCTACTACCACCAAGGACGTTTGTGAGAGTTCCCCTGTGACTGTGGTTGTCCCTGCTACTCCTGTGACTGTCACCAGTACTCCTGTGACTGTGGTTGTCCCTACTCCTACTGTTGACACTTGCATTCAGACTGAAGTGTACACCATCTCTGGAACTGAGACTACAGTGACCAAGAATGTCTGTGAGACTACTGTTACAGACTCCTGCATTGAGACACTGACTACTGTTGTTTCTGGCACCAAGACTACCACTACCGCTGATGTCTGCACTTCTGATCCCTGCATCTCCACCAAGATCACCACCGTGTCTGGAACTCCTGTCACTTCCGTCGTCAACGTCTGTGACTCCACCTCCACCGTCACCGTCCCCTCGACCATCACCAAGACGATCACTCACTGCGACGACCACATCTGCACTGCCATTCCCGTGACTCTCACCACTCCTCCCGTTCAGGCAACCACCGAGATTGTCACCGTTGTTGAAGGCAAGACTGTCACTGTCACTGTTTGTGATGGGGATTTCGAGAAGACTGTTGAGAAGAATTCTGCTATCGAGGAGAAGACTGTTTCTAAGCCTCAGGACACTGAGCCTTCTAAGACCTCCACTGTCACCCTCACTACGACCATCTGCGACGACGAGGAGTGTTTCACCATCCCAGTTGTTCCTACCACCGAGCCTATGACTCTCACCACCGTCTTCAACTCCAAGACTGTGACTCTCACTGTTCCCACAAAGGAGACTGCTGTGACTAAACTTGAGTCCGACGACATGACTACTCCCACTACCGTCGTTGGAAGCAAGACTGTCACTCTGACTGTTCCTGTTGCTACTCCCGAGGTTGAGACTCTCACCACTGTCATTGACAACAAGACTGTCACTTTGGTGGAGACCAAGACTCGAGAGGAGGTTCCTGAGGCTTCTGGAACTCCTGAGACCCCTGAGACTCCTGTTTCTGGAACTCCTGAGACTCCTGAGACTCCTGTTTCTGTTTCTAACGATGTCAACACTCCCGTTTCTGACACTCCCACTCCCAGCACTCCCGTTCAGTCCTTCATTGGCACTGAACCCAACGCTGAGACTCACGTCACGCCTGGATCTGTCACTCCCGAGACCTTTGTTGTTTCCACTCCTGAAGAGACTCCTATTGTTTCCACTCCTGAGGTTGAGGTCCCTGGAGCTCCTGGTAAGTCTGGAAACACCACTGTTCCCTACACTGCTCCCCGACGACCCCAGTCCAACTCTGCTTCTCGGCTGGCCGTTTCTGGCCTTGCTCTGATTCCTCTGGTTGCTTTGGTGATCTAGGAATGAGAGATTGTATATAAAATATTAACCAATGAATTTGTTTGTTGAAATGGGTGTAGTTATTGAGTGTAGATTTTGAGGAAGTGTAACGATATCTAGCTTAATGACATTTCATTAGATATAAGTATATGTGGTATATATCGTAGAGCTTTTATGCTACTAAATCCTCTGTAGCCTGTTTTCCATCTTTTATTTAATAGACATTTTCTCTCATTACCGGTACTGTATCTCATTTCTCGAGTTACTCTCAAAGAACTCACTCTGATGAGCATTCATACAGAGAAAAAAGAACAAAGAGATGGACTTTATTCTCGGGCAGCTTAAATCAACTAATCACGTGTTCATGGTGTTTATCTCATAACCATTGCCCAAAATAATAGCCATTCAATTGAGCCTCTTCGACATCAACTTTAAGGTTCCGAGAACTTCACACTTTGAACTTTGAATATAAATTATGAAAACTTTGAAAATTATTGGATGAAAATGGAAATGATATAGCTGATTTACAAGTAGGGTGACTTTCCAAATACTTTGCAATATTACATCTCATTGAAGGCATTCAAATACACAATTTTTACAGTAATTCATGAAATAAAATATTTAAATGTAAGTGATCATCTATGTCTCACATCAAGCTAGATGCGTTCTGAAATATAGCATTGTGAAGCTCTTATTGAGCTGTGTACATCAGCATAAACCGTTCCACTTGATCTCTACTATATCAAAAACCCACAGACTTTCCACCAAATTACCATCCAATTTTTGTTATACTTACATCCAAGGTCTTGTATATGGCGTTATCTATAGCTTAATTTGATAGTCTAAGTATTCATAAATCCAGAAGCACCACTCATCCCCGACTGTTACCAATCGGCTTGAAAGTTTCTTCTGATCATTTTGATACTACGAACGGTCCAATTCTGACATTTCAAGAAAAGGGTTTAATACGAGATTTAGACATTTCGAGCTGGCTATAGTTTAATTTGACAGTATAACTGGAAGTCGAATAAATGAAATTTCAACAGTGCCAGTTTCAAGTGACAAACACCATTGATCTCATTGTCTTCCGCTGATCAATTCGAAACTACTAACGGGTAAATTCTGAGGTTTTAAACAATTGCTTTTATTAATCCGAGCTTGCTATAGCTAAATTTGGCATTAAAAACTAGAAGTCAAATAAATACCAATCCAACAGCACCACTCGTCTAGGTATATCATAATTGTGATCAGCCTTCTCTTCTGATCATTTTGATACCACTAACGATCTACATCTGAGGTTTCAAAAAAACTGACGTTTGTAATTTTATTCGAGACTGCTATAGCTTAATTAGTTGTAAAACTAGAGGCCAAATATGTTTGGATCTACAAGCACCACTCAGTTTGGACTACCACCACTAAATTTTGCTTCTTCTTATCATCATTTTGATACCACCAACGCGTTTCTCTGAGATTTTAATTATAAATGTTTTTTAAAATCCCAAGTGGCTAATTATAGCTTAATTTGACGGTAAAACTAGGCCTCAAAAACTTTTGTACCTGGAAGCACCACATACCTGGGAATGGTGCCATGAAACTCACATCCTTTTCCTGATCACATTGATTCTAACAATGGCCCAATTATGAGGCTTTACAAAACTGCTTCTAATTCAAGTTGGTTAGTTATAGCTTAATTAGGATGAATTACTCGAAGTCATAGAGATAATGCTTCAGAAGCACCAGTCACTTCTGACTGGCACAGTTGAACCCTGCATCTTTTCTGATCAATTCGATACCACCAACCGGCCATTTCGGACTTTCTCAAAAACCATTCCAAATTCGGCTATACCTTAATATCACAGTATAACTAGATGTCAAGTATATCTGAATTCAGAGGCTCCACAAAGCTCAGATTATAACCATTACGTTTAGAAGCCTATTCTGATCATTTTGGTACCACTAACGGATCACTTTTGAGATTTTGATAAACTACTTCTGATTGCAGCTTTTTTTGATAGTTATTTTTTAACTATAGCTTAATTTGGCTGTCTAATGAGATGTCGAATAAATCTAGACCCAGCAACACCATTGATTACTAGCTACTGCCCCTGGACCATTCTCCTTTTCCTCATCATTTTGATACCACTAACGGGCCATTTCTGGGGTTTTGAAAAACCGTTTCCACAGAGTTAGTCAGGGTTAGTCAGGGTTTCGCAGTGTAAGATTCATTGAACGGCAATAACCGGCACTAGGTATATAGCTATAATGCATCTTAAGAAAAGAAAAATACTTTTTTTGTTATACTTATCCCATTTACTATTTTTTTTGTTATACTTATCCCATTTACTATGTTAGGAGCTTTCGAGTTGGCTATAGCTTAATTCCGCTGTTTAGCGAGAAGTTGAATAAACATGGACTTAGAAGCACTACTAACCTGAAACGAGCATCACTAAAGTCATCTCCTTCTTCTGATCATTTTGATACCACCAACGGGTATATTCTGAGGTATCACAAAATTACTAACGATTCGACTATAGCTTAATCTGGCTGTAGACCTAGAAGTCCACCTTTTCTAGACCTTGCAAGCACCGCTTATATAGGACTATTGTCATTAAAATCAGCTTCTTCTGCTCATCATTTTGATATCATCAATGGGTATATTCTGAGGTTATTTCAATCCGAGTTCGCTGAAAAAGCAGCATAAAACAGCTGAGTATTGTCTCGAAGCAGTTTTATATAAAGAAGTGGGCAACTTCATGGCTTACTGTCTCAGAAAACATATTTCACAACAAAACAATTCAAACTATTTACATCTATATCTGGCTTTCTAATGTCCCTAGGAGCAGTGCAGCGAGCTGAACAAAGCTAACTAATGTCCTCATGAGCATGAATTCACGATCTTTTCTTCAGAGCAGTAGAATAACTATTCCTTCTGGTTCAGAATAGCTCACTTTATTGCTATTGCGTTTTTCGGAGCAGTTCGCTACACTTGTATTTCACTCAAAGAAATAATCTGAAATCACCTCCCATTATACGGCTAAGAAGACACCTGAGGTTAGTGAGTTGTGTTATTCGATAGCTCTCAATCCCACGAATCCAGTCATCCAACTTATATTCTTCTCTGATATCTACATCAAAAGTTCATCGATTTGTTCACTTCCCCATAATCAAAGTTGTGTCCCACATACGGATGTTTATTAATACCATTGGAAAGCCCCAGACCTGGAGATTTCACAACTGAGATCCATTTCCCCCCAAAATGTCTATATCAACAGTTATCGCAATTCTCAACTACACCGCCCATTCAAAGTTCTGTTTCTTTCCCATCTTTATCCCGTTCAAGACACCTGCATTATCACCATCTGAACGAAACAGAACACCACAACTTATGAAACCATCTGTGAGAACGAATACTCACCCGCTAACCTCCTAACTAACACCATTGGAATGCCCCCGCTCCGCTCATTCCAGCCATCTACTTTTCATCCCTCTAGCACCACTCCATCAAAAGTTGTCCTAAATCTCATCTGTCCCTTTCTCGTCTTTATCCCAATCCGTCTTCTTGCGTTTCTATCAGATGACCAACAAAAAGACAAACAACACACACAAACATACTTGTCATTTATTTTAAATATACACTCCATTCTCCTTCTTCCCAACAACAAAACTACGATACTTATTTATACAGCACCACTTACACAACACTATGTCTGGAATCTTACTAATCATCAACACATTTATTAAGCTCTAAGCGATACAGATTCTAAACACAGGCAAGGAAGACAAACATTGAGTGATGTCAATGTGGACGTGGGGAACATTTCACTATCACTCAATGAGCATGGGGAACATTTCGCTACCGCTCAATGTTACCGCTCAATGTTCACATAAAGCCCTTATCCAACGCCTGAATCGCTCTCGTATCCTCTCCCCACTGAACCTTTTCATAGGGAATATCCTGGGCCTTCAACAAGGACGCAACAGAAGGCAATTCCAGCTTGACTTCTTTGGCGGACGGAGGAAGAGCAGGAGAAGCAGCACGCTTCAGCGACGATCGGGGCACGTGACTCAGATGAGGCGACGACACCGCACGTGACTGCACCCGGGGCGACGTGTGCGAGATGGGGCTCACGTGACCGGACGACACGGAGCGCGCATGGGCGTGGGCGTGGGCCGAGGCGGAGGCAGAGGCGGTCCGCACGTGGCCCTTGATCGAGTTCTTGCGCACGTGACCGTTCACGTGACCGGGGGGACTCAGCGCGGGCGAGTGCTGCTCGCGCTTGGGCGACACACGTGACATTTTGGGCGTGGAGCCCAGCTGCGGGGTGGTCACGGGACTGGGGTGCTGGCTCACGTGAGCCGAGGGAGCTCGAGGCGAGGGCACCACGTGCTCCTGCTTGATGGTCACGTGGGACCCGGGGGGAGTGGGGTGGCCAGGCATGGGCGAGCCGTTGGGCAAGCCACTGGGAGGCACGTGACCGTTGGGGTGGCCCACGCTGGGGTGGCCCACGCTGGGATGGGTCACGTGACCGTTCATCCGCGGGGACACGTGGGGCTGGGCCATGGGCTGAGCCATAGGCTGCTGCACGTGATGGGGATGGGGCTGGGGCACGTGATGGGCGTATCCGTTGGGCGCAGGGCCGGGGTAGTACCCGGGAAGAGCCATAGGGTTGGGGTGGTAGTATGGCACGTGTCCCTGGGGTCCGGGATGGCCGGGATGGCCGGGATGGCCGGGGTTGGGGTAGTACGGGGGCTGGGGTTGCGGGTGGTGCTGGGGAGGCCCAAACGGTTGCATGGCAGGGTTGGCAGGGTTGGGGTGGCCTGCCTGGACGGGGTGGCCGGGGTTAGGGCCGGGGGGTCCGTGAGCACCGGGGTGAGGAACAGGGTGGCCATGCGGGCCGGGGTGGCCATGAGCACCAGGAGGACCAGGAGGACCGTGGTTAGGGTGGCCGTGGTTAGGGTGGCCGTGAACCGGTCCATTCGGGTTGACTGCCCCGTTGGGCATGCCAGGGTTGGGGCCGAGACCCTTGCCCTTGGGGTTGTTGTACAGGTCAATCAACGCACTGGCATCGGGATACAGTCCAGGAGGAATCTTGATCTTCTTCAACTTTTCATCTTCACAAGGCTGCAACAAACCGTCTTCAGTTCCAGACCGGTTGAAGTAACTAATTAGATGAAGACGAAGATCGGTCGAAGTGGTGATTGAAAAAGACTGCTTCATGAGACCATCGGGCTTGTATCTGTAGCCCTCGGGAGTGGTGATGAGCTGGATGGAGTCGGGCGAGGGGTCACGTGACGAGGGCGACGCGGAGTGGGACTCCCGTGACTGGTCACGTGCGGCACCGGGGTCGGTGTTGGCGTGCTCCACGGGGCCCGCGCTCACGTGATACACCTCTCCTCCCTCCCGTCTTCCTTCCATTTCTCGGTACGTGAGAAAGCTTCCGCTCACTCGGCTGGCGCTCCAGCTTTTGCCGTCGGTCCACCGTCGCATTCCGGCTTCTCGTTCGTCCCAGACGAAAACCGAACCGGAGCGAATTGACAGACGTTCTTTTTCCGTCAGACGTCGCTGGACTCGAGGCAGGGTGCCCAGTCGACAGGCCTCGAAGAGAATGATGGCGTCCATGGCGGACTTGACATGTCCGTGGTACGTTTCCATTGACATTTTCGAAAAGGCAGGGTCGGAATTGACGGGGGCGCGAATTGAACTGCGGTTGTTGAGTGACGAGTTCGGGACTTGAACTGACAAGTTCGGGAATTGAACTGACGAGCTTTCGAGGTAAGAGCGTCGGTTCGATTCGGGGTTGTGCTAATTAAAAAAAGACTTGTTTTCTTTAATTTGCGAAAGTCGAAGTTAGCAGGGTGCTACTTGTGACTGGATCAGCTAGGCTCAAGTTGGTTTAGCTTAGTTGACGAAGAATACTCGAGATGCCGTATTCCGTTTAGAACTAGTGTGTTCTACCGCTCACGTGATAGTTTGACTCTCACGTGACTAGCGGGTATAAGATTAGTAAGCCAAATCGATTTGAAGACGATTTGACAAGTTTGTTGACAGACTCCACCGGGGTTTAGCGAATTAAATCACTGAAATGTTTGAGGGCACGTGACGTGTGTTGAGGGGGCCACGTGACAGCTAGGGAACACAGATGTTCGTTTGTGTAATGTGTTGTGTTGCGAAAGAAGTGATTTTTGGGCGGGTGTGCCAGAGTATAAATATCGGCAAATGTCTCGATGCAGACAATTTAAACTAGCATTCCCAATATGAGTCTAATCTTATTAGGGCTTTGTTTGGGTTAGAGTTTTGTTAAGGTTCGGGCAAGGTTTGGGCAAGGTTTGGCAGTGGTTTAGGTGCAGTTTGGGTTTGCGGATAGAGGGTTAGGGTAGGGCACGTGACCTGTAGAGAAGAGCTTTTCAGATACTGTGTACACTGTCTTACAATTACTTGTAGTGTATGTTGTGGTCTTCTGAATGTCTCACTACACTGCCCATGTCGTGAGGTTGTTTTGTGACATGGGTAATGTCGTGGGACGACACTTGTGATGTCGTTACTGGGGTACTGGGTTAGGGTAGCCAGGGGTTCCGGCGGTGCTCCGAGATACTGATATTTGGGCTGCTTCCGTGTCCTATTCCGGGTGTATTCCGTTTCTTTTATAGGTGTCTTTGGTATAAATTATGTAAGGTCTTTCTTTATATTACTTTTTTCTCCGTATAAAGTTTGTTAAAGTTCAACTGTGATTGTTGGGGAAAAGTGTATTTCGGCTGCCGAATGATGCACCTCCTAAGCGAAAAAAAGAGGAAAAGAATACGGAGCAATGAGGGAATGAGGGGAAGGTGAGGGTCAGGAGTAGTCGCAAGAAAAATGTGGGAACTGCTCATAAGGTGTGGAAATGTACTCATAAGGTGTCACATGGACGGTGTGGTGACCACATGTTCAATGTAGTGACCACACACTGATAGGTTATGAGCGCATACCCACGACATGGACAATGCAACGGGCGACATATGCCATGTCATGACGTCACGCCACTTTTTCGGCGTTCATCTCTTTTTCCGCCCTATCGACAAGGTGTTTGGAGCCAAGACAGGTTTGAATTGCAAATAAAAAATAATCTATGGAGGTGGAAAAAGGGAGAAGGCGGAATTTGACAAAAGAGGAACAAGAGGAAGGGAGCGGGGAGCTGAACGTGATAGAGGGGGATGCGATAACGGGGTCTGGAGAGTTTGGAGGGTTTTGGTGGAGAAATGAAGGAGTAGGATGAGATATGAGTGATTACGTAAGCGGCAGAAAGTGAGGAGTTGACTTAGAGAGTAGTTAGCAAGATAAATCGATTCCGAGTAACTTGGGGAACAGGTATATTTGGTTCATTTGTGTGTAGCTATTTTATTGCATTTTGTGGAATTGTTTTAGGATATTTCTGTTTATGATTATGTAATAGATAATTATATTGAATTTTTGAATAAAAATGCTAGAATTACGAGAGTTGTACTGTTAGATTCAGCTCGTGTCGGTGATTCCATTTCTATATTTATTAAACTTCTGCGATTTTCCAACCCATTTTTATTTGATTCTCTTTCTTTTTTGTCTACATCACCATATTTTATAAAAGTCCACCTTAATTATCTGATATTCAGATTTCCAACTCTTCTTCTTACACTTCACTTTATTCTTTTTCGAATGTTACACAAACAGATATCCACCCAGAAACACACCAGGAGATACCATGGATACCACCAATGATACCAGATGACTGTGAGTATGTGTTAATTATACCACTCTGCTTCCCTACTAACACAAGATGTTACACAGATGCTGTCGTTACACAGAAGCTGATGTTACACAAAAAGTTGTTAGTTAACAACACACACTTTGAGTGACACAAACACGCCACCTCGTCTCTTGCACTCACCCCCTCGTCCAACCAACACCCGCCGATGGTCTCCGTACGGTCGCCAGAGCTAGTGTGGGCGAGGACTCAGGTGCTAGAGATGGAGTGCTGTGGGAGTGACATGACACGTGTGGTGTTGTTACTAATGACATGGCGTGTAATGTTGTGGCTACGGAGTAACGGTACATGTGTTTGTGTACCACAGAAGCACTGGATCGCCTATGTTGGAGGTGCCAGATTCACTGGTACAAGGATTCCCCATACTGTTCTCCGAGCTGTCTTCATCACGCAAGGACTTACAGGTTCAAGGCTCTCTTCTCAAGAGCATGCTGAGGACTACACTCGGATTTGCAATCTCAGATTATCGTTATCGGACACTGGTTTGTTTCATGTTCCAGTCTCGAAACCCTTCTAGGCTGACTAAGATTGTGCACAGAAGATGACCTTTACTCTCCTTGAAGGCTTCTGACACTACTGATGATCTGTCATCTATGGTGAAGACAAGCCTACCACTTGGATGTCTTGATTCACCTTTGTCAGTTTTCTCAGTCCTGGCTATCAGGAGCTTTCTCCACGCTCTGTTGCTCCTCCACCAGGACACTGTTCTCAGACTACAAGTAGTCACCACCTATGTCTCACCCTGATGGCCTTGTCTCCCTGCAGTCACCAGTAAGGCAGCACCACCTCAGCCTCTTGCCATCTGCCATCTGCCTCCTCTTCCACTAGCCTCTCCCTGCTTCTGTGCATTTCCCCATCTGTCAAGGCGCGGCTATTTTGCTGGCTAGAACACGTCAGTGGAGCCGGGGGGTCCGTCTTTGTGTCACCGACGCTCATCTCTGTCATCGGCCACGTCCGACCGCTCCGCCTGCTCCTATTTCGGGTCACGTGCCCCTGGGCCTATTTCCCGAGCTGCATGGGGCTGCACCCGAACGGTTGCATCTGCAGACGCAGCTTTTTTCAAAAAAAAAAAGTGAAAAAGTGAAACTTGGAAAAAGCTGCGGCACGGAACAAGGAGGGAGCTTCCGAGCCGCCAAAGGGAGGAAGATGGGGCTGTGGGTGGCAGGATGTTGGACGGGAGGCCCGAGGGTGGCCGGGTGCCCGCTTTTGCGTCCGCCTCTTGCTGCCCACATACCCGCCCAGTGGTTGCGGTCTGGCACGGATTCTGGCAACCTTTTGCCACTGGGTTTTGCCCCAAAGTCAACGTCACCCTACGTCACAACAAGCTACTGCAAGCGGGCTTTGTGTGCAGGAGTTTGGGTGAGTGCTTATTTACGGTTGCGCTGCAGACGCTGCCGCTGAGACGCACCCCCGAAAGTGAGACGCTGCATGACTGTAACCTGAGACAGAAGTAAAATGAGGCCCACAAGACAAGGGCGGGGCACCACGAATGAAACTGTCAACAAGGTTACTTAAGCTCGGGGGGTGAGTGGTGTGGTTGGTGGTGGATGTGGTGGTGGTAGATGGGGTGGGGTGGTGGGTGGTGGGTGGTGGAATGGCTGCTATCTGGTTCCTATGTGGCGGCTATTTCAGCGGCTATCTCGCGGCTCTTCGTCTATCTGCGGCTCTGGACAAAATTGTTCGTGTGCTACCGAAAAGTTGCTGTGCACTTGTACAGTAGTAATTCCGCCACTTTTCCACATATCCACGGTCGGCCCACAATTCTGTCTCGTCTTTGTGCCCACAAATAACCGCTTCTAGACGGTACTGTACCCGATAGTGTCGTTTATTTGTACCAGTACATCTAGTTGCGAGTCTCCGTCCTGAGATTTGCTTTTTCTAGCTCGTTACTGTAACTTACAGCAAGCGGCTTACATTAAACCTTTACTTTTCGAAAAGAAAGCTATTGTAAGAATATGTCAGATTTTGTAACGTGGAAAAGTTTATTTTCTGGACATGGTCGAAATGAAGAACGGAAGAGATGATGAGTTTTGACAATGCAGTCACGTGAGGGTTATGACTGTGATCAGCTCGATCACGTGACCTCACCCATGTTCCTTGTTTCTCTTTGTGTCACGCAAAGTTTCATTTTATTCAGCCTCAACTCTCTATCTCGGAGTCCGGAACGTCATGCACTCTGGTAACTAATTTAGTTGGCCTGCGTCAAGTAGAGATGTGAAACTGGGTCACGTGACCACCCCAAACAACACACGTCGTCTGTCCTGGTCACGTGGTTCTCACGTGATCTATTTCCTCAACCACTTTCACCGTCCATTTTCTTATCTTTTCCATCTAGCGGAGAATACCTGTCAATCTGTAATCACGTGGTCGCTCCGACTGTTCCCGAGTCGTGCGTTTCTCACGCATTAGCAAGGATTTGTAATGCGTCAGGGACGTACAGACAGTATTTGAGCAAAATGAGAAGTTGGTGGAGAAATGGGGATCGGTGAGGAAACATAGTAGTGGTCACGTGTTTGGTGTCATTGTGATCCTTGAGATCACCTGATTACTCCTATGTAACTCTTATCACGTGATCTCTATTGTTGATGCAGTTAACGCGCTTCTTATCCCTCCCCATCTCCAGACCTTTGATACTCCGTCTATCTCCTACTACCCCTTCGGGCAGCTCTCCCGCAGTGGTAGATGCGCCATGCAGGTTCCCTCGACTATGGCATATTTCTTCGACGTTTTTCGACGTTTTTCGACGTTTTTCGACGCTTTCAAAAACCCGCGGAGACTTCCGAAACTTGGGGAGAGGTTTGGACTGGATAAAGTGCGTCAGATGGAGCACAATGATGGAGAGATGGACGCTTTCGGATGAGTATTCCAGGAGTTGTGGATGTTTGCGTGATTTTTGAAAATTTGGAAAATTGGATTTTCGTCTAGAAACGCCAGGAATGCTCGGAAAAGCTCGCGGAGTTCGCCGTCGCACTCCCCCCAGGCTCCTTAACCACCCTGAACTGTTTCAAACCCACTAGCCGCTGTCAAATCTCTCCAAACTCACGCTTCTCCTCAACACTAACCTTGAACAAGTCTATTTAAGAAACTCAACAAATCTAAACACAAATCTTGTCTGCGTTTATTTGGAGGAGCACGTTTTGGAAGATGTAGACGTCGCGGAAGCAAGAGGAATACATGAATCGACTCGGAATCATCGGTTTCCTCACCATTTCCTTCTCGCCGAAGCTCCAGCTCCACTCCCCGCCATTCTATCCCTATAAGCCTCAAAACACGACGCTCCAAAGAGTTCGAGACATGGTGAGCTAAGATCGGCTACTTTTGACAGCAACGTCATCTGACAAGGATCACAGGAGTGCAAGTGAACGTGTGGGGGAAAAGCTGGTTTTGTGGGCGAACCAGAGGTCTCACCGCAACATGGAGTGCTCTGGTGTGTCCGCGAGATCTTCCTCTTTCCATTGCTACCCTTCATTACCTTTTCTGACCGCTCCTTTGTATTTTGTCGCTATGTTGTCCACCTGTTTACAAATACATGCCATCGCAACTCCTACCTCACCACAACAACGCTGTCGTGGGCACCACACCCCCTCTGTCGTGGGCACCACACCCCCTCTGTCGTGGGCACCACACCCCCTCTGTCATGGCACAACATGGGCCGTGTCATTTGTGGTGGGCACGACATGGGCAGTGTCGCAAAGTTTAAAAAAGATGGGCACAAGAGATGGATGGATGATTCGCGGTCTCAAAGACAGCTAAACCTGATGTTTGGCATATCATTTTGATCGCCCAGATCTCCCCAACATTCCTACATCCTTCAAAACACTCCACCACGTCTGTATCGTCCACACCAGCATTTCATCTCCAATTTGTCCCGTAATACACTGGGAATACGTTAATGCCTCTGACGGACATTTGTGACGTACACTGCTCATCTACATCCCACGCACGTTAACCGCCGGGCAAAAAGCGCACAAGTCGCTGGAAAAACGAGCCACAGACAAACGGACACATCTGACGTATTCTCCTCGCTCCGACGGCCGTATCCCATGTTCAAAATCCTAAATATGTCTATTTCCCGGGGACATGGTTGGGTTCCTAGTTTATGAACGGCATCAAATAAGGTTTGACATAAGCGAAAAGCTAAAATTGGCAAAAATAAAGTTATCCGCCAAGGTAGCTTAGTCAGCAGAGAAAAAACTGGACACAAAACGCACCCATAAAACACACGGATCGATTTCCCCCTGTTTCCGTTACCCGCGTTACCAACTCTAATTACCTCAAAATAAGGTTGGTCCCCACAATATGCGGGAGGCCCGAATAGGCAATTACCTTTTCCGGAAGGTCCTCTGCATGTTGCTTTTCCGAAATCTTGGCGCAACAGCGTTTTAGCGAGTTTTGCTGCATATTTCATGCACGCTTAAAAAGCCACGGATTTAGTTGAGGGATTAACTAAGTTAGTGGAGATTTGAGAAGAGCGATAAAGTGGTGAGAAACAGGGGAAACTGCTGGTGGAGTTGAGGGTGTGGTGAGGTGGTGGGGGGGAATCTATTCACGTGACTTGTTTTCCAAAATCTCCTCATTTGACCATCCCAAACCACTCTCTCTTTCTACATCTTCAGACTATAACAGTTTCTTATAGAACCCCTATGACCCCTATAAACTCCCTGCGCTCTCCTTCTTTTCATACATGCATGCCCACCCCTGGTCTTTCTGGGCTAAAAAAAAACCTAGCCTTTTTTTCTCTAATGAGAGTGTCAACTAATGTAGTTGAGGTAGGTTAAGTAAAGGCAGAGTAAAGGGAATGTCTACAACTCGACGAGAAAACGAGCTACAACGAAAAGGGTACTTTTATCGGAATCCCCGTCTCGTCCTCTATCTACCCACCATTCTCTCTTCTCTCCTCTCTTTTTCTCCACTTTTTTTAACGGCTAGTTCTTCCCCTCCTATACTCCTCGGAATTCCGTAAACATACAACTGCAACCCAGAATGTTTTTAGTAAAACGCTAACCTAGTTAGTTGCGACCGTAAGGTAGGTTCTTGTAGCCTTATGACCACGGCAGAGGTATTTTAGCCACTTTTTAGTTAATGAAGAAAGTGGAGGAACGAAAAGAATTACAAAACATGAAATAACACAGAGAGAGACTCCAGAATCGGAGTCAGCGTTATGTCTGCTATCAGATATCACGTGACCAGCTCCCATTCATTTCGCTCTTGTTTTCATTCAGTTAAACGACTTTCCCTCTTCCACCTACCCGTGGACTTAGATAGTTCATTTTAGCCGCTTTTTAACCGCTTTTTAGCAGTCTTTTAACTCCGTTTAGCCGCTTTTCACAGACCACTTTAGCCGTCTTTAGCCGCTACTTGTAGATACCTGCTAACTCGAGACAACCCTAGAGGGTCCGGAAACGGTGCTAGAAGATGGGGGGGAGGAGTCACGTGATGAGTCATGTGTGAGTCATGTGACGGAGTTTGATGTCACGTGACAAACTGCCACAATTGTGGGTCACGTGACTTGTTTGAGGTCTGAAACTCGTCCTCCAGTTACTAAGATGATTGTCAGAGATTTATAAAGAAGTAATCTCCGAGTCAAATGTGACAAAAAGTGCTCTCGTTCATAGTTCCGACTGAGTTAAATCAACTAGTACACTTTTCACAGATGTCAATGCACTACTTGGTCTTTTGTGCGGTTTCTATAATTTTGATTAGTCAGCTGCTTAGTAATCCGCTTAGTAAGCACTTTTGATATATTGGTGGAATAACTTTGGACATAAGCTGAGTGGATTGTGGGTGGTATTTTTAATGCTATTTTGAAGTTTCTCACGTGATTGAAGAAGATTTGATGTTTTGACAGGCTGAGCTGAATCAGTATGGACATGCTTGTTGGGTGACATATATCTGTGAAATTTGAAGTGTTGGAAAATGAGAAGAGTCCGAGAAACGAGCAGTGACGTTGAGGGGATTGTTGGGGGAACCAGATTGGACGTTTTTGACTGGATCATTTCAGTTTTGACGTTTTGAGACACATCCCAGTTTAATCAATTTAGTTGATGTGTTTGTTGGGAGATAAGTAAGGTACTTGTCATATAGTCAAGTATCTAACAACACTTTGTGAGATGTCAACTACAAGTACTTGTAAGGACTACAAGTAATGAGTTATTCTTTCAGTAAACTCAAGAAAGAGCAATAATAACTGTGAAGATGTTTAAAGTCCCTGGGACTGATTCTTACGGTCTACTTTCAAGACATGTTCATATGTAATTGGAGTGTTTAGTTGTATACCTTCAAAATCAAATAAACACGATAACTCCATCAAAAAAAGAGATGTAAGATAAATAATTGTTGAGCACATTCCTCTTTCGCAATGGAGCAGATTTGTCAAGTGCTCAGTGTTCCATCTGTCTTCATTCTCAGAGGGTAGGTAAAATACTTCATCAGAACATGTTACTTGTACAAGTACAGTAGTAGGACATGTGATA
Source organism: Yarrowia sp. JCM 30696 (assembly GCA_001600535.1). Classification (NCBI taxonomy): domain Eukaryota; kingdom Fungi; phylum Ascomycota; class Dipodascomycetes; order Dipodascales; genus Yarrowia; species Yarrowia sp. JCM 30696. Next base: position 506,911 of record BCKG01000006.1, read on the forward strand.
AAAGATAGTGATATTGTTGATTCACATAGTTTGTACTAGAACCGATCTTCTTTCAATAGTTCTCTTGACTCACTCCTCCTAGGAACATGAATGTCAGCCATTGTAGTTCTATTCTGAAAAGACATCCATGAAGACCGATAACATAAAATCAATCAACATCTAGTCTTAAGAGTATATATTCCACCAGTGAACAGTTTCTAACCACCCTCTTATCATCCAGAGTTCTCTTTTATTTCTTTGAATTTCTTTGAACTTCTTTGATTTATTCCACTCTGTAAAAATCACCACCTTATTTCGTTACACAAAACCAGCTCACTCTAAAGTCCACCTTAATGCCACCTGTCCTCTCTTCTTCCTCCACACCACTTTATTCACACCACTCATTCCAGTCTTCTCAACCAGCACAAAGCGGCGGACGCAATCATGTTATGTCTCCAATTCGGCGTGCTGTGAGAGAGGGGGGGAAGGGGGGGGGAGGTGGTGTGGGGGAGAATGTGGTGATAATGATGAGAGAGTGGTGGTGAGTTACTAACAACTTTCATGATGTGACTGGGGTCATCCACGATGTGACTGGTTACGTGGTGTGACTGGTTACATTCGCGATGTCTGGTGTTGCTGGGGACCACAGTCTCTCAATACCACAGCTTGTCACTGGTGAGGGTGACTTGGCCTTCCTACTAACCTGACTACAGTCTCTACTAAGCGCACAGTCACGCTGAGAACTGACACATCGCATGAACACGACTAGTCAATTTCCAGAGGACAGATCATCTAATCTGTGACGTGCGTACCTACTAACAACCCAACCGGTACTAACAACTAGCACTTGAGCTCGCTCATCACAGCTGGCACTCATGCTCGCTGTTTGTGCAACAGTCGAGCACGTTGTGAGTGCTTCACTCGAGCTCGTTCATCACAGCTGCCATCTATGCTTGCTGGTTGTGTTGGTATCCAACTCACTAACTAGGAAACTACTTGCTCACTGTTTGTGTCGCACTTGCTCACCTGAACTAACAGCTGGCACTACTGGTACGTGCTCTCTGCTTGTGTTCTTCTCATTCACACACAACTCGCACTACTGTACGTGCTCGTTGGCACTCACAACTCGCCCTCAGCTCGTTGACTGGGTTACATCTATACATACATTCCTTACATACCTGCTGCACTTATCATCAAGTGGCCTTGAGCCAACTTCAACAACACAGCTCCCGTTAGTTGCAGGTCAAGCCCTTGCCTGACCACGGCGACTCAAAGGACTTTCCTTCTTGTCCACCTTGACTCCAAACTTCGTTCGTCGTGTCAAGATGTTAGAAATCGCCAAACAACTTTCCGTACGGATCCGGACACACGATTCCGTAGTCCAGCTCCTCCTCCGGATAGCTGTCGAACAAGGACGTGTCGCCGACGCCGCTCTGGATGGGCGGCTCGTAGGGCGTCTCAATGTCCTTGGACAGCAGCTTTTCCCAGATGACCTCGCTGAACCACGGGTGGTTCTTGACGTCCTGGGGTCCTCCCTGGAGGTTGCCGTATCGCCGGGTCAGGTCCTTGGTGATGAGCTTGGTCAGCAGATCGGTCACGTCCGGGTGCAGGTAGCTGGGGTACCGCACGTGGCCCATGAGGATGTTTTCGTACGTCTTCATGGGGGTGTGGTCGTAGAAGGGCGTGTAGCCCGTGAGCATCTCGTAGATGAGAATGCCGAGACTCCACCAGTCCACGGACTTGTTGTAGGCCTTGGTGGTGACCACCTCCGGGGCAATGTAGTCCGGGGTGCCGCACAGCGTCCAGGTCACGTCGCGCACCTCCTTGGCAAAGCCAAAGTCCGTGATCTTGATGTGGCCGTTCTTGTCCAGCAGAATGTTCTCGGGCTTGAGGTCCCGGTAGATGATGTTGTGCGAGTGCAGGTACTCCAGCGCCAGGGTCACCTCGGCGGCGTAGAACTTGGCCACGGGGTTGGGGAACCGCTGGCTTTTCCTCAGCAGCGAAAACAGCTCGCCGCCCTCCACGTAGTCCATCACCATGAACAGGTTTTTGGAGTCCTGGAACGTGCCCCACATGCGGATCAGGAAGGGGTGCTCCACCAGCTTGAGCATCCGCCGCTCGTCGTTGGTGTGCTCCACCTGCTTCATCTTGACAATCTGCGCCTTTTTCAGCACCTTGATGGCGTAGTACCGGTTGTTGTGCACCGACCGCACCAGGTGCACTCGGCCAAACGAGCCCGTGCCCAGCGTGCGCTGGATCGAAAAGTCCGTCAGCGAGTACTTGCCCTTGGACACGGTGCTTCTATTAGGAAGAGATGCCATGTGTGAGTGTGGTGGTGGGTGTGGTGGTGAGTAATGAGAAGGTGTGTAAGGAGTGGGGGATATTACCGTGGGGGGATTTTGGTGCTGCAAGGATTCGTGCTGCAACTTTGCCCGTGAAACGTCTGTATCTCGTCAATTGCGTCCAACTAACACAATCTCGTCCCAGTGCTAACGTATCGTGCGCTGGCGTGTCGACACCTGCAGAGGTTAACTTAGGGTTAGGGGAGCGAGTGGGGAAGCCCGAGGGAGAACGGGCGGTGGGGGGTTTGGGCGCGGATTTAGCCGGATTAGGAGGAGAAGGGTTGGGGGAGCAGATTCCGATATTCGGCGTTCTTCTGGCGTGTCTGGATGGTGAGTTATTGCGTTGTCTGAGGCATTACATAAATACAGCCGAAACCTTAATTGTCGCTGCTTATGTAAGAAAATAAATGCAAGGAGGAGAGATGGGTGTTAATACGATGGGGCGGGTGGGGGGTTGTGAGGTGGTGATGGTGGTGGTGGTGATTGAGATATGGACTTGTTTATGTCGTTTTCTGAAATATGACCTATATCGTCGTTTGGCCCAATTGGGCAGGAGGTGGGAGAGGTGATTAGTAAGCGGATTAGTAAGCGGATTATGTAAGCTGCTTAGTAAGCAGAATTTGGGAAGCGAGATTTGGGTGTTGAAATTGACCAGAGGTAAGGGGGGGGGGGTAGAATGGATACGGTAAATGAGTTGCTGTGGTTTTGTTCATTGGCTTGTTGTCTTCCTGGTGTCGTTTTATGCCATTTCTCAAATGACAAGGTGCTTAGTAATCACACTTACATAATCACGCTTACATAATCTGCTTACTAAGCATCTTTCCCGCTAGCTTCGTTTTGGTCCAAAAGGGAACAATCAAGGCTGCTTTGAGCGAGGGGTATGCAGGGTGCAGAATGGAGGCTAGTGATAGGTTGAAAAGGTAGTGAGGATGAGGATGAGGTGTTCTAGAGAGTGAAAAGGTGATGTTTTGAGAAGTTGGATGTTAGCGTATTAGTGATGAATATTGAAGGCCATGAGAGAGTGGAGGTAATACACCGGCGTCTAGGAGTCTCTTGAAATAGTTCATGTTTAATTAGCAGTATTATTGATAGAGCTAGACTAAAACGGAGATAAGAAGCTAGTGGTGTCGGAAATTACATTAAACAGATGTGGTTGACTAGGGAGCTGGCTAGATGGGGAATATGGGTGCTGAGAAGTGCGATGGTGAATTCTGATTGAGGACATCTACTTTGGATAAGAAATTGGAAGGGTTTTGTTGACTTCAGAAGGAGATGCTTAAAAGTGTCATAAAACAATGAATCGATTGCCAGAAAAGACAAGACCAGTGTGGAACTACTCTTAAAATCCTAGCAATTATTGTGACAGTAGCTTCGTATTCATAGCACCACTACCCACCACGTAACGTTGGTTCTCATTCCTGTCCATCTGCTGTAACGTTACAACTCGATCAGATGAGCATCTAGGAACATAGAGACGATTAGGCTGGATGAGGGGCTAGTGGGATCCATTTCCGGTGTTCAGCGTTCATTTTGAGTGAGTAGTAGTGTTCTGAAAAGCTCGTAGTGTAACAGGATGAGGAGTAAAAGGTTTATGTAATCAGAAAAGGAAGATAAATGTTCCAAGTATGTTGTTCATGGTATCAAAAGAATCAGATCGATCTCATGAGTACGCCAGTATTACTGTTGTATCTCCAGCTACTCTCACCGTCGAGTTATCCCTCTTCTTGTTACCGGCGCACCTCACAGCCACAGAAAGAATATCACTCAAAAAGTATTCCCACCTGCATCAATTCTGTCCTGTCTCCTCGAGCAATTTACGCTTACTTCTTTCTATTTATGTCGTATCTTTATCTGCATCTTGTTAGAGTTGATGCAATGGTAATCGAATCCATCTCCGAATTTTCTTCGGAAGGAAGTAGAGCGTTCCGAGAGGAAAAAGTGGAGTTTTTTGGTGTTAAAATGGAGCTCCTGACGAGATGGATCCGATGGAGTTATTGAAACTGAATTCCAAGTTTTGCTAAGAGACAATTTTTGTACCTTCATCAAATGTCCTGTTTGCTCTCACTTTCGAATCCCGGAAGAAACGGATGCTTGAAGATCTTTTTGATTTTTCATACATGCTGTGAGCGGCACCGTATGTCTTGGAACTGTGGATCTTTCTACGAGTACTCTGGATGATGAAGTGAAGGGTATATGATTTTTACTCAGATGAAGCAGAGAAGTTGCCATAAAATGTTGAATATGAAAGGTTTGATTATGTAAGCGTTTCTGGTGGTCTCTGATATCGACAAGATGCGAACTTGATAGTCTCTTGCCTTCTGTTGGCTTTGTTCGTTGTTTGAAGGGATCATCGTATATGCATCTCAAAAAGTGAAATAAAAAGCAAAGCGCGGCTAATTAATGGAAAAACAGAAAAAGTAGAAAGTCTCTGGGATTGAAAAGTGAAGGAGGGAAAGTGTTGGGGTCAAGATTTATAACTGCATGGTTGTGTTGAATATGAAGATCATTGTTACATTGTACAATAAAGATAGTTGTATAAGGTAGTGATGATTAGTAAGAGTCTTGCAATAGTAACATATGACAAAGATATACTGGAATATGTGTTTGAGATCTTGTGGTAGTTGGCATCTCTTTGAATCTTCAGTATATCCGATATATGATGTTGGATGTCAAGGATGTAAGAGTAGAGATTCAGTGACCAGATATCGTTCAGGTGGATGTATGACTTCTCTGAAGAGCTGTCAAACAGTGAGTGAGGTGAATTGTGAACATGTCTTGATCTTGGATTCGAATTTGCTAATGAAATATTGTCAGCCGACTCACCATACACGAACTCGATGATCGAGAAACACTCAGAAAGAGTAACACTCAGAAAGAGAAACACTCAGAAAGCACTTATCCTCTTCAAGGGTTCTGTCAGTTTGCACAGAGTTCAGATAATGCATTTCGAGCCTTATCGCAACTTTATCAATCTAGTGCTCGAGGAGAAGTAAACTTGAAATCCACAATCTAGGTGCCTTTGCCTACCTACAATAGTTGGCGTTACTACTTCAATGACTTTGAACACTTTTGGGAGAGACAGACGAATACAAAACTGTCAAGGTACAGTTCCAATTATTGATGTGAACATGGGTTGTCAATCAGAAAAGATCTATGAATCTTCTAGGCCTTTGAAATCCATTGGTCATCTCAGAAACATTCCCTTCATCTAGTCTCATTAAGGAAGAATAAACAAAGAGCTACCCACTTTCCAACAAGTAGATATAACAGGGAGACATATCGCTAGAAAGAAAACCCCATCGGATGTCAAAGTTCTTTGTTACATCAAAATACCTCTTGTATTCTTCTTCAAGCTCGATGCTTCCATATCCTCCCTAAAACTAGACTCACTTACAATTTCTACAAGAGAAAAAGTCCTGAATAGTTCGCCATTGCCTTTTGCCAGCATTAAAAGAGCCAATTGTATATTTTTAATGATTCAATTTCGTTAGAAATCGACTCCTTGAAGTATACTGCTATAAACACAAGGATAAAACAACGGGACACAGAATCTTCCACAAAAGAGATGAGCAAAAGTGGACTAAACGTAACTAATTACATAATCCCATATAATCATCTCACCTACACCACTTCCATTTTCCATACATCATCACTCCACTAAAGCCACACCAATGTCCCACATCTTTACTTAAACTCCTCACCTGCATACTTATCATGCATCGTTAAAAGCTAACAAATTGCAACCTTCATCAACAACACCTGATACACCCTTCTCAACCCCACAGTCGACCCAATAATAACCACATGGCAAAACCAACACCGAAAAAGACTTACCACCTACTTACCAACAATTTCCCCCCCACCCGACCTGCTTACATAAGCACCCCTTTATCAAAACCTTATCATTTTCGAGCCGCACGATAACGAACTTGTCTTCTCTTTCTCCATGGTTTCGGAAAAACACGCTACGGGCCGACTAGTGGAGGTCCAGCTGGGCGGCGGCAATGTCGGCAAAATCCAGGTCAGCGAGAGTGAGCGTGCAGTGATTTTTAGCCGCCCCAACGGCTCTGTTTTCCGGTCTCGAACTGCTACTGTGGCGTTGGAGGCATCATTGATGAAGTCAGCAGATGAAGCGGTTAATTCTGCGGCTAAGTCTGCGGCTACATCGGCTAAAGCCGCTAATCCTCCTACGTCTCCATTCCAACCGTTCAAATTCAACACTACTATTTCAGGAACATTCAACTTTGGACCGTCAAGTTCATCTTTCAAGACTTCTCAAACAGGACCGTTCTGGAGATACTACGTTCGAAACGAGGTCTTGTATGTGTTTCTCAAGTACAAGGGGGAGCATTTTTACCTGAAAGTGGTTCTTTCTTCGTCGTCAGGACAACTAATCAATGCTGAAGAGTATAGGAGAAATGTGTCAGGTTCAGAGCGTTCAAGTGTTCTTAAATCCACTCATAACCTGTCAGGTGTGAGAGAAAAGATGCTTCATAAAGCTGATTTTCATCTTCGCTGCAGAGACGGTGTTATTCCGGTTCATACTCTGATTTTGGAGACGTATTGGCCTTGGTTTGAGAGGTGGAAAAACGGACAATGCGAAAATATCGGAAAAAGTGAGAAAACTGAAAAAAATGAAAAAACTCTTCAAATGGATTTCCCCTCAGACTGGATCGAAATTCTCGTCTCGTTCATCTACGGTCAACCTGTCTCTATGACTCTCGAACAGGCTGAAGGGCTTTTAATGGTTGGTGACAAGTATGAGCTTCGAGAGTTAGTGGAGATGGCTACTGATGTGCTCATGAGGTCAGGAGAGGAGGAGGTGGGTTGGAAACGTGCTTCAACGTCGGTGAACGAAATGTGTGGTTCTAAGAAGTGTCAGACTAGGAAGAATGAAGATACCACAACCGAGACTCTGGGAAGGTATTTTGATACGTTGAAGATTAGTGGTGTGAGTGAGGTGAAGATATAGGGTTTTTCAGTATATATAATTGATATGTTCTTCATTTGAAATCCAGTTGGGTCTAAGAATTGTGATATGAACAAATTGCTTATCAACCAATGACTCCTTTACAAGCACTCAAGAGCAGTGGCTTATCAGGGATTCACTTCTTTCACGATACCTGTACCTAAATTGATATAGATTCCTCAAAGTTTCCATTCTAATGTCTCCTACCGTACCTACCTCATACCCACTTCAGATGTCGTTCCCTTGCAAAAAACCAAAACACAACGTTACTAGTATCAAACTGACCGCTAGAGGATGGAAAATACAGCGGTACCGTTTATTCATCTCTAGCTCTCTGCAGTTACGAGATATTACCACTTTCCCCTACGCCATATTTAAGCTATAGGCAAAAAAAAAAAAAAAAAAAAAAAAAAAAAAGGTGTTTTTGCACTAACTGGTTAGAAGTCAGTCAGAGCAATGAAATTGAGGCACTAGCCTTGTTGCACCATAACCACATCCCAGGTGAGTTCCCATATCTCTATCTCTCAAACTGACAGAGTTATGACACTTCTGTATTTAGTTGATATCGCTAAGTAATCTACTTTGACCAGATTAACGTAGTTGGCATGTGTAAGTAAATAGTTGTCGAAGATAAGTAAATAGTTGGCGAAGATAAGTATTTTAGTCGATAGGACAAGTAAATAGTTGACAGGACAAGTAAAATAGTTGACAGGACAAGTAAATAGTTGACAGGACAAGTAAATAGTTGACAGGACAAGTAAAATAGTTGACCTAGCTAAGTAAATAGTTGACACCAATACTCCAGTACTCACCCAACCTACGTCTTCAATTCCGTTAGTATTAATTAAGTGTTTAAATAGCCCCCTCAGCCGCCTGTCCTAGTTCGGCAGCTTGCCCTCCTTTCTGCTCTGCTGGTATCGTTCCAAAACGACCATGCCGTAGACAACCAGAGCTACCAGTCCCAGGAAGAGCAGAATGGCGCCCGCGAGCTCCAGCAGCGAGTGCTCGTTGTGTTTCGGCTGCTGAGCCTTCTCCAGCATTTTGACGATAGTGTCTAGACGAGCTTCAATAGCCGTCAGACGAGCTCCAAAGTCAGAGGAGGCAGAAGTGGAATCAACCTGGATAGAAGAGTCTGCTTTTTCCATTGTCAGTGTATTAGTGTGAGATGTCTGTGTATGAACGAAGGTGTCTGTTAGAGAACAGTAAGAGAGAAGATGTTCTTGGAATGTGAGAAGAAGACGTTGAAGTAGAAGGAGAAGAAGAGTGTTTGAGTAAGAAGAGATGTATAAAAACGCCAATCCTTCAATAATTGCTATAAGGATAAAATTCACCCCACGAGGGTTAGGCAGGGCACGGCACGACTCAAACTTACTCCACCTGAAAAGAAGAGGTGGAGAAGTGATGAAATAATGGTGAATAATGAATAGCAGATATTGGACAGGTCACGTGACTTGAAAATGAAGGTCACGTGACCAATCTCTTCATTTCCCCGAATTGTCCTCATTTCTCGGCTTCTATTTACAAGTACCACCTCCAACCACCTCACGTTGTCTCAACACAGCCCAGCTCGTATGTTAACTTAAACAGAAAGAGATAAGAGGCAGTGCCAGGATGACGTACACTGTAATTTGAGGGATAATATGCCATTAACGTGGGTCACGTGATTACACAGGTTAAGAAGACGTAGGTCACATGCCCCTAACGTGACATCACACGTTCCTCTTTATTCACCTCACTACCGTCTCACTGTACAGCCCTGATAAGCCACACACCATGACACGGTTTAGCGTGAATTAAGGATTAAGTGAAGGGGGGTACGATTAATTACGGTGGAAAAAGCAAAGGTGATTATGTAAGCAAATAAATGAGGACAGAATAGGCGTCTACACATGACCAATAGTGACCACATCACCAGTTATCCACTCTCTTTGTGTTTACATACATATTCAACTTGCACATTTATGCATGATAAGGCAGAGATATGCGAGATTAGAGGAGGTGACAGAAGAGTCAGGGAGGGGCTGGGAGTGTTGGAAAAGAAGGGGGTGGTGGTGGTCACGTGGGGGAATGAGCCAGTAGGGAGTTTACTGTAATTCGAAGGTTGCTTACGTAGTGCTTATGTAATGCTTACGTAAGCGACTTTTGTCAGAACTGAGATTTCAACTAGATTTGGTACAAGTGGTGGGAAAGTACCAGTGTCGTTGACATGCCCTGGGGATGTTATTTGAGATTGTCGAGAAAATAGTCGTGTGGAAGTTCTCTGTTCTCTGCAGTCTTTTCCGTCTTCCTATACTTAGCTTTACTTAAGGCAATCTTCAATAGTTGGCACTTTTGTCACCCCAACAAGACAGCTCCAACTCACGCAAAAGAGGAGAAGAGCCATTGAATTTTTGGCAGCCTATTACTAGAACCATTACGAACGTCCCCTCAATTCCAATTTCATTTTCCACTATTTTCCATCATCTTCTCAACTGCTCTTGTTTCACGTGCAGCTCAAAACCCTCAAACATAATAGCAATACAACAGAGACGCTTCCAAGGTCATTTTTACGAGCCTCCTACCACCCCATCATGTTTATTTTCCCATTTCGGACATTTCCCGACTTTGATCGGACTCCGATTTCGGATTCCGAAAGACGCAGATCAGAGTTTCCGAGAAATAGTGGGAACCATATAAATGGGGAACCAACAGTGGTGGAGAGAAACAGATACTAGGAATGGATTTTTCAGAGCCTCAATACCTAATTTCCTTTTTTCCTGTTTAAAAACCATCTATTCCTGTCCCTCTTCATTGGTTCTAAAAATAACCCTCAGTCCACTGTCTCAACCTTACCATCCCTCATATAAACGCTGTGGTTCCTCCAAAATTCCTCCGTTTCCAAATCCTGTCAATATGACGTCTACCTCCTCCTATACTCGGTTTATGGCCGAAATCGGGTGGTACTCGCTTGTCTCCTCGTCACGTGACATCAAGTTGCTGATTGCCCAGAAAATCCTGCGGATGAATGCCTACGGTCAGAGCACTCTGAACCTGGTGCAGTTCTTCCGCGAGATCCACGTCTCCGATGTGAACCTCGGGTATTTCATGACGCTCATGCTGCTGGGCGATGTAGTTATTAGCTATTTCCTGACTCTGTATGCCGACCAGATGGGTCGCAAAAACGTGCTGCTGGTGGGCTCGGCACTCATGATGGTCAGCGGTATAGTGTTTGTGTTTTCGGACAATTTTGTAGTTTTGCTGCTGGCGGCCATCATCGGCGTGATCAGTCCCTCGGGCGACGAAACAGGCCCCTTCAAGTCCATTGAGGAGTCTGTAGTGGCTCATTTGACGCCGTCTTCCGAGCTGTCGGACATTTACGCGTGGTACGGTCTTTTTGGCACGGTGGGAAGTGCTGTGGGCAGCGTTTCTGCTGGAATCCTGATTGAGGGTCTGGTGGACGACTACGGATGGTCCAAATTGAATGTCTACAGGCTCATGTTTGCCCAGTACGCTTTTTTCGCTTTTCTGAAACTAGTGCTGAACTGGTTTTTGACAGACAATTGTGAGCTCAAAAAAGAAGATACCAACGAGCAGGAGGAGTTTTCATTGTCAGAAAATGAGGGCGAAGACGATGGTGAACTTCCCGACTCAAACTCTTCAGCCAGTTTTTCAATCTGGGGCACACCTCTTACTGACAAGAGCAGAAAAGTCGTGCTCAAACTGTGTCTTCTGTTCGCCCTGGATTCCATGGGATATGGATTCATGCCCATCTCTTGGGTCGTCACGTACTTTCTTGACCGTTGGGAAGCCTCAGAATCGTCAGTGGGCACTCTCTTCTTCTTCACAAACGTGCTCAACGCCCTCTCTTCTCTGGCGTCTTCTTCCATGTACAAACGACTTGGACCTATTTTTGCCATTGTGGCGACCCACTTTCCGTCTGCCATGGCCATGTCCCTCATCCCTGTGGCTCCCAATATGGGAACAGCCATGGGACTTTTGCTGTTCAGAGCTTCGACTGCAGTCATGGACGTGGTACCAAGACAGGCTTTTCTGAGTCACGTGGTGGAAGCTGAGGAGAGAACTAAAGTCATGGGGATTGTCAACGTGGTAAAGACGCTGGCACGATCAGTTGGACCTGTTTTCACAGGTATTTTCGCAGAAAAAGACATTCTCGGTTTTGCGTTCCTCATCACAGGTGTTCTCGAAGCTGCTCACGATCTGGGAATGTTGACCTTGTTCTGGAAGTACAACAGGATTGCTCAGAGCGAGTAGATGAGAATGGTGGTGGTAACTCTTATAAATGATGAATGATGGACGTTTTAGGGCGTTTCGTAGAATTAACCAGGGTTAGTTAGGGTTGCGTTTTGTGGGATGTAGAGGAGGTGTAGAGACAGTAGAGGAGAGTAAATTGGGTATTTCGACCCTGCTGGATTTAGTGGTGGTGGCAGTTAAGTCATAATCTGTGTTAATAAGGAGGTAAGTGGGTCTATTTGTTTGTATAGCTTAATTTACCGGTACTTTATGGCACAAATTCTGACTATAGCTTAATTTCCAGGTACTTTATGGCATCTGTTTGTGTCTATAGCTTAATTTGCCGGTACTTTATGGCATAAATTTGGTATAGCTTATTCATCAGGTACTTTATGGCGTTTCTAGTGAGGTTACGAAACAGCTCAAAAAAAAGCCACCTAATAGTGATAGGAGAGTTTTATCTGCATTGATACTGGTCACGTGATATAAGGCCCGGGGACTGCTTCTTTTCTAGGAGTTTCCGTGACACCTACTACTTGTAGTCATGTCTATCTCCCTCTCAAAATCATTATACTTTTCATTATTCGCTAAGGCGATGAGGTGCATGAGAGATGTATAAAAGATGTTAGTGGAAGTATAAAGTAAGAGGATGCTGCGCCAGAAAAGTGGGTACGGGTAGTCAAAGTGAATGGTAATGGCATTATTAACGATTTGGCGTTTTCAGTGTAGGTAAAAAGGTAGATTTTGTAAACAGCACAACTATTCGTGTAGTTGGGCAGCTACAAAACGGGTTGGGGCAATGAAATCAACGAGACTGGGCGGTCATTTTGACACCACGAACGGCCTTTTTCACTTCTTCCGTCGTTTACCAGGGAATATGTTCATCCTTCTTATCCGCTTATCTCACTTCTATCATGCAGGTTTTGAAATAAGATTATGTGGGGGGATAAAGATGGATTTGTGACAGGCGTGGGGGTTTTAAAGAAGATGGGAGAAAAGGAACTCTTCCTCTTACACTTCACTTTTGATAGTGACACAGATACACAACACAACACAACACAACACAACACAACACAGTCACAAACAACAGCAATAACAGTGAGTATAACAAACACCCAGCTTCCCTGACATTCATTCTAAACAATGACATCTCGCTGTTTCCACCTGCTGCCTTATTCCACCACCTTCCACACACCACTTATTATCTTCCTTCCTTCTTCTCCTATCCCCTAGCATCATACCATGCCACGGTCTCCGTACGGTCACCAACTCACAGTATTGCGGAATGGGGAGTGGAGAGAACAGGGATGGGAGGGATCATACAGTGGTTAAATGGAAGGGTGTGAATGAGTCGGGTGAGCATGTGGTTACTTTGCACATGTTGGGTTTCACTGGTGATGTCGTGGGTGACATGGGGATGTCGTGGAGCCTTTGCCATTTCATCCGTTTTTCGTGTACAAGGGGTGCTTCCATTTCATCCGTTTTTCGTGTGACGTTCTATGCCTTTTCGTGTCATTTCCGATGCCACCCCTCCGAAGAGACCAGGATATTGATTCAGTGACCTGAACCTGGTGACCACTCGGCTAGGTTGCCTTGTGTGGACCAGGGGTGGAAAGGAGCTAGTGGAAGTGAAGAATACCGGACTTGCTCTCGTAAATTCGACGAATATGTAGCCTCGGACAGCAGTCAATCTTGATGCTGAAGCAGTGGCTATGGGGTTGGAGTGTATTGGTCAAACTTGGTGTGACATGAATCTCAGTATGATCATGCAACCGGCACAATGAAAGTGATGGTTTGTACAAAATGAAAGCGGTCAAAACAAACGGGAACTGACGCTCATCTTGAAACATCGTAGTTCAGAGATCTTCGGCGTGCTTCCTAGAACCGCCAAAGTTGTATTACTAAGCAAAACATAGCTACACGTGACGATTAAATAAGCTATTCTACCCTTTTTCGTTGGGTCAGTTGAGAAATGGTTGAGGCATTTAATACAGCACGCTCAGATCTGAATACCTCGAAATAAAAGTCTGACTGGAGTGTCCACACTCGCGGGTTCCTTTTAGTCGAACTTTCGTTTAGTTCCAACAATTATTGAAGTAGTTGTGAAGGTTTCATGCACCTAACACTTGAACATTATCAATGAGTGTTTGTGTTTGTTTAGTAACCTTAAATTGAGCACCAAGATTACTTAAATGGCTTACATAAGCCCACGATATGGTTAAATAAGCTATTTTGCACATTCTTGTTGGGATGGTTGAGGCATTTAGCAGAGTACCCTCAGATATGGACTTTTCCTTGCCGTCCAGGTGTGGGTGTAATGTTCAGAGTCGCCTGTTAATTTTAGTTCAACTTTCATTGAGTTGGTTTGATTATTGAAGTAGTTCTCTTTCTTTTATGCACCTGATAGTTGGTAATTGTCAATTTGTGTTTGTGTTTGTTGAGTAACCTTAAATTTGGTCCCCATAAAGTACCAAACAGATTAGTCAGCTACACGTGACTTCAAATTAAGCTATTGTGCACTTTTCTGTTGTGGTGGTTGAGGCATTTACGATAGCATGCTCAGATGTCAAGTATTTTGGGGGGTGAATGTTTGAATGCATTGTCCAGAATCGCCTGTTCATTTTGGTCCAAGTTTCATTGTGTTTGAGCGATAACTCAAGTAGTTCTGCATCTTTCATTAACAAAAATGTCAGTTATTGTTGAGTTGTGTTTGTGTTTGTTGAGTAACCTTAAATAGTTCCCCCCATAAACTATCGGAAAATTAGCTTACGTAAGCTACACGTGATCTCCAAATAAGCTATTTTGCACCATTTTCTTGAGGTAGCTTGGCAGTAATTGAGGCATTTAGCACAGCTTTCTTAGATGTATAGTATTTCTCAAAGTGGATGTTCGTGTGTATTTTCTAGAGTTGCCTCTTCGTTTTAGTTTAGCCTTTTTTGAGTGTTACCAAATATTCAAGTAGTTGTGTCTCTTTTATGCACAAGATAGTGAGTTATTTTGTTAGTTTGCGTTTTTTAATTGACAAAAAAGTAATCGTCACTACAAGTACCACTACTTGTAGAGAAGAACAATTATTATCCCACCCAAATCTAGGTTTTGTTTGCATTACTGTATATTCATCATCTCTCTCTCCCCTGTTTGCCTTCCTTTTTGTTACACCATGAAATGAACCATGCGTTTCTGGTTTGCAATTTCCAGTCTGATTCCTTCGAAATCAACTGCCGAATAGTAGTCAAAGGAAACGTCCAGACCCACAAGCATCCATTCTACGACAGACAGCTTGGTGGACGCCCCAGACTCCTCGTACAGCATATGCTTAATGGAGTAGTTGGTGACTACAATGAGAAGCAGCATGTAGAGTCCAAAAGTGATGGCTCGTGGTTTTGTGGCTGGGCTTCGCTTCCACACTGAGTACACCGTCTGTGCGTACATACATGCGACGGTGGACGCCACGTAGAACACCAGAGCGTAGTGGTGCACTGCTGGATCATCGGCAATCGACACGTATGTGAAGAGAATCGAAGACACGATTTTCAGAGTGCCAAACAGGCCAATGTTGGAGAGAATTGTGTTTTCCGATGCAGCTCCTAGTTGTGACCAGAGGAGAGCGGAGATAATGCGGGGGGCTGGGTTAGAATGAGCAAACGAGTAAACGAGTAAACGAGACCGAAGGTCGAGTTTACGAGATAGAAAGAAAAGCAAATAGAGAACATGAAAATTAAATCGGAGCAGTTCGATAACGAATGATGGAAGCAAAATGAAACAGAGCGACATTTCATTGATCTCCGCAAACCACTCGAAACAATTCAAGTGCTTTTGTTTCATCTAGTTCACGTTCAACATTGATATGATCCAGAAACAAATCATTTTCGCGAACCAGGATGATCCAGTAGTATCTCAAGTGATGAGTGTGTCACGCTTGATGATGGAGACCTGATTCAAAACAAAATCTTTGATGAAAGTCGTTTTTTTCAAAAAAACAAAAGTCGGGAAAATCAGAAAAATAAGAAAAGAAGCGTCTAGTACAAGAGGCACACTTCAGCCCATTAACCCCTCTCTACTCACCTAGAAAAATGGCCATTCCGACCTGGAAAATGCTTCTTTCCGGGTACTTTCCTCCAATGACGCTGGAAAGACCGGGAAAGGCTTCCTCGGAATGATGCCGGAAATGCAAAAAGGAACCGACAACCAGCGCCAGGAAGTACGACGCCGCAGTGCCCAGAGTGGACACGATGGGGATCCACGGAGCTTGTAACTGAGTTAGCATGGAAACGGAAGTGAGTGGCCGAAACGGAAGTGAGTGACCGAAGGTCACGAAAGGACCCGATAAAAGGTGAAGTATAAGTAAAGTCGCCATTTGGTTGTAGCTATGAGTCACGTGGCTTGAAATCAAAGAGATCATGTGACCCATTAGTGATGAAATCGTGTAACATCGTTCGTGATGTCAATGTCACGTATCAGGTATCATTGGTATCAACACTAAGTAATAATATGGCATCAAATCAAAGTTGGCCAGCCTGGAGAGGAGATAAGATGCTATAGGAAGTCAACATCATTATCTGGAATGTTCTGTTGAGTCATATGAATGACAGTGAGAGGTGTATCAGACATAGATCATAGGTACACTCTCAAAGACATGATCCACACAAGTGAGAACGTCAAGAGTGGTACCATTGGATTGCCAACAATCAGAAGATTCAATTTGAACAACTTCCATGATCACAGCATGAGGACTCAGAAAGTTATCACAATGATCCCTCTGCCAACACATAGCCCTGTTAGTTGCTCGGGAATCATCCAAAAGAGAAGAGAAGACATCCATTTGATTCCCACGGTCGTCGAGATCATCCTGGCGGAGTTCCAGCCTCACAGCTCTATTCCAGGGCTAATGAAACAGACATTAGTTCTCCCCTGTCACACCAATCATATCAACTCGATACCTGACACAAAAGACCCCACCAGCAAATCCTCCGAGGCAGTGGATTCACCATGTGAGTTTCACAAGACCAGCAAAACAGTCAGATCTGTGCCTATCTCATTTAGTGCCATAGTAGCATTGAGATCAATGTAAACACACTAGAGATAGAGCTGCGTTTTTGTGTCACGTCTTTTGCTCACGTGACTTCCTTCCTCCTCGCTCGGTTTGTACTCACCACAAACTGCGGTTTTTCTTTGTAAGAGCCCATGGTCGGTACTTGGTAGTGGGTCTCTCTATTCACTCCTTTAGGTGGTTGATTTGGACGTCACACTGTCATTATGCATGTCGTGTACGTGTAAAATTAAGGTTTTAGATTGGGGTGAAAGTGTAGGGGACTTGTAAATGGAGTGTTACCCGGCAGTGAGGAACGGAGAAGTAGGGGGAGGGAAGATAGGTGGTGGAAAGGGAGAGACTTATTTTTGGGGTGGGAAAAATTCGAAAAAATGAAAAAATCTTATAGACCTGTTAAACCAGGTGCTGGCAATGACTCTATATTTTTCTCGTATGTTTTCCGATTTGTTCCCTCCCACCACCCTCACCTCCCTACTCATCGTCATGCACCCTTCACCACAACTTTGTCATTGCAACATTTCTTTCAAACGCGCTGCGACCATGGTGGAACGGTTACGTCTGAAACTGGGCGTGCGCGACCCGGTGGTCAAGCTGGAGACGAGCGACGGGTTTCTTTTACCGGGAGAATTGGTGAATAAAGGGGATTCGAACGGAGGAGATGTGGGCATTATTGGACGACACAAAGAGGAGGTCCAGAGCGCGAATGACACCGGAAAAGATCCAAACGACCGCCAGTTCGATTCTGCGCATGAATCAATTGAGACTGAAGCTGTTCCCAGCTCAATTGGACCAGCGGAAGGTGTTCCAGGTGAGAATCAGGGTGCGACTACTGCAACGACAGCATCCAGGTCTTCTCTTCACATTTCTGGAGGGAAAGACGTTGCCAAATACTCCCATGGGGACGACAAACGCGGGCGAAGACAGCGACACAAAGACGACTCGTTGTTGTTCGATTTTGATGTGGATATGACTGATGCTGTTCCCATCACCATGAAACTTGGAGTCCGAGAAAACAGCTGTGGAATGGTCAAAAAAGTCGCGAAAGCTCGAGACAGAGCGGTGCGCAAGGGCAAATCGTACTTTGATCTGCCCCTCAACCCCTCAGTGCATGTATATGAAGATCCTGAGCCTGGAGGGTTTGAGGATCCTCTTCCTGATTCTCTGTTTGAAGGAGACCACAAGAGGATGGAACGAGATGAGAAACGTGTTCAGTCGTCTGAGCGGAGCCGGATTATGGAGGAAAAAGACCGTTTGGTGCTGCAGATGGAACAGCTCGAAAGTGGCGAGTGGTTACGGTATATTGGAGGAATCACCAAAATTCACAATATGGGAGACAAGGAGGAACTTGCACGGAAACGAGAATTGACGCTAAAGGAGTGTCGATTCATGGTCAAGTCGTACGAGCAGTTCAAAGAGCGAGAAAAGCAGTACTTGACGAGAAAAAAGGAACTTTCTCTAGCTATGCTCAATGATCCAAAGTACGCCGATACAGACTTGTACGTTGAAAAGCCGTATAATGCAAGAAAAGCGGCAGACAAGGTCAGTTTGTTCTACCATAGAGCCTTGAATATCGAACAGGAGTTGGCCGAAAAAGAGGCCATGGAGGAAGAAGAAAAGGAGGAAGAAGAAGAAGAGGAAGAAGAGGAAGAAGTGGAAGAGGTTCAGTCGAGAAGACAAAAGGGGGGAAAGAAGTTGGCTACAAAAACTGTGCCTCAGAGACAAAAGGTGTCAAAGGGATCAAAAACAGTGTCTAGAAGCACCCCTGCTAGAAGCACACCCTCGAAATCAACTGCTCCTCCTACTCCTCCACCTCCTCCTCCGTTCGTCTCTTTCTTCGAGAACCCGAAACTCGTGCCGTCGTTTGAAGATATGCTGAAACTACGACGTTCACGACGAGCTCCTCTGGCGTTTGGAAGACCGGTACCAGAGCTGGAAGAAGTGGAGTTTGAACTGCCGTGGCTAGAGTGTTAGGGGTATGTATATTATTTATTTATTGTTTTAGGAGTGATAGAATTGGTCGTTATCAGTGTCTATCTCAGAACATGGTCTATTATCCGTAGGTTAAATCCCAACAAAGTGTGGTTGGGAGGAAGATCAGTCCTGTTAAATGTACTTGGACTGCCTAAGTATTATACTGAGAGTTATGTAAACACCACTCAGTAACTCTGGTGTGATATTTTTGTGTCTCCCGCTATTCGGATTAACGGTGAGAATTAGAGATCTACCGGTTATCAACTGAGACCACAATACTAGAGTCTTCAGCTTTATTATTATTACCGTACTACTCTTTTTTGTCGAATGCCAACATTACATAATCATGCTGACTAAGCATGAGAACCAAGAGTTGAAGTAACAGTTTCAACCTGTTAGATCTATAAGTAGGAAGCTTTCAGATTGTCTTTGTAGTGCCTTCTTACAACGACTGGCCATTGAAAACATGAAACGTCACCGCATACAATGACACTGAAAGCTATCATTACAAATCTCAATCTCTGTCTTCTTTCTCACTTACAGTAACATTCACTCATGAGACTTTCTATACATGTCCACATATCTCTAAGATGCAATGCAAGAATATTCTCAGGGTTTGCTTCCATACACAAAGCAATACGTCCTCCACTTGCTCACTACGGCGTTCATATTCGAGCAACTTTCCCAACATTGAGCATAGAACATGTGGCGTGAGTTGAGAAGGCAGCTGAGATGTTTCTTGGCGTGGAGATCTTGGCGTTGATGTGGCTGAGAATGGACGGTGGTACTTTTGAGATTGTAGCACTGTCTTAGAGATATCAACACTATATCTTAGACAGGACAGAGATATAATTCTAACCTGTAGAAACACAGCACTCACCATCACTAAGACAACACCTCTCACTCTATGCCAGAACAGTTGTCTACAGTACCACTCTATATGACGTAGATCCATGCAGCGAGTCATTGTTCTGTCCAGATAGGCAATTTGATCCAACGGTCGAGAAGGAAGGAAGGGTGAGAAGTAAAGCAATTTGCTCAATTGGAGTATGTACTTGTAGTAGCTTAGTCAGTATAACTACGAAACATGGAACTGAGACGTGAATAGAGAGTTCAACAAGAAACAACTCTAGAAACAGGTCAAGAAACAACTAAGAAACAGGTCAAGAAACAAACGTCAAACAAGTCAACAATGTCAACAACAAAACAAACACATGCCATACTCCTTACACCATCTCTCCGCCCTCAAAGGCTTGGTAAACGTCTCAGCAGTAGTGCCCGTACTTGTGCTTGGAGCACAAAGAATGTGGCTAGTGCTCGGGCTACCGGAGTTAAGCAGGTGACGTAGGAAATATCCACTGGTGCGTTCTAGGTACGTTCCTCGATTTACACATGCTCAGTTTTACTGCGACAAATAAACCTCCGGAACCTTCCGGTAACCCTACTTTGTGTCAGCGGGTATGTGAGTGTACGAGTCAGAGTGAAAAATACGAAACTTAACTGGAAGAGTGAAAGATACTGGAGCCACAGGGAATGAGAAATGCCAGATGAAAAACTCGTAAACCTGTCAGATTGGAGACGCCACAATTAGTGTCAATGTGACTCCATTACTCCTCCTGACTCTTCAATGTCTTTGTCAACAGTCTGCAACAATGTACTCCCTTACTTGCTGCAATATGTGTGGAAAGCTGTGAACATGTGGCAGAATGGGAATAGAGAGTGATTTACCGAGTACAAAGAGGTCGTTAAAGGCGTGAATGACGAATGAATACCACTCCTTACACATCATAGAGACTTCAGAATACTTGCACTTACACTATTACCGTAACTTCAGTTTTTTCAGCCATTCATACTCTTCTTCAACCCCTATAATACCATCAAATACTTCCACTTTTCGTTCAACGGGAGACTACATCAAGCTACATCAAGGTACAAGTACGTCATTCACCACTTGTGTACATCTGTGTACAAAGACTTGCAGTATTTTGAGAACCGTGAGGGTTGTCATGTAGTCCACAACCTGGACTCTCATCGGAACTTGTCTTCCGAAAATTACACACCAAGAATGTCCAAGAAATATGTCTCCATGCTCTCGCCAGCATCTCTGCACAAAAAGCAACGACTAACTGCCCATCCAAGACTGAGCATTGTCACCCCATCAGCTCTGCAGTATACGGCACACTAGGTTCACTATATCTTCTCATGGAAAGGTATGCGGCCTCCAGGCGGCTAAAGTGAGCACTTGCTGCTTGCCAAAATGTCTCAGATGGCTGGCATGTACCAGAAACCGACTTTTTCTAGACCCAAGAGGGGATAATAAAGCGCATAATAAAACGGAAGAGCTGAACGACGAATAATATCGCTGACCGACCAGGAAACTAGATCACGTGAGATGCACATGCCAACAGCTACCCACAGGTCCACATCTGCCCATACGTAGACTCTTCATGCCATGTAACCTAAGGTATGGTTATTTTCCTGTACGGGCCAAAAGGAGAAGAATATATCTCGGGATGTAGACATGCTAGAGACTAGGGAAGTTCGCCATTAAACGCGGAACGCTCTTCCGGTTTGATTAATATAGCTTTCATCTATTTTGGCCAACTATTCATGTTTCAATCGCATTTCTCCAACACCACACATCTCAACGTACATACTCTACACCTTGTATACAGCAAGACCTGTGAACCCAGTCTTCTCGCACTCCCTACAAGTATATTTCTTCTGTCAACTTGTACTCTTCTCTTCTCCTTGTCCATGCATGGGTGTGCATATGGGTCGATTTTATGTCGGTGTGCCGGCGATAATTGCTCGCTGGGGAACAAGTGAACCTCACTTGGAGTCACGTGAGCGGGTTCGATCCGCTCTTCTCGCTAATTTTTTCCAATTCGACCAGTCTTCCATGATCTATCGTCTTTGTAGCGAGAGTCAAGCATGGGAATACGAGGGAACTCTTGGCATGGAAGAAAAAAAAAAATACACAGTTGCACAAAATAATATCAAATTGCTCGTTTTAGCCGCCATAATTATTCCGACAGCTCTGCCTGAACGATCATGAGATATTGGCCACTGCTTCTGAAACGTGCGTAAGACTAACGTACAAGTAGAACGTACAGTCAAGATCTAGCATGAGGAAATGAAGATAACAGCAAGTGAGGACTATAATCACCCGTTAGAATCGGTCAGCATTTTCCGTATTTCCTGTGCATGTAGTCATGTGACTGAAAGAAACTGTGATAAAAGACTGTATACAAGAAAGACTGAGAGATACCTACAAGTAGACAGAGCAATCAGACAAACAGCAAAGATGTAAAGAGTATGAGGAGTATGACTACAAGTACAAGTATCCGTACTTGTATATCTCCATCGGATGAGCACAAAGCATCTGTCACTTTGCGCCACTTCTATCAGCTCCACTTCAACAGCAATCTCTTCATTCTCTCCTCTGACAGATATACGAGCCAGAGTTGCGATAAAGCTCTGGGGGGGGCAGTTTTAGCCGACTCTCGTCAGTCACATGACCGCGGCAAAGCTCCCCCACGTGACCTGCCTGTGAGGTTGGATAATGAGGTGCAAATTTTCGTCCACACTTGTCTGGCCAGTTGGAGTGCACCGTATCCAACCAACCTTGCACAAAAAGTTGCTTTCATATAAAACTAGGTTGCAACGGCGGGAGCCGAGGTACGGTGCAGCTTGACGGGGAGTCACGTGACCGGTTTTTGGATGCCTCAGCCGCAATCCCCGCACGTTTCTTGTTCTGGGCATCCAACTTTCGGCCGTTTTTGCTCCGTTTCCCGGCCACATGACGGCACTTATTCCTTCCCGTCCTGGAACCCAGACCTGGTCGATCTCTGCATGACATCGGAGGGAGAGAGGAGGGGGAAAGAAGTGGAAGCGGGCGGAAATTTTGAGAGGAAAATGTGGCAAAGATATACTGTCGGTTTTTTTTGATGTTTCAATATACAGATTTCAGGACGTTAATTTTTCCCTCATCTTACATCTTCTATCATCATCCTCATGATCGTCTGAAAATAGCGTTTAATGTGGATCCACCTATAATGGAGACATTTATGCAGGGTCTGGAGATCCTCGACGTATCGTAGTCGCAACAGATATGACAGGGCTATGGCGGGGTAGTGGCTCGGAGGCTGTCTAGGCCGTATCTTATCACCAGATTGAGTTTGGCGACTTGTGCAACTATTGCGAAAATTAGCGGCCTAAGAAATTATCATACATACAGGGTTGGAGAGAGAAAGGAGTTTAGAAGAGGAACCAGAGGTGGTGGAGGGAAAAGGAGTTCATTATAAGATGCGCCCAACTCAGGAGAGTCGAATGATATAGCTTTTTACACAATTCCGCGTTTCCCCCTGTTATGACACAAGTCTGCATCGTCTCGTCTTTTTCATAATAGCTTGCTAATGCAGCTTCTTTAGGTTGGTGTGGGGCAGTTGCAGGAGTGTAGAGAGGTGGTGGTGAGAGTATTGGGCCTTAGGGATGTTCATTTTGTTGATTCATCAATTCTCCTTATGTTTTCCGGCGTTCTTCGTCGTTTTTCAGCTACATCTTTGGCTCTGTTCTGAGGTCTACTCTACTTTCTCCAACTCGCCGAAAAAAGCCCGTGACGCCTAATAGCTCTCTACAGATGTATAGCACGTCTATTTGTCGTATCCGTATAGTGACACAAAGACGCTGGACAATAGCAGGGCGTCCATCAGAACAATGCGCCAGCCCTGACGGGGACCTATGTCTGACAGTTTCAAGGAGTATGAGTTGAAAGGTTAAGAGTGGTGAAGACGGGATTTGAAGCTTGCGTGGATAGTGTACGGTAGATTATGAGCAGTCGTCATAAGACTGTCATAAGGTGTTCATAGGTGTTCATGTTCATAATGTGGGTACGTGCTGCTTGTACAAACAGTAGTCTGTCCGCTCAGTCTTCTGGCGCTGTAGAACTCAATCAGATGAAATCACAGCAATGTGCAGTGCCTAGCTCGTTATTCGAGGCCATTTGAGGTTGACCAGCATGCGTTCCTGATTGGCGTTCTGTTGCATGAGAGGCGGGGGGGAGAAGGGTGATAACTTTTGATAGAGACGTAGTAGAACCACTTGGACTACACCAATCGATTCATCTCAGTCACAGCTACACAGCCATCTACTGTTGGTCCCTAAATTCCTTCTCCATCCCGACTTATCTCATTCCCGCCTCCTTCATGACTCAGGCGCATTGAGAAACCTCTTTCTCCGACACACACCTCATGCTGCCGATCGACATGCACGACATCGTATTCCAGGCGTATCAGAGCCACACCTACGGCTCGATCGTGAAACACACAAAGAGGAGTGTGTTCAAGGCTGAAAGAAGAGTCCACTAAGTCCGCCATCTGCACAGATATGCACAGATTGTTCGTGAGAGTACTGTACTTGAACAACCCGTCTGTTGCCGTCTATTCGAGTGTTCGTACTCAGCTGTCAGATTAAGGGTAGATTGAGTAAGGCTCCACATACTCTCAACCTGAGATCTATCAGTTCCAGTAATAAGGGTGCCCCCTTCTTAATTGGAGATAGCGAAAAAAAAAGAAGAAAAAGAGAATTTCCATTTCATACGCCATTGCCCTGGAATTTGCTATAGCAACGGTGCACTTGATAGGCGCGAAAACAGGCATTTTTCTTGACTTATTTGATGCACCAGATTAAAATACGGTCAAGCAAAATTAAACTATGCTCCCAATAAGGAGAACGTGAAAAGAGCGGAGAGGTGGAGAGAACGATGTGGTTGCTCTATCAGAACAAGACTACCGTGGTTGGATTGGGGGCGTGTGGTTTGGCCAGGTTACAAATTTTCAGCGTAATCGGAGGAGAATTTGAGATTTGAAAATTTCTGATCAAACTAATAAGCTGGAGGAAAACAATAAGTTGTCTACTTGAGTACGGATACGTTAGTTGATCTCTCTGGCTCTACAACTCACCTACCCAACTCACTACGCTCGTTGGCTACGTTCGTTGCCTACGTTCGTTGGCATTCGTTTCATCAATGCATGTCTATAAATACCGTTAGTAATATCCCTTTTCCTTCTCTCGTCGCTCCGCCTCCCGTCGTCTGGCCTCCGCTTCGCGCTTCTGTTTTGTCTTTTGGGCGCCTGAGGGAGCCACACCTGTCATGAGCTTGGGTCCGTCTCTCTGGGTGTAATTAATGAATCCAGAAGTCACGGGTTCCGACGTGGAGCCTGTTTCCGACGTTTTTCGCGACTCGGAGCTGCTCTCAGACACCCGTCGCACGTCGTAGCCGTAGTCGTAGCTGTAGTCCGAATTGTGTCTGTCTCTGGCGGGGTACGTCTTTTGCTGCTGGCTTGCAAGCACGGTGTAAGCCGGGTTCCACATGACGGGGTGGGAGGCGACCTGGTTCTCCTCCTGGATGGCGTCAAACGAGGTCTGGGACGAGTACTCGTCATATGTGTCTGTTGCTGGAGAAACCAGATTGGAGTAGTAGTAGATGGGTTCAGTCGTGACTCCGACGTCAGAAACATGCCGCTTGGCGTTGCGCTTTGGCGGCTGGGCAAGAACAAGAGGAGCTCCGCTGGTATTGCTGATTTCGTGGCTGATAAACTCCACAGATCGCTTTCTGGGAACAGAAGGAAGAGGATAGGTGGCCGAAGACGGAGGAGAAGTCAACGAAGAGGTGGGGGTAGTCAGAGCAGAGGCTATAGAGGTGGTGGGGGTCAAGACCTGCGAGGTGGGTATGGGCTGAGTCAGCAGTTGTGTGGATCGCGGAGAGTCTTGACTGATACAATCGACCGAAGTCGAAGAGGCATTGGAGGAGGAAATGGAGGAGGGCGTGAAATGCCGCTGGGGCACCGAGTTGTCGCGGGCATCGGAGGTCACGTGACTCGGGTAGTTTGAGTAAATGTACAGGTCTGGGGTAGTATAGGCCATGTGAGGGTGGTGCACCGTGGACGGCACATGGTGGGCCATGTTAGTAGCAGAAGAGGTCATCTGTTGGTGATGGGACAGACCCAGGTCGTCGTCCATGTCGTAGTAGAAGTCGAGTTGGGCTGCGGACATGGGAGAAATGTGAGAGAAGGAGCTTGGAGATGGAGAGCCATGTGGGAGGGACGTGCCAGAGCTATATATAAGTGGTTTGGAGGCTCGAGGAGAGGGGTTAGGGTGGTGATAAGTCGGGGGGTTAGGGCCCGCTCTTCGCTTTTGTTTTTTTTTGGCCCTGTCCCACCTTGTCTGCTGCTAGCTCCAGAGGCCCTCTCACACCTGCGATTAATGAGATCTCTCTCTTTCTTTGTTGGCCTGCATCAATGGGCAATCTTAACTTTTTAGACCCGTCCAGAAAATAATTCGCAAAATTCAAAAGTGGAGAGTCTTGGCGGAGCAAGGTTTGAAAGCGAAAAGTGGTGAACTGAAAAGTTGGTGGGAAAGAAAAAGTGGACGGAACACGGCTGCTACAAGTAGACTGTTAGTGATGCGATACTGTGACAGTGTAGCACTGTTTGCAGCAGTGTTGGAAGGGAGTGCGAAGGTACGGATACTTGTACTTGGAGCCCTGACTAACCCTGACAACTTGCGTCTCACGTCAGATTTCAAATCCGACTGGATTAATCACCTCCCCATGTCAGTCTCATTCGAGCGATACCCACCACCCTGCTCTCCGCCTCGTCGTCGTTGAGATATCGCGTTCTGACTTTTCGATAATACTCGCTCCAAACTCTCGCTCACCAACCCTCGCTGAACCCTCGCTCACACTCTTCGCAGCGACCGTGGCATTGTGTCCACCTGTGCAGAATATTATCTACGTATCCGGTTGCGGAGTGTATGGGAATAGCGAGGCCAGAACGGGAATGCTATAACTGGGCGAGCGGAGCAGCTACGAGCCAGGGGAGTTGATGACAGGGATCGCTGACCCCGCCGCCATTGATTTACCCACTTTGCGCCTCTTCTCCGCTCTCCTTCGCGTCTCCAACTCTCCAACTCTCTTGCGTTCAGGGTCAGGTACCGATGCAGGACGCTCGGATTCCGTTTTGAGCGCTGGCAAACGCCCCGGGAGCGGGAAAATGACAGTCCGGGGCCCTGGTGACGTGGACCGAGCGCCCAGGTGCCGGAATCCTCCACACACCGGTCCTGTCGTCACGCCAACCTGCTGTCACTCCAGACTCTCGCTCAACTCTATTTAGAATTTGCATACACCATCCAGGAACCAAACACAAGAGGACAAGAAAAACAGGGACAGAAACAGGTACACCATCGGAATCGGTCATTTGGCAATTGCGAGTGGGGAGGTCCGTGGAGGGGAGTGCGGAGACGTGTTTGGATTTGGGGTTTGGATTTGGGGCGTGGATTTTGTTTTATTTTTCTTAGTAATTACGAGTAACCGGGTTAGTAAGGAAGGGGAGGTACAGTTGGGGTGGTGAAGAAAATACATTTTAATCGGAACAAAAATAATACCAGAAAACTCGCATTCCCTCATTGCCTCATTGCCTCATTGCCTTATCTCCCACCCTACCACTCTCCACTCCATCTACCCGGATCAGCTGTCAAACACACCTTCCTGTCAACACCCTGCAGCACCTTATAGCGAAGGGTTGAGAGAGGTGGTGAAGGTTGACTTGAGAACGTTGACGACGTTGACGACATTGATTGACTGCCACATTGCCCGTACCGTACTTTTTTACATATGCGCTGTTACATCATGGGGACAGTTATCCACGTCCTATCTTCTTCACACCATTCTGTGCCGGTACTCGAATCTCAATTCATCTGTACTTATACCTAATACTTGCAGTTCACGTTCCTGACACCCCGCTAGTCAGTACTACAAGTAGTTCGTACTAGTCGTGGGCCAAGCACCTCTCTAAGCGCGCCTCCTTACATTGCCCACTGAACCGTTATCTCTCCATACGGACGTGTCAGACGTCAGCTCGTGAGCCAGCCGTGAGCCTGTCGTCACGGCAACTGTTGGCCGAGAAATGTCGCAATTAATTATGCCAATGGGGAAATTCCTGTTTGAGCGACTATAGGGCCGGGTTATGGAAAAGCAATTGCACAAGAAAGAAAGTCAGAATATCAGAAAAATAAAAACTGTTTCACTTGAATCTTGAAGACGTGTCTTGCCTCTTCTCGTGTTGATTTGTCACCCAACAACTTCTCCACATTCCCAGTTGACAGCTTGTTACATGACTAGACCTCACTTGTCCTAATCCACTCCACCTAGCCATGCAAGATACACACACGTGTGCCATCACGTGGGCGCAAAATGTAACATTAGCTGTACGGTACCTGATAGAGGTAGTCTTTGGACCTGAGCAGCATTGCTTTTGTCCAGGGGTGCATCGGCAAAAGTTCAGTTGAGAAAAAGAAACTAAGCAAGGCGGGAGGTGTGAAGGGTTAAAAACAAAAACTGCCGAGGCAGAAGCAAAGAATCATGTTTTCATTTCATGTTCTTATTTCAGCAGCTCGTATCCACATTTATCATATGGTATTATCTGTAGCTCTTGCTATTCGCCCTCGAACCCATGTGTTTTTGCACGGCACTTAATTACATAAGTACAAAGTTGGGACTAGTCAGGGTGCAAACTCTGTATCGTCAAAAGTCCCAACAAATTACTTGGCCGTGCGAGAACCCTGGCTCGGGCCTGCATCGATCAGAGCCAGATTCCAGCCTTATATTGTTGAATAAAAAGCAACCACCGTGCCGTGCTAGCAAGTTTGGAGCTACAAGTTTGGAGCTCAGCCACATCCAACGAAAGTCTCTGGGAGTAGCACTGAAGTCTGTGAATCTTCTGTGAACTATTTGTGGAAAGAGCTCCTCGTACGGATACAAGTACGGATACTTGTGCCGTACATACTACAACCCACACCAAGAGCTCCACCCCACCCTCTTAAATCCCTCTTATTCTATCACTCTTATACCCCACAAATGGGTCTGTTGTGAGACACGATACGACAGGTATATACGATATAATGAGTACGAAGCGGCGGAGTTATGGCTGACAAACAAAGCAGGGGTGGTTCGACGGCTGCTTGTGGCTGCTCGAGAGACCTCCACGTGATTCAAAGAGATTTGTGGCTTGTATCAAGTTCTTGTAGAGAGTCAAAGTTAGACATTTTGTTGAGTCATGGAAAGAGGTCAAAAGTGTTCGGAAAAAAGAGAAAAAAGAAAATATGGTAGTTTCAACGCTCGGCCGTACAACCATCTACTTCTCATCGTTTTCTACCCCCAATAACATCCTCTATTGAGCCCCCCAACCTCACCTTCAAACTCTATCCCTCACAAACCTCCGTTAGCAATTGCCAAAGAACAATAGCATTGCCAAACTGGCTCTTTAGGGATATCAATCGACAGCGCCGGAGACGCTGCTTTCCGCGGACGAGCCGAAAATCACGCCGCGCGGGTATTTGAGTTTGTGGAGGCGATTGAAGAAACAAGGTTGGTAGTAGTTCTGCTGACTAATGTCACGTGAGGTTGGGGTGAGTCCATAGAAGTAAAGCGTTAGCCACCTTTTACCGTCTCCGATCTTTTCACGGTCATACCTATGCTATTGATAGAGTAGCAACGTTTTATCGCCCCTGTTAGTTACAAGTTATGAGAGCATAGTAGGTCTGTACACCACTATTGCATGCCAATGTTCCATTCCCCTTACCTCTGGGAAACTTAGCGGTGCCTTATAGCGTGGATCTTAGTGTCGGCTTTATACTTATGAACCACTTTACAGATCCAGGTATTGCCTCTACCGTCATTACGTTTAGATGTACTGTATGGAGCCCACTTTTGACCCCCATCTTTCCAAGTTTGTCAGCTCAACTCTGACAGACGTCTAATCAAGGTGTCCAACTCTGCTCATAATAATAATCTCTCACTGCTCCGCTTTATTCTAGTACCCCCACTTGGCCCTAACCACTAGCGTGAGACCCCCGATTCCGGCACTAGAGCGCCCTAGTGACGCCCAAGACTTCGCTAACCAAACACGGCACGCGTTCCTGACGTTCCTGGACTTGCCAAAGCGCCAGATTGCGGTTCCTGGAAGATTTAGAACGAGCCCTGGTACCTGCCGTGAGAACCAACTGCGCCTTGTATACCCTGTAATCCCTTGCTTGAAGAAATGAGTTTCCCCTGAGTGAAGCAAGGGTGTAACTGTGGTACAAGTAGTGGGTACCTGATCATACATCCAGGAACAAGTTCTCGTACCGGTACTGTGGAGACTCAACATCAGAAGCCCAGAAAACAAAAGAATCCAACAACTGCGGAAAAACAACAGAAAAACAATTTTAACCGAATAATAATTCATGTTTTTGCCAGCCTTTTCCAAGCCCCGACAGCCAGTCCGCTACTGTTTACGTTTGATATTAATTCGGCAATGCAGTCAGATTGGAGATGCAAGGAACCGATATTAAATCAGGGGAGCAAGCTCCAAGAGCTTGGGTCACGTGACCCACAAATGAGGGGACCACAAGGTCCTCCGGGTATAACTCTCTGACAAAGACTCCACCGGGTCTTACAAAGACTGGGGTGTATTATCTTTCACGTCATCACCCTCTTTGTCGACACAGAGCGGGTACCTCTGTGGATCGCTTTCAGGGGAGATACAGGAAGCGGACTAAAGTGGTAGTAAATGAAGATGTAGTCACGTGAATGGTACCATTCGAACCGTCTCGTTTGGGCGATTCCAAATATGTACTCCTCATCTCTCCACCGTCTCTAGATCACCCACAACATGCACATCTCCTCCCAGGTACCGATCTCATCCCCTGTAAGTGTGAACCTTGAAGGCCAACTCTGTAGGTCTTTTCGCATTTCGCCGATCACGTGACGATCGCCCATCTTCACATTCTCCATACGTCCGCAGGCATCTAAGACTGTCTTATCTGTGGGTGCAGAATGGTGCCTGGCTATCTGAGTTAGTTTGGGGGAATACGAGGAGGCCATTGGTCCAATCACAGGCGCAAGCTTTGGGTATGTGTGTCAAAGCCAAAAAAGGGCACTAAAAGTGAGTGATATATGCCCGAAGGAGAGGTTCCGCCAAACAATGTTACCATATCCGTAATAATGGTAAGCCATGAGTCAGTTTGATGGCTAGTGTGAACTAGAGGTGGAACACAAGTAGAAGACGTTAGAAGACAGATGCAACAGGTACTTGTAGTTGACATGGAGACTGGCACTCGTGCTGCCGTCAAAGAAGTCCGTAGAACACGGAGTACTCATGCTCCTCACCAACCCTACTGAGCGGACCCCGCTTAGCGACAAAGAGGGATTGTGTATACGTCGCTCAGTCGATGACAATGCACCCAGCCCTGTCTCATCCACAGTGTGAACCTGCATAATCTGTAGAGCGGAGGCCAGATAGGCTCGTCTTGCTGCTGCTTGGAGACAGCAGCTGGAGCCGAAATATGGAACTAGTAGGACGCAAGGAGGGGATACGAGCGGGGCTAAATCGGACGACCCTATAACTGGGCTCTATGGGCTTGCTGAAGGTTGCTTTTTGCCATCGTCGTATAGTTGACGTCGACGGGCGTGGTCCAGTCGTCTCAGCGTCCGATTTCCTCGTCTATTCACCGAAATATGTCCGATGTTCGTCGTTGGACCCCTGTCAGAGTCTAACCTTGGGTGCCTGAATGGGGGTGTCACTTGGAGAAGGAGTGAAGAAGATGAATGGAGGTGTGGGTATATGAGAATGACGCTTGAGGTATGGGGAATCGATTGGTTGCACTCTCGTCTCGTTGCCACCTCTTCATTGTCTTTTAATCACCCTCCATTCTGGCCATATCTATGACGTAGGAGATGAAAGCTAAACCACGTCTCAGTTGGGACTCAACCAAGTTGGTTAAGGTTGCCGATTGTTGATGAGCTAGGTTCAAGTACTCTAGTGGCGAGCTTAACCATATGTACAGAGAGTGGATCTTGTCGATCACGTAGCTAGACGTGATAGACGTGATAGAAGGTGTTTGTGGCTGTGTGTGGACGAGAGAGAAGCCGTTTCTTAGTAATAGAAACGCTTTTAAAGCCTCAAATAAAAAAAATATCTCTCTTTCACCCGTTTTTCATAGACCCACTCTACCCTTCGTATTCGGACATATAATGACACAAGAAAATAACATGTGCATGACAATCGTTTGTTTGTGTTTCATAATAAAAGCTTAAGGGTGGAGGTGGAGGGGTGTGTCAATGAGAGGGGACTGTGGGCGGTAAAAAGCCCGCCTAGAATAACAGAAAAATGCGCATATTATGACACTCACGTGACACCCCGGCCAGTGTTTTCCCCAGTAATTATCCAAATATTTTCACGTACTTTCTGAAGCCCCAAAGACACCCTTCTCCTCCAGCAAACATGGCCCTCGGGTACGTACATGGTCTTCTCGTGCTTCTGCGCCTCTTTCCATTGTATGCAGAGGTGGTGACGGACATTTTTGCGGAGCAACGAACCGAGTTTTGCGGATCGTCAGAGCACTGCACAGCGACGTACGTGCCACCGATCGAATCTCCTGAGTCGCCTCTGTTTAGATTTGCCATCGGCTATCCCATCGCACGTCTGGTGGGGGAGCTGTGGGCGGGTAAAATTCTCCGAACACTCGCAGCGTCCTGTACTCCACCAAAGTTTCGTTCCTTTGCCTGTCACCGCTCGCTGACGCACGTGATACGAGATATTCCCGGATAGTGGTGGGGTACAATGAGCACAAGGCGTTTCTGCTGGCGCTGAGGGCTCTGCATTCGGCCGCGCTTTGTTGCGCTGTTTCAGGGGATCGAAGAGGTGTGGGGAGATCACAAGGGTATTGTTTGAACGAGCGCGATGAGGGGAGTCTAATGGCGAACTCCGGGAGTGTGTAGCGTTTGTAGTTGTGTAGTTGTGCTGTATTCTGTTTCTCGTATTCTACCTGAAGGGGTTATATCGCCGTATCAGAGGGAGAACTGGTGACAGACAACAGCCGACCAAATTGACAGCTGACATCCGACCAAACTGAAAGCCAACAGCCGCCCTGAATGTGCTTTTTGCAGGTGCATCGATGATTACAAATATCAAGGTGTACAAGTAGCTATAGTGTGCACTTTGTTTGTGAGAGCCTTTCTGTGTGTTAAAAACCAGGTACTTGTACCCATAACTGGCTACTTGTACAAGTACACCCGCACCAGCACACACAAAGAGCGACGATCATACTGCTTCTCTTGTGCCGTTATTATCGCTTGCCGGAATCCACGAGTCTTGTTTCAAGGCTTGGTAGACAGACAAGGTCTGCAACCGATTTACCCTGCCGCAACCCTGATGTTATCCAAACCTAGACGACTAAATCAAGACACTCAATAGTGGCGCAGTATAAAGAATGCAGGAACGTGTTGACTGGTACAAGTAGCTTTGCGACAAGTCTCATTGTGCCTGGCCAGGTACACAAGGAAGGAGCAAGGTGGGTCGGTAGAGAGGGAGGACGAGTCACGTGACAAATGTGGGAATATTAGCGAGCCTGAACAAGATTGTTCTTGGATACCCACTTGTATGCCCTTACAGCTTACGGTTTAGTATGAAGCGGTTAAGCAGCTCAGGGCGTATAAAACTTGTGCTCGCAAGTGAAATCACAGTATAGGTTTAGCCACAGATTTGGGTGGTACTCTGAATACTGTCTATGATAAGGCTGTGTTGTATAATGTGAAGTGTATCGCTTCTATCTCCTCAGAGTGGAGCCTTCAACAAGGAAACTGGAAGTGCTTGTACATACATAAACTACAGGTGCGAGACTGTGCTTCAGGCTGTGAGTCTATGTAACGAAATGTACAAGGGAACATGTTTGTTCCTGCCCATCTTGTTCCTTTTGGTTCTTCTTCTTGGTCTTCTTGTTCTTTTGGTTTGCTTTTCACATCCTATCCTTGCCATTCAGTCAGTTGATAGTATCTGGAGACTGTACTCCGTATATACTAGCTACTGTACAAATAAGTCAGACTAGTGGATATAGTGCGAGTATGTGCTATATTCACTGTGGTCCTCACGCTACTGTATGATATTGCACTAGTGTGCCAGCCTGACCATCATACATCTCCATCCTCTTCATGTGCACGACCGCTTCGTAATCATGACGCAGAAACACCTGCAAGCAGGCCGACCACCGCCGTTTGTAGCCGTTGTTGCCGCCTACCGCTTGCCGGTCTTACCGAGTCCTCTTGGCAATGGCTGCTCGCCGTTATCTTGGCCCCCAACATTCTGATACGACTCTAGTTAGGTGAAAAATGTATGGCAGATAGTGGCTTGGTAGTCTGGCTTGGGGCTTGGTAGTTCGTAGTGTGCTAGAATGGCTGCAAAAAGCCGCTCAACGTCAAACAGACTACTGTACTTCAGGGCACTACTGTAGTAATTCAGGCACTACTGTATGTACTTTTGTTCGACCTGCCTGACCCGGATCAGGACAAGACCAAAGGTACAACCGGTGCCACACGCTCAGTTAGTTTTCCGGACACCCGTGTAACATTGACGTGGACTGTACAATTGTGTGGAGTCACGTGATCCACTATACCGGTACAGTAGTCTGGGTTGTTTCATCTCTGAGGATACGCTGAACGGCAGGAATATTATCCAGTGGTGTGATAATACTGAACCAGGGAAGAATAAGAGAAGAATAAGGGTACACTGAGAATACATGTGGAACAGAAATAAGGGTACAAGAGTATTGTTTGAGCAAGTCTTGGTCTTGTACAAGTATGTTACGTTCTTTACTTCTCATGCATCCTGCTTCTTACTGCACTCAACACAACTATGTCAATTCACAATTTCGACCGTTGAGTCATTCTCTGATACTACTCCACTACTGTACGAGTACTCTACCACCTACAGTATGTACATTCTCTCAGCGTCGGATCATCTCTGATTCTGATATTATGGACTACCGAGTCTAGCATCACACATTTTGAAAGTTCAACTAGAGCTGAGACCTGGAGAGCCGAATAATATGGAGGATAAAAATAGGGGTGGATAGGGGAGGTTTGTATGTGTTTTTCAGAAGGCTTTGATATTTTAACGGGGGGTTTTTTTGTTTTTTTGGTTAAGGCGACCTTAATTATGGCACAAATCATGAACTTCAAGAAAATGTCATAACTCTCTCAATATTGGTCGTCGGCAGGATCTAACACTGCCAGTCGTTTTCTTTTGCTAGACTTCCTTACACCCCTATTTTTCAAAGCATTCTGATACAACCCCGTTCAGATAATAATCTCACCTCCACGGGCTATACGTGATTTGAAATAATTTGAAGCAGGGGCCCTACTTGTAGGTGCAAGCTGGACCTGCTGCATACATTGGCTAGCCCGGTGCAGGGTCATGGTTCAGCTAATCTGTAGATGACGTTCGGAGGCGGTGATATTACGTCACCTCGAATGATGGCAGTATGCGATGCCCAGACGTACAGGCGTATACCGTCTGGTGGAAGCTGGCAGAATGCTTAAGACGTCTTCACTCGCTCACTATATTGGCTCTCTTTGCTCTTCACTCTTTTCCTTCTCTTTCTCTCAGCCCTTGTCTCCACATACTACCCTACATTCTCTAACTGCTCTAGCTGCGTTCTTAGACTACCGGTGCCCAGGGTGATAGTCGCATTCTTAGGGTCGGAGAAGTCGGCGAAGTCGGCGAAATGTCACGTGGAACTCAGTCGCTTGGTGGACAGGGTGGCATCAGAGGGAGACTGAGGTGTAGATCTATGAGTGGGTCCACTGTGGGTCCGTGAGAACGGATGCGGATTTGAAGAGTTGATAACAGCAGATATATATGCCTATAGCAGAGATATATGAACTCCAACTGTTTTTTTTGTAAGTGATTCATGCAGGTAATTCCAGTGTTAGACGCTTACATCTACTCGTGACCACACTCCACCAATACACGCAGACAGCTCCTGACTTTGTCTTCTCACTCAGTCCTCCTATCCCCTTGTCTCCTCGTAAACATCTCTACCCCTTTGGAATTTGTAATCTGGTGTTCTAAGTTGACCCGTTGCACCGCGAAATCCTTAGCGTGTTTTCCCAGACTGTATGTTACGTGGAGGTGGTGTGTGGTAAGAGCAGTTAATAGCACTGCACAGGTACCGTAGTGTGTGAGTCTGATCATATGAAACATGACTCATCTGTGCTACGAGTACTTCGTACAGGACTCCTCCATTTGTCTTTGCTGACAAGTGCTGTCCCATCACATCTTTCTTAACAGATAACGTTGAGGCAACCACATCTACAACCCTGGGTAGACTATCCGTGCGTGCCGCAAACCCGCCCACGTTGACAAGGTGTTAGCGTGGTTTTAGCAGAGCGTGAGGCTCAACTAGTGGAGAGACTAACGGGAGCAAAACGCGTGCTTTGAGGAGACTAAGGAAGTCACGTGACGGGAAGCTGACACGACCCCTGAATTTCTCCGTCTCGAAGGAATCCGAATCCGAAGTCCGATCCAAGATAGCTCTTCTGGATCCAAAGTTAGGCCCACTTGTATGTTCACAAGGTAGACAAGCGTCCCTTGCCTCTAGTTCAAGCTAAAGAGATAGTGGAATCTTACGGGTAAGAAGGAACCAAGAACAAAGAGAGTCTAGTGTTAGACTAAAGGAAAGCAGGGTTGTGTGTGAGGGTGCAGTACTGTGTGAGAAGAGTCTTGTGTATATCACAAAGGTATTCTGTCACATGATTTAGTGCCTGCCACATAGAGCACTGCCACCTTGTACACCTGCTAGATTTGTCCGGTTATGTGTCTGTGGCTTCTCATTCGTCACGTCAGATCGCGGGGCTAAAAATCGTTCCTAGTCTAGTTAGCCGCCATATGTCTAGTTGGGCAAGTTAAGCAGGTTACATTGGCTAAAGTAGTGCAGTCTAAGAAACAAGGCTAGAGACAAGCGAAGAATTAGTGCGCGGTGAGCTCACAAAGAGGTTTGATTGTCACTTCTGTTTGTGTCTTTGCTGTTTGTTTGCTTCTTATCTCTTTGCCATCAATACTTGTCTCTTTGATGTCTAACCATTTGCTCTTGCTCGTCTTCGAGATAGGGGCGATGCGCTGATACGACTCTTGGGGATACGACCTCAGGGGCCGTCTTTTGTCAGCGGTGGATCTCGAGCTCTAGCGCCATGGGCCAGACAAGCGCTCCGTGAGACACATGGGGTGGGGCTAGGCTAGTGCGAGCTAACAATCTGGGGTCGCAAAGCCAAGTAAATGAGCATTGTCCGCCAACACTCGCGTCAGCCGAAAATGCAGGTTTGTACTGGAGTGGAGTGCGGTACCGGAGCCGAGGTAAGAGATGAGAGCATGGTATCTTTGAGATGTCTATGCCAGTCAGGGTATCAAATATCGTACTTGTGCTGTACTGTTTGGTGCATGTCCGCGGAAAACTAAACTCCGTGGAGAATGTCATAACGCGGTCAAATAAATGTCAAAAGCTCACTTGACCTGTCATCTGTTTTGATCAAGAGCTATGTTTGACACTCAGTCAATGAATAAGTCTGCGTGGAGTTTAGATGGAAAGTGGGAGACCCAATGGGATGATTAACTGAGTCAAAATTGGTAAAAAGTGACCAAATTAAACAAAAATTGAAACCTCGCCATTCTGTAGACGCCAAAAATGTTGCCTCTCAATTTCAGCCATTTCCCTCTTCTCATTGCTTAGTCAGCTTATATCTTGCTCACGATACCTATCCCCACTCTATATAGCTCATCTAATTAAGAGGACTCATCATCCTCAGTTCGAACCTCGAAAAACACTCAAAAAGCGCGCTTTGATTCACAGAACAATTCCGATCACGTGACCACACATGACCTACTTTTATTTTTAACCGCCGACTGTCAAAACAACTGTCAACCACCCACCACTTCTATCACAGCCTCCTGCACCTTAGCCTCATCTCCTTAGTGCACTCCCAAAACGGTTCCCCAAAATAATCCAACCAATCTAAAATGAGGTAGAAAGAGATATAGTAGAGCTGGAGACAAAATAACAACACCAATGGAAAGCTCACATCAAGGCGATCACAACCATATAATTAAACCTCTACTTTGATGCTCAAAATATTCCCGAAATTGATATTCCCTCCCATCAATGACCGCCACCAATTAGGCTTACCCTAACCCTACGAACATGACCCTTCCTACGGCTTGTCAGCGTCACCAAATTTCGGCAAAAATCGAGCTGGAGAGAACCTGAAAGAACTGGAATAATACCAACAAGTCAATGAGTATACAGCAATTTTTCCCAGCGTTTTTCCTACACTTTTGCGGCGTCCAAAGTGCATATTTGCTGCCGCTCATATGCTAGGCCCTAACCCCAATTCTCTCACCTTATCTTCACTCCCACCACATCGACATCTCCACCATAATACTAACAACAACAACATGAGCTGGAATGGATTCAAAAAGGCCATGAACCGGGCCGGCACGTCGGTGATGATGAAGACCGGTCACGTGGAGAAGACGGTGGACCGTGAGTTCGAGACCGAGGAGCGACGGTACCGAACGATGGAAACGGCGTCGACCAAGCTCAATAAAGAGGCCAAGGGCTTTCTGGACTCGTTGCGAGCCATGACGTCGTCGCAGACCCGAATCGCAGAGACCATTGATGCGTTTTACGGCGACGCGGGCACACGTGACGGCATTTCCAAGTACTACTTGCAGGCTGTTCAGGAGCTGGATGCCGAGACTGTCAAGGCTCTGGATGGTCCTTACCGTGAGACTGTGTTGGACCCCATCACTAGGTTCTGCGCTTATTTCACCGACATCAACGAGGCCATCAAGAAGCGAAACCATAAGCTGATGGACTATGACGCTTTGAGACACAAGACCAAGAAACTGATTGAGAAGCCCTCCAACGACGCTGCTCGGCTTCCCCAGGCCGAAAAGGAGGAGCAGATGGCCAAGGAAATGTACCAGCAGATTAACACCCAGCTGATTGAGGAGCTGCCTCAGCTGATTGATCTGCGGGTGCCTTACCTGGACCCCTCGTTCGAGGCACTCGTCAAGATCCAGCTGCGATTCTGCACGGAGTCGTATACTCGACTGGCGCAGGTGCAGCAGTACCTGGACGCCAGCAGTCGAGAGGAGTATGCTAACGGACAGCTGGATGCCAAGGTGGAGGACTTGCTGCAGAACATGAGAGAGTTGAGTATTACCAGTTTGGGTACCAAGTAGGAGCCACGAGTCACGAAGTGACGAGTTGGTGACTGCACCAAACTACCAGGACTAATCTGAGCACGAGAGTATGTATAATGAATATATGATAGCATGAGAAGCCAACGAGCGAAGCGAGTTGGCTGAGTGTACGGCTGTGAAGTGGTGGATTTCTAACAAGTTAAAGGCCATCTTCAGCCAAGATCAATGAGGAGTTTTTCTGGCATTGCTGTTATTTTGAGATGTTTCGTCATTGACAGAATATGACACTGTTGGAAGTATGAGTGGTGTCTGACTGGTAGCTAGAGAACATGAGATACTCCTACAAGGAATATTGACAGAGTACAATGCCATAATCTACTTGAAGATCTCACTGAACAAGTCCATTGTGGAATGATGTCATTGTTAATGTACCACCAAGTGGTCTGGTTCTATTATTATCCTCAGTGTCTTTAACCGTACTTTGAAAAGCCGAAAACAATGATTTAGAACACATTTGAAACCCGAAAAGATGGACAAGGGTCTGTCCTAGCCCTCAAATACCAAATCTCTTATCTACTGCCCATTTCTGCACTATTTAGCTCTCAATGGTTCCACTACGAACACTACTAGTCCAAGTTTTGGGAACAGTAACAACAGCTATCCCTGAAAGTCACCTTCAACAGTGGATCTGATGGTATGACTAAGAGGTGTATCGGTATGACTAATAGATAACTGTGGATACCTTCTAGAAGCCGAGATATTGCGAATAACTTTTCTTAGAGGTATTGTGTTCTTTCACTAACATGTTCTCATATTTACATTGTTTGAAAAAACAAAAAGACTTTAGAGAACTCAGATGCTTCTCAGAAATTCTCACTGTTCAAAATTATCAGCATCTAATACCCATTTACAACTCCCTTTTTTGGTCACATGACCCCTACCTCTTTAACTTTCGTATAGCTCCGGGTACTTGGTCTAATGTACTGATAGAGCACGCTACTGCAGCGGCAACAAGTGGTATCGCGCGGCTGAGGCATCACCTGATTCTGCTGACTCAACGAAAACCATTTTCGGACTTGACGTCTTTTTTGCTGCTCACTTGACCAATCTACTGACGTTTTTGCGCGGCTCAACAAAGCAGTGGGCTAGGTTCGTTCAAGACCAATTGGGAAAGACAGAGAGGGTGAAGGAGTTGTTGGGGGTGATGTTTGGAGGATGAAAGAGCTGAATGACCTCTTTTCGGACAGATTCTATCTTTTTCGGGCCATCTGAAGGGTCAATCATCCAGCCACAGTATTGTGTCATACCAAAGGCGGATTAGTAGAGATAGCAAAACAGCTATAATCAAATTGGTAAGTTTTATGTAATTCTCATATTAGTCAAGGCCAGGAGTCATGATAAACCCACTCATACCGGCTATACCACCCCACCTTACCCTTGCTCCGTGAATCGGCCGAGGACTCCTTGACACGGTCTAACGAGGCAGAGATAGCCCGATCGGAGAGCTTTCGAGACACAAAGAGTTGGTAGTGTGGATCTGTCAGAGCATAGGCGCCGGACAAAGAAGTCTTCAGGCCCGCTTAACGTTCGCCGGAGCTCAAATATGCAAAAAGTAGTTAGCCGTCGAACCTACAACTAGCAACTTAGACGCAGATATCATGAAACAAACAGGATGTACTCTAAACATTTTCCACGCGTGACTTAAGCAGAAGAGATAGGGTCTTTGCAATTCCCCACCCCCACTCTCTATTTATCCACCC
This sequence comes from Yarrowia sp. JCM 30696, assembly GCA_001600535.1. Classification (NCBI taxonomy): domain Eukaryota; kingdom Fungi; phylum Ascomycota; class Dipodascomycetes; order Dipodascales; genus Yarrowia; species Yarrowia sp. JCM 30696. Next base: position 547,287 of record BCKG01000006.1, read on the forward strand.
CTGGAACATATTATGTCTAATCATCTGTCTCAGTTGTCTGTCGCAACGCTGTCTCCACCGCCCACAACTTGTTGTCAGAATATCCACTTTGCGCACGGGACTCGGGCAGAAATTATTGGCCAGCGTGACCCTGGCTTGGCCCGAATTGCCCCTTGACAGAAGGATCATACTAATGCCAGGTGGGTGAATAATAAGTGCTGAAAGGTACGAAGGTACAGGAGGCAGAGATATGTCTTTCACAGGGTATTGAGAGAGCTACAGCTACCAAATAATGGCGACAAGTTCAAAAACAACAGAATTACAGAAGGAGAATATACTCACTAATATCACTTCTTGGCTTTTGGCTACCGTATGTACCCCACAAGTATCTCTACAGGCCCTGTTGGTATAGGCTCTGCACGAGGACGTCACTTTTAGCACATGGCTAACGGATCAAAGTACCCTAAAAATGACACCCTTCATCCGCGTCAATGTCAACACGTCACCCGAAGCGGTTAACAGGCGGAAGGACCTGTATCAGACGGGCCGAGTGGTGGGATGGTAAGGTTGAAGGTTGAGGGAAGGGCAAGAGAGGTTATATTTTGGGATCCAAGAGAGATACAGAGAAGAGGAGTTAACTTTTGAAAAGAGAAGACTAATGTGGATCTAATGGTACCGTTATCATCGTATTTGGATGAACTGTTCGTATTTTATATCGATCCTTAATACACCTCCACTTTTCACCTTCTGTCAAAGAACCCACTTCTGAAAGAGGACGAAAACATATTTGCCCTGCTCCAACGTTTAGATCACCGCTACCGCTCAAAAGCGTCTAAACTCGCCTTATTGGCTCTTGTGCATCTGACGTTTCTTGGCCCACCTACGAGAAGTAGTCATAGCTTGTACCACAACAAAGAATGAGCAAGGGCTGTGTTGTTTGATTGAGGTAGAAGCAGACTTGTGGTCTAGTTCTTAGTTGCTGTTTGTTGCCCACACTCAATTGCTCCATTGTTCTCTCAATCCACGGCTATAGTGGCCTTGTTTCTCAGATGGATGTCTCACCATGACCAACATCTACACGCATTATTATTGTTGAGTATTGGAAAGGGTAGAAGAATGTGATTGTAAGAGAGAAGACAAACATAGAGCGGGTATTCGTACATACTCGTACTTCGTACTGTACTTTTTGCATCTTCCTAACTTGTATCCTAACTTTTCATCTCACTTGTCAAGTCTCCACTCTGATAACGTTCTAGCCAAGGAATATCAAACAGATCAGCGTCACGGGCCGTTCAGCCGACAATGTTATTTGGAGCTGGGTGAATAGAAACATCGTGCTTAGTAAGATACAACGATTTGTAAGCGGACTAAGCAAATTGACATCAGGAAGAAGATAGACGAGCTTGGCTATAGGATCCACATTCTCAGAGTGTAGTAAGTAGAAGGTTGTCTTGTTTTCTTTTCACTTGTCATTGTTTCTGTGTTTTTCCAATGTTATTTTTCATTCTAATGATACATTCAAGTCTATTCTTCCTGGATTGGGAGTCAAGTAAACTTAAGAAAACTATACTTGAACAAACGAGACAAATAACCCCACAGCTCGAAATATCGTATGGCATTGACTCTATTTGTTTTTATATCTGTTGGAAACATGGCTACAAAGTATCACCTCAGCCTCTCATATAGTCACCAGCAACTCGCTAGCACCGAAATAGGACCCCCAGCACCACTTTTTTCTCCACAAAAGTCAACAAAGTTTTAGGTGAGACATTGTAAGCTTACACTTGGTGAGCTAATCGAAAGCCAGCAAGGTGTTTACTGTAGCTATACAACTGTCAGATATTCTACTTCTGGTGGTACCAGTACTTGTAGCTACTTGTACAAGTACAACCAACTGAGTCATTCCTTCTTCAACTTGTTTATGACAGGTATGTTGTTAATGAAGTGTCTTGACTCACACAAGTATCCGTAATACTTACCCCATCTAACCCTCTGTCTCAGTGGCATACAGCACGAACGGCACTTCTCCACCGGCGTCCCTGCTTTATAATTATCTCAAGACCTCCAGACTCCCTTGCAGAGCGTTGGAGATAATATGACTGTGGTGTAGATATTACAGTGTAGAGATGGTACATACTACTTGTAGCATTATGATGGCCACGTGATCCACCTATAGCTGTTAGTCAGGGCGAAAATGCCCACTGCTTAAATTACCCCTGAATATGTCAATTTATTACTGCTGTCACCACTTACGCATTATGCTCACTTCTGCCTATACAGTGACTTCCCTGTTTGGAAGAAAAAGCAAGTGCCAAACAAAGTGGCCAGTAATATGGGGTTTTGAGACAACGGGAAGCCGAGGGAGAGCAGGGGAACCGACACGGCACGAGCAAGACACCAACAACCCAACACCCCAGGTTGCAAGACTACAAGGTAGCACGTTTAGCACGATTGAGTTGAGCTAGTGTGGGGAGTTGTAGAGCGCGTCCTGTTCACGCTGTAGACATCCAATCTGAACGCCAAGCATATCCTCTTACTCCTCTGAGTCTCCGCTACACGGCAATATATTTTATTCTCGCTTTCGCCGTTGCCATCGTCCTCCATTGACGTTATTAAACCGTGAGCGAATAATACGCCAAAAAATACGCGCATGTCAAGAGGCTAAAATTAGGTTGTATTGTTGGGTACAGTGGAGAACTGGGGGAGTTTCCAGAGGTGCTAGAAGCTGTAAAAGTGGGTGAGAATGATGCTGACGGGTAAACTGGCGGCAATAAATCGTTTCCCGGTCTCCATTCACCCAAACCTCTTCTCTTTGTGCCACTAATCTTGCCCCCCCCCTCCCATCACCGTAGCAACCAAACCTTAAGCTGCAGAATCAAAACAAGAGTTGCATGGAAGGTGTGTAGAAGAGTGGGAGATGGACATGGCTTTTTGCAATCGACATATCGACTTCTGACGCGACACTAGACCACCATGGAGCACTTCACGGCGCACGACGGGTCGTTCACGTATCCGGACTCGCTTTTCCCGGAGGTGCAGACGCCCTATCCGGCTCTTCCGGCGGCTCCGACGGACAAAATCGACACTCTCAAGGTCGTCTATGACACAAGTATAGTCACTGCTCAGTCTTCTCACAGTGGCACAAACGGCGCCAATGGGACCTCACAGCACCTTTCCCAGTTCTTCCGCTGGGCACGGGACGTGCTGGATCTCCACGAACTCCACCATGGGCTTGAAGATGTGCATGTCACGTTTGCCAAGACGGTGGTTCAACACACTGCGTACTCCGAGACGACCGAGGGCGTGAAATCGCCGTTCACGGGCGCTGCTCACTACCTGCTGGGTCTGTCTTCGTTGTTTGGCAGCTCCGAGGCGTCTACCAGCGCGGCTCTGGAGCACTTCAAGCAGGCAGCTGCCCACAACTTTGCCAGATCGTACTACCGGCTGGCAGTCGAGTTTGAAAACAGAGGCGACGTCGTGCATTGGAAGGAGTGTCTGGACCGCGGTGCGGCCAAGGGCGACTCGGCCTGCTGTTTCCGACTCGCCATGGCTCTTTTCCAGGGCCAGCTGGGGCTTCAGAGAGACCCCAATCTGGCATACGAGCTGCTTCAGTCTGCTGCTCGCGTTTCAGATCCAGATTCGCCGCAGCCGAGCTACGTTCTGGGTCTCCTGCTGCTTGGAGAACTGCCTGCGATCCGTATAGACGGCTGTTCGGAGCTGGAAAACGCCGTTTCCAACCCCACTCCCCAGACGGCCCATATGGCGTTCAAAAACCTCGAGCGATCGGCGTGGCTCGGATTTGCACCTGCCCAGATCCGCATGGGACGTGCGTGGCAGGGAGGAGGCAAGGGTTTCGACTCAGCCATTGCCCTGAGATACTTCCACCATGCCTCCAGACACTACCTGTACCAGTGCTGGAGACAGAAGGACGTGTCTCAGACGAGCGGAGAGGCGGAACTCGAGGTCTCCAAGTGGTTCCTGTCTGGCTGTGAGCTGCATCTCGAGGCCAATGAGCCCTGGGCCTTCAGATTTGGCCACGTGGCTGCCCAGGCTGGAAACACCACAGCAGAGTTTGCCCTCGGCTACTTTTACGAGGTGGGCATTTCCGTCAAGAAGAGCACGGCCGACGCCAAGTACTGGTACACGGAGGCTCTTCGACACGGGTTCACCGAGGCACGAGACCGTATTGATCAGATGGAAGAGTCTCCTTTGGACAAGAGCCATCATCAGAAGCGACTGAGTCTGAGACGAAGCAATACGAAGCGGTTGAAGGACGAGTTTAAAGAGAAGCTGCGAAGTACGAGGAAATCGAGACCGTTGCGGTCGTACTCAGTTACTGATCCTGAAAATCAGCCTGGAGAAGTCACCCTTGACCTTGAGGAGGTGGAAGAAGGCGTTGAAGAGGGTGCGACTTTGGATAGAGCCGAGGATGGAGCAAAGGACACGTCTGACGCTGTTTCCGAACTCGCAGTGCCCGTGGGATCTGTCATGGCTAGTCTTCAGAAGCTGAACATGAAGGATGCGGGCACTGACACTGCCGAGTCTGCTGACAGAATGCTGGGCCGAATCAAGGAGATGAAGCTCGAGGAGGAGAAGCGGCTCGAGGAGGAGAGGCGGCTGGCGGAGGAGAAGCTGGCTGCTGAAAAGGCTGAGGCTGAGCGACTGGCCAAGGAGGAGGAGGAGCGCCAGCGGCTGATTGAGCAGGCCAGAGAGGAGGAGAATGCCCGAAGAGAGCTGGAGGCAAAGAGACTGGCAGAGGCCTTGGAGAGGGAGAGATTGGAGAAGGAGCAGCAGGAGAGAGAGGAGAGGGAACAAAAAGAGAAGGAAGAGAGGGAACGTCTTCAGAAGGAACAGGAGGAGAAGGAGAGACTTGAAAAGGAACGAAAGCAGAAGGAACAAAAGGAGCAAGAGAGACTTCATCGCCTCAAGAAAGAGTCGTCTGATAAGGATCGCTTTGCTGACGCTTCTTCCGAACTTCTGGCTTCTGTCACTTCTTCGTCTGAAAAGTCAAATCCTTCCACTCCTGTCGACAGCTTCGAAGGACAACTCCAGGAGGCTGAACGTATTCACAAGGAGGAACAGCGACGACTCAAGAAGGAACATAAACGAGCTCTCAAGAAGAGGGCTCAAAATGAACGTCTTTCTGCTCCTGTTCAGCCGCCACCTCCTCCTCCTTCTTCTATCCCTACTACAGCTCCTGCGGACCTGAGAAGAGAAAAGATGCTGCAGAATGTGCGCCAACGAGTGTCGTCAGAGAGCGTCAACACGGTCACCAGTGGCAACACGGTCACCAGCGCCAACACGATCACCAGTGGCAACACGATCACCAGTGGCAACACTCCTCCTGCACCCACAGAATCTGCTCCTCTTCCTCCTCCTCAGAGACCTCATAAACAGAGAGTGTCCAGTTTGATTCTTGATGGAGACACTAACGGGACCAACAGCGACTCCAACCCTACTACACCTGTCACTCCTGTTACCCCCGTTACTGCATCTATGAGAGACATTGTCATTCCTCCTTCCAACGCCAGTAGTCGGTCAACCACTCCTCATTCGGGCCACTCTACACCCCGAAAACCCGTTTCTCGAAGTGGAACAGACACCGATCTGGCTGGACGGGTGGTCATGAACAACATGGCTTCTCCAGAACGTCGAGGACGACGCCATGAGCGAGCTCGAACGGCTTACGACGTTTCTGCAGACCTGGAAACCCCTCCTCGACTTTGTTCTCCTGCCAACGTGAATGGAGGCGTGAATGGAGGCTCAGGTTCAAAGAGACTAGTCAGCACTCCTGCCCATCTCGCCGGTTCTGCTCCTTCCACGCCTGGAATGGGTCCTGGAGCCGGTCCCTACGCTGACTACTCTCCTCCTGTGCCTCCCAAGGACTCTCCGTTTGACAGATCGACCTACTTTGACAGATCCATCTCTCCTACAAAGAACCGGTCCGATTCGCCCTCGGGACGAGTCAGCAGTCTGTCTGCTGTGGAAATCTCGCATAAGCTGAAAAAGTTTGCGGGCAAGATTGTGCCCGGCTCTCCACCCAAACGGGGAGCCGAGTTTGACGCCAATACGCCCTCCAGAAGCGTGTCGCCGGTGAAGGACCGCGTGGCTAGCTCACCTAACCCTGGACGGCCCATGTCGGCTCTTTCCGGCCACTCTGACACCTCCAGATCGTCTTCGCCGGTTGACTCGATCATGTCGCATTCCAGATCCTCGACCATGATGACTTCTTCGTCTGGATCGTCAGGAAACAGCATGCTTGGGGGCTTTATTCCGAACATGAGCATGCCCAGTATGCCGAGTGTGAAACTGCCAAGAGCCAGCAGTCCGCTCAAAAACCCGCTGTCGGCAAAGGACATGCAACATACCCCCGTCGAGCCTGCTCCCCCTAGAATTCTGCATGGAACAGGCAAGGGTCCTAGGACGTTTGAAGAGATGGGAATCAACCCGGTGACCAAGGAGGCGGACGATTGTGTGATTATGTAATACTAATTGATGACCATTATAGAGTATTAAGTGCGCATTATCAGAGTGCGTAGCACGATGATAATAGCACGTATAGGGAGTGTAGGTGTAGAAATCCCTGGCCGGTTTCAAATTAGCGAGGGAACCGGGGGGTCGATTAGTCAGGTGGGATATTAATAGATGTGGTTGGTGGGGGGCATTAGTCACTATTTAGAAAGTCACGTGCGAAAACGGGCTAACATTAAGGAGATAGAAATCATCTTTGGAAGTCAACAATATCTCAACTAATGGTGTAACAAAAATGGTGATCTTTAACTATAGAAGAGATTGATCACCAATTGAAAAATTGATGCTTCATAGAAGTTGTAAGCGTCTCGACCGACCCAATCGAGCAGTCAAGAATAACTCGAACAAGTGTACCAAACTACTGTACTTGTACAATGCTGACAACCCTCTCGCTACCGTGTATAACAACAACGTAGGCGTTCTCTTGGTTACTTGTACTAAGATACACCCCGAAAACTGGCAAGACAGAGAGCACCATTCAGTATTAGTGTTACCACGACATTCGAGACACCCCATTCAGAGATTATAATTCGAAGGCTGAGTACACTATCATGGATCCCACAGTAACTGCACTCTTAGATCTCTTCAATAGAGTCTTTCTTCTCATTGTGCCTGCCTCAAACCTAATCAGAAACTCCGGGAGAATATTTCGCAGGTTAGCGCTGTGGCAAAGAGATCGCCGAAGCTCTGGACTTGCCACCACATTCATCTCAATGACACAAGTTCCGTTTATCCGCTTCTATTCGTTCTACCACATTCCAATCTCTCTGTTGGAAGTGAAGAGATTTTCTCAGAATAATTTGCCACTCAATACGAGGAAAGCTTAATCTTATTCAGCCACCGAGGGAGTGATAATATCCTTATGGGTAGCGCAATAATGACGATTTCATTTAATGAAGAGACGTAGGGTAGGTTGTCCCAAAATTGCAAACATTTTGATACCGAACAAGCCATACATCACGTAGCACATTTCCACACTTATCCCCCTTCCAAAACTTTCCAGTAGGTTCTGTGTCCTTCGTTTATGCATGTCCCGACGAATGAATAACCTTAATTACAGACGTTACCAGCTCCGTGAAGAATATATAAACCCCCTCTACACCCTTCAATTCGACATCAGAAGTCGATCAGTCTCTGAGCATCTGCTGAGGATTCGATCACTTCGGAGAGATGCCGACACTGCAGAGCGAAAGCTGTGAAGCAGTATTGTCTTGCGCGAGCGGACAAGTCCACACTCCTACTATGAAGCATTTGAGATCTCTCATTTGCCGAGTTGGAGCATCAGCACACCTCTCTTCATGCATCTAGAGACAAAGCTATGACGAGCAAAGATTCGCAATCTACTCAGGAGCTTCGTCCGATCAAGATGGTTCGCAACTACGGGTGAAACTCCCAGCATGAGCAACACTTTGGGGTCTGCTCCAATGGTCCTCTTTCTCACAAGAGTACACCATAAGTTGTTGAACGAAAGCCCTTCGGCTCTCATGACGATGCAACTGCGGAGTCGGATTAAAACCGTGCGTGAAGAACGTATGAGCGAGTAACTAAGACGTGAAGCTGAGCGTAAGCAAAGCCGCCGAGTGAAAGGAAACCCCATGGTACATGCACATTTGGACGCAGGATGATGACGAGAGAACGAGCTTAGCTAGCTCCTCATGAGTCCTGTCTTCTAGGAACAGCTATGACGGGCACGAAACATTGACCCATGAGCTGGTTGGGGCACGAAACATTGCTCACTATGCGGGTTCTCAGAACTCTTCCAACGGATAGCTTCCCAAGGGTGAAAATCCCAGCATGGATAACATCTCCTGAATGCTTTGGAGGGATGGACTGTGTCTTAATACAGTCATATGTCGCCTCCAACTGATGTTGACTTGGTATCAGCACACCAGGAATTTCGGTCAAGAGTGAAAGCTGCAAAAGATCCAAACCTGATCCCAGCTTGTGAAACCACCTGGTATAAGCGTCTGCGAAGACCGCCTTTGGGCAAAGCGTTTGAGCCAATCCTGCCAAACCGCCAGAGTCAAGAGCCTAGAGCCACCGACCGACAATGCGAAACACACACAACAGACGAAGCTGAAAAGCCGCCTGGAGCTGACGATGGTGAAAGCCACCAGCCACCAGTGCTGGAGCAGTCTACACGCTTCGAGAGACGTTAAGTTATGCCAGCGAGTTACTCGACACTGTGAAACGATGACGTGAGCGGAAGGGTGATACGTTAAGTAATGCCAGCGAGTGAGACAAACTCCTCGGTACTGTGAAACGATGACGATACCCTGGTGATACTGTGAACTGCAAAGCAGAATGCCAGCACCTATTATCATAGGCCAGAGCCAATCAGTAAGAGCCAGAGCCATGAAAAGCCAGTGAGTGCCATTGAGCCAGTAAGAGCTAGTGTGATCTGCCAAGAAGAGCCAGAGCCAAAGAGCCAGAGCCAATAAGAGCAGCGAGTCTAGGACCAGTGCCAATGAGAGCTATCAAGCCTGTAAGAGCCAGAGCCGGACTACAAGGGCCAGACTAAGATGAGAGCCAAAGCCACAGAGCTAGAGCCGCCATATGAGCCAGAGCCAGAGCCAGCAGTCGGAGATCAACGATCTGATTCGCATTCAGAAAGGATGTAGGCCGTGGAACCTCCTTGAGGGAGGAAGTACACGAGCCGAACCTTTGTTAGATATATAGTTAGAGGATGTAGGCCAACGAGCCGAACCTCTCGGGTAAATACATTTTGGACCATAGAGTCCCGCCCAAATTATGAGATTGTAGTAAATTAAGTGTATTGTAGAAGTAATTGTAATATTACCTGATACTTGTATTGAGAGAGAACAACATGAAAGGTTGGAAAACACTGAATCCACCAATATACTGTATCTTGAGATGCATCCGTTTATCCTGAATGTGTTTCATCATAATGTCCAATACAAGTGCGTGTAGATGGAGTATGAGTTATCATGCAATTCATAGCCGAAGTCATTACCAAGCACACACTGAAAAATACAGTATTTCACTGCAGTATCTCCCGAAATATCTACTGGTTCTCATTACAATCTCCCACACCATCTCTCTCACCCACACATCACAATACACTAAGAACAGTACCAACACAGCATAAGGAGATACTGTAACTCGACACCCATCAATAACCTGAAAAGACCAGAAGCCTAGGTGTTCATTAAATCGCTACCAGTTATCAGTTATGGCAGTACATTTCGTCGAGCCTTGTCCTCGATTATGTGTGACTAAACATTAGCCAACCCTGACTAACCCTGAGAACAAAACTCGACACATCACATCAACAGGTCAGAAAATCTCGTGGAAACGGCCTACAAAACAAAATAAAACAAAAAAGAAGCCAGCCGCTTCGCGACTGGCAAAAGATTACAGCACCCAGGATTCTCGTATGGTCTCCCACTACAATACTAACTGGGCTCTCTGGTGCTTGACTATGGCTGATCGAACGGGAAGCCGTATTTTCACCAGGATATGGCCGTAACCAGTCTGCGCCGACCCGGAATCGAACCGGGGGCCCATCGATGGCAACGATGGATTTTACCACTAAACCATCGGCGCTTATTAAGCATAATGTCAGGAGGAATCACTGAGCGAGAAGTTTGCTTATGTAAGCGGCCGAAAAGGCTTAATATTGGTGTGGGAGTGGTATCAAGAGGTATGATAGAGCTTGAAGATCCTAGATATGCTTCTGTTATAAGTATTATCGGGGTGTGTGTCGTTATATGGTGTGTTGTGTTGAGAGTGAAAATGGAGTTGGAAATACCAATGTGAGGTTCAGTCGTCGTTTGATTTGAGAAGATGTACGTCAGGCTTATTGTTCCATAGTGAAAGAGTATTCGATGGCTTTCTTGCTTCTGTCATGTATCTTTATCCTAACAGGTTGACAATCTCATGCTATTATCAAATTGAAAATATATCTTATACCAGAAGAAACGTTACAATGAATAGAAGTCAGAAGTTCTGAAAGCAGTTCCATGAGCTACAGTTTGAAGTTACTCAATTAGAGATGTCAATCTCTTCTTTTTCTGATAGTTGAATTCATAGTAATAATAGATAGATATAAAGGTATCGTTTAATGGAGTCATTTGAGACCAGTAGAAGCGAATATAAGAGCCTGTAAAGAGCAAGACTTCTTAATAAAGTAATCAGAGCCTCTTCTGGCTCCTAATGCCTGAGAATCTCCACAATCTTCAGATGGTCATCTCCACCGGTAAACACGTCATACAGCTGATCACTAGTAGCCTCCAGATGGAATCCCTCGTCGGTGTTGTACATCAGCTTATCTCCGACCTTCATGAATCCCGTAGAAGCACTGTCGATATCGTTAGGAGCAGTGAGGGTGAACTTGCCCTTATCGTTCACCTTGACAAACCGACTGGACTCCATCTCCACTAGCTGGCCATTGTAAGCCAGGTTCCACTTGGAAAAGTTTCCGTGCTGAGCTTCGACAATACCGTCGTGGACACCAAGTTGCAGGAGAGCCTGGTTTTCCAGCGCAAAAGGACGTCTGTACGAGTATCCAGGCAGTTCCTTGACAAAGAGGGGCTTGGCAACACCCTTATCGTCTCCCTTTTCGTTTTTGGGGCAGTTTGAGCCGCAGCCGTATCTGTAAATCTCATAAGTTCCATTGAATCCAGGACATCCCCAAGCCACAGGGTAAGAGTCGAAAGCCAAGAGGTCTTTTCCAAACGCCTTGTTCACCGAAAACGGCGAGGAATCGCTCTTGTTCTCGGGGTTACCCTTGCCAGACACGAGAACAGCCTTGTTGGTGCTATCAAAAGCAATATGGCCGCTGTAGACGTACTCCTTATTGTTGTAGTTGAGGAACCCGTCATCGTCAATATGAAACTCGTTGCCTGAAGCCGAGGTATCCGAGCCGGTGTATCCGAGCGTGAGACCCGTCGAGTTGACAGTCACCTGGCCATCGTCAGAAATGAGGTTGAAGTAAAAGTCCGAGTCGGGATACTTGTAGGAAGACTGAGGTGGGGTCTGCTGCTGCTCCTGCTGAGCAACAGGAGCTGCCAGGGTTAAAGTGGCGAGAAGAACGTTAGTGAGGAGCATTTGTGAGTGGTAATGAGAAGATCTTTTTGATCAGCGGACCACCATCTATATATACACCTCCACAATTGCTGTCTTGGGTTCGGTTAAGCATGGTTCCTGCACTATGTAGAGTTGATCTGCAGGGTTAAAGATAGATGTGGAGAAGGGGAGGTGGATAAAACGGTGAGGAGAGGAGGTTTTGCGATGGCGAAAAGGGGAACTGGCTAGTTGTGTTGAAAAGAATTGATTTCTCGGAAATCTCGCCAACAGCTCTTTTACTCGTCGTTTTGAACTGCTTCCTTCTATGCACTCAATTCATAAAGTTCCAAGGGTGTATAGTGAGTATAAAGAAGAGGGCAATAATAGGATGGGTTTGGCAAGTTGAAGAAAAATAGTTGACAAGTTCAAGCGCAAACCAACAAGTCCAACTACTGACACTTGCGTCTGTGTCATTCGTTTTCCACCACCACCAATACTTCCATCACCCCATGTTTCACTTCAATCTCTTAAAGTTGACATGACGTCAGAGGTAATTAAACAGAGAGGAGATGGAGATCTGAAGATCGGTGGACACTTATGTTGCAGTGTGGTGCGTGCGCGAGAGGAGTTGAGATGGAGTTTTCATTTTGGAGACATTTAGTTCCGAGAGTGCATTATGGTGGATTACGTAATCTCCAACTAATCGTCACTTCAGTTCTGGACTGTTGATGACTTACTTGGGAATAGTTAGAATGTGTATTTTCAGGCAAGCTTTTGTTAAACGATTGGATGATACATCATGATGGCATTTCTGAGAGACCCATGAAGATTATCGAACAGAATACGATTTGAATGACTTCCAAATGTGCTTATATATCAGTCTAATATCTTCAAATTTGTCTGTTATCATTCTAAGGACTTCAGTGAATCCTCTTTTCAAAGCTGATTAAGCAACTTCAGCATCCCAGAGATATCTCAGGTGAATAGCAAGAGACAGTAAAAAGACAATAAATTGGCTTTGTGATATGATCTTTTACACAGCCTACTTCTTGTGTCTATCATCAGTCACTTGAAGAGGGAAAGCTGGCATTTTAGAATCTGCTGACTAAGCGTGTTTTCCTGGACTACTGTTTCCAGAGATCAAGGTCACTAGGAGAAACATCAGCATGAGTAAAACAGAGCCGTGCCATCCGCTTAGGTACAGCATCAGTTAGATTCAGTCTTTTTTGAGCCTTCTCTTTGCAAGGAGCCTCCATGAGACTGTCCGTACAGTAAGTACCTTGAAAAAGAAGACAGTAAATGTGTTCTCAGGGGGTCATCTGTCTAACAGAATGTGGACAATCTTGCTATCTATCTATTCAAGATCTCTTCAACTCTGAACTGTGGTCTCATCATGTTCATGAGATAGTGCCATCTAACACAAAGGAGAGTGTTGAATGTAAGAGTTTCCACACGGTGGGCAGTACACCAGTGTTTCAAAGAGCCTCAAATGTCGCTCACAATTAACGTAAGCCATTTCTCTGTATTCTAGAGTACCTGGTACCGTAGCTGTTGTATCCCCACTGTGCTGATTAGATAATCTATGCCAGAATCAGCTACTTTATGCTATAGCAGGACTTTGTGTCACTTCCCTATAGTCTATTTCCCGATAGTCTATGCCAGAAGAAGCAACTTAAGCTATAGCAGGTCTTTGTGTCACTTCCAGATAGTCTATGCTATTTCCAGATACTTTATGCCACTTTTATAATCAAAACAAACCACATATTCACTTCATACAACCAGCTCCTGAACGTCAGAGATTAGCCCGAGTGTAGGAAACCCCACGAACGTTTCCTAATACACCAGCGATTGCCTTTTGTGTATCTAAAAGCACCCCACTCTTCACTATCTCCACTCTTCACCATCTATCTTTAGGCCCTACACATGTTGCTCAAACAAGTCAGTATTTCTATACATTACATTTTTCCTCCGTCTATGCTCCTCCACGGTCCCTTCCTTACCAGTCAACCATCTGCTTTTCCTTCTCTCCGTTGTCCTCCTCGTACTCGACCTCGACACTGGGGCCCTTTCGCTTCTTGGTCTTGGGCTTGGGCTTCTTGCCGTCAGCAGCAGCCTTTCGCTTCTTGGGCTTGTCCTCGTCCTCGGAGTCGGTATCGGTCATGTCGTCCTCAGAGGGGTCAGTCTCGTCTCCAGACTCATCACTGCTTCCTCCAAGCCACTTCTCCAGATCCTCGAGCTCAACGAGATCGTCGTCCTCGTCCTCGTCCTCAACGTACTCGACCTCTCCCTCCTCTTCCTCCTCGTCCTCGTCTTCTTCCTCCTCATCTTCGTCCTCCTCGTTCTTGTTGGCGTTCTCAACGCCCTCGAGCACCTTCTTCCACACCTTTTCGTCCACATTGAGAGGGTTCTCGCCGTATGCACCGCTCTTGAGACGGTCCAGAAGCTCCTTCTCAATGGCCTTTTCCACCTTGGCAGCAGCCAGAGCCTTTCGCTCACGTGTGGCTTCTCGTCGCTTGACCTTGGGAGCAACACCAACGTAATGGGTGTCCTCCTCCTTCATGGCGATTCGTCGCTCAGCAACAGCCACCTGCGTCAGTCGGGTCAGACGCTGCTTGCACTTGTCGATCAGAAACTCGTTCCAGTAGATGAGATGCTCGTCGATCTGCTCCAGAGCCCGCTTGTAGTTTTTCGACAGTCGGATTCGCTCCCACCACTTGTTGGGGGTGTGAACTCGCTCGGCAGTCTTCATGTAGAGATATAATCGGCCATTAACCCGTCGCACAGTGGCGTATTTGGAGTTGGCGAGAGGACATGACTTTCGGTCACAGATTCCGGTCACGTTGTACTCGTTTTTGCAAAAGTCCTGGCCTTTGCCGGTTTTCAGCTTGAACGAGCAGAATTGGTCGTTGAGAATTTCCCAGATGAGCTGTGTTAGTAGGAAGCGAGAGAGCCACGCATGAGCGTAGCGAATAAGGGCGAACGAGCGGACAACATCAAGTCAGTGAAGTACGCAGTACTTCTGAGAGTTAAACCGAACTATACATAAAGCTGCTATCTATGGCAATAACAACGAAATGAATAGATCGACTTCAAATGAGCAGATGGCAGAAGTTCAGCGGCGAGTGTAGAACAGATCTCTCCAACTCTGAGTGTGGCATGTCTCATTCGGTATGAAACAACATCCAGTCATACTTCGACTCAGGTGTGGATTAAAATAGCGATCTCGTGTTCGGAGGGTAGCTTGGAAGACCTTCAAGCAATAGTTTGGGTATCTTGTGGCAAGTCTTGCTACTGTGCTTCACAGGGGTACCTGATGAAACCTCAGAGCTGGTAGTGAAGGTAGTTGAAGCTTAGAAAAGCCGATTTGAAATGATTCAGACGGTGTATTTCAGTGTACGAGTCACCTTTCTGTCTTTGAGTACCCATCGACTCAGTAGAGGGCTCTAATCAAGAACGGTCACTTCTCTCCATACATCCACTACCATCCCCTCTAACACACCCTGGAGCCACATCTAAAGCACCGAGTCTTCAGGGCTCGTTCAGGGCGGTCAAATCTTTTCATAACCAGCTTTTCAGCTCTTCACCACCGTTCTGCCGCCTTCCAGAGTGACCACAATACCCTCATCTCTAACCACCGCCTTAGTGTCCTTCCACAGTCGTCAAAAGTCCCCCAAAATCCGTCAGGTCCGCTTTTTCGCCCATTTGTGCATTTAAAGAGCCTCAAATAGCTCATATCTGCTCTCCTTTTCCTCCCATCAATACTCACATCGTCACTCGCTGACATTATGAATGTGTAGTTATGCTTGAAAAATTCGTGATCAGACTTTCAATCTTTCCCAATTTTTTTGGCTCTTGCAGATTTCTCAAACCTTATTTAGAGGTTATGAGTGGGTGAGAAAAGTAACCTAAAATGGGCCATCGCTGGTTGGCCAGATGACTAAGCGGAGAGAAGGTTGGGAAAAGCCGTTTTTCGAGAGAGTTGAGAGAGTGAGAGAGTTGCTTTCACTCCACTAATTTTGGTCACGTGCGGGATCACTCACGTGACTAGTTTCTTTGCATCGATTATGCACACGCTAGATGATTGGTGGAAGGCTGGATGTGGGAGAGAGAGGGTAGTTAGAAGGTAATGGAAGTAGAATGAAAGAAGGTCAGGGTCCTTTGTTCTTCTTATAACGTGACCTTATAAGTGTGACGGAGTTTTTCAGAGATTTTTCTCCATTGTGGCTGACGTTTGAGTGTCTCTACAGCTATTGATTAATTTGTTAAGCTCTACTTACCTCTTCTTGTTATCTGATAGAGGAGTAGTTGACATCAGAACAGCACTCTAGAGACACCAATAAGAGAGATCCAAAGCTGAGATTTTAACAGTACATCACTATGAGGTATCTAGACATAAAAACGGCTTCACTGTTGTTACATCTTCTCGGGATCACTCAGTAATGACCTTCTGTTTGCCACTATACTTTTACGATAAAGTTTGATAATGAAACTTCTGGCATTAGACATAAGCCATCTGCTCGCAGCTCATCACCAACTCAAGCCACAATGTCCAGACACCATCCCGACCTGGTTCTGTGCATGAAGCAGAGCGGCACGCGCGTGGGCCGTCTGTGTGAAAAATGCGACGGCAAATGTCCCGTTTGCGACTCGTTTGTGAGACCCACGACGTTGGTCAAGGTGTGCGATGAGTGCAGTTTTGGAAAGCTGGAGGACAGGTGTATTATTTGTGATGGTTATGTGAGTGTGAATGGGTGAGGTGGCGAACGCTGAAAGCGTGAGTCAGCTCAGTGAGTGTTCAAAACATGGGCTGTGTTTTTGAGAGGAGGTGTTTAGGTGTGATTCGTACTCATCAGTATGAAAAGAATCACTGTGAGATATCAAGTTGAGAAAGTGAGGATACTGGAATATTAGTCTTGAAGTGTTTTGATCTCTGGCACTTCTGCTTGATCTGTTCTAGGTCTCAGAGTACAGTTGATCACTGTGTCCATTTCTGATCAGTGCCTATTACGTCGTCTTACTGCTCAGTTGTATGATTCCTGTCTTTACCCATGCCTTGAACTTCCCCTACAGACGAGTCATTATCCATTTTCTATTACTAACACAGGCGGTCGCGGACGCTTACTACTGCTACGAATGCACACGGCTGGAAAAGGACCGCGACGGGTGTCCGAAGATCATCAACGTCGGAGGAAGCCGTACGGACTTGCATTTCCAGAGAAAAAAAGAGGGAAGGTAGATTGGTTGTATAATATATTTATTGACATTGAGTGGGTGAGTACAAGTAGATGGTGCTGTGAATAGTCGAACAGTTGATCGTATGTGTGTTTTTAGAGTCACATTTGAAAGCGTAAGCTCATAATGATGAATGCATGTGGTGAACTGTCTCTGTTCTGTCGTTGAAAACTACTGTCTCTGTTGTTACTCTGCAAGTACAGTACCGGTAGTTGGTTACAGTACCGTCTTATTCACCCAGTTCTATTACACCCTGATTACTAGTATAGAGGGGACTCATTCAGTAAAGACTCATTCAGTAAACAATAGTTGTAGGCATGATTACTCAGCCGATATACTACGACATCAAATGATGCTGGAATGTTTCTCTATGCCTCCGAGTTGGTTCCAAAGGCTTCGTGATATTGTCATAGTTCCCCTTCTACATCTCAGAATACTTCCATATGCAATACTCAGACCCGTAAGCTTGACTGGACATGGAGTTGTGTCTATAGCTTATTAATCGGGTACTTTATGGCACTCGTTTGTGTCTATAGCTTAATTACCCCGTACTTTATGGCACTCGT
This sequence comes from Yarrowia sp. JCM 30696, assembly GCA_001600535.1. Classification (NCBI taxonomy): domain Eukaryota; kingdom Fungi; phylum Ascomycota; class Dipodascomycetes; order Dipodascales; genus Yarrowia; species Yarrowia sp. JCM 30696. The sequence continues at coordinate 564,623 of BCKG01000006.1, forward strand.
TTGTGTCTATAGCTTAATAATCGGGTACTTTATGGCACTCGTTTGTGTCTATAGCTTAATTACCCCGTACTTTATGGCACAACTTGCCTATAGCTTATTTAACCGGTACTTTATGGCACAAGCTATAGCTTAATTCCCCGGTACTTTATGCTAAACGAAGAGCAGGAACATCAACAGTACTCCGTACTTGTAGCACATGCCAGGTCTACATCCTTCCAGCGATCGTAAGTGTCATCGTGAACTTCACCCAGACTCACCATATATCTTGCACTACACACTACATACCTACAAGTACTTGTACCCTACGTTCTGTCTCTTTCATAAATCATTTTAATTCAATAAATAATGCTATTGTTTTGCCTCCTCCTCGCGGCCCACGTTAGCAGCGTGACCTTACTCCTACTTCTCCTCCTCCTTCTTCTCCTCCTTTCTCTCACTCCTGCTGGCCGTTCTCTTATGATGGGGAGTGGCTGCAAACTGGGGGTTCACCTCGACGACGGAAAACTTTTTGCCGTGAAGAGTGAAATCCGAGCCTCGTAGCAACGAAGACGACCGCTCAATAGACGGGTTGTCCTGTCGAACAGGCGATGCCTCCCTTCCTGGCGAAGCAGAGCCGTTTCTGAGACTCGTTCTCAGCTTTCGGACGCTCATGGACGGCTTCAGGGGACTGTTTTCGGTAGACCGAAGATCGCCAGAAGATCTGCTAATCGACAATGATCTGGACGACTTTCGAGGCAAGTCCAGGGACGAAGATCGAGTATCTCCGTCAGACCGGTCACTAGGCGCAGTGTCTCTCAAAATGCTTTCTCGAACTTCATAGAACCGATCCTGTTTGGAACCGTTGGACACAGTAGGCTGCAGAGAAGAACGAGACGAAAGAGACGAGTCTGGCCGAGGAATGGCTGTAGTCGTAGAAAGGAAGCTGTTACGTCCACTCTTGACAGGCAGACACTCCTCAAAGCCCTCAAACTCGGCTGAATCGAGAGAGGGCTCTGAGGGAGATAGATCCACTGCCTGAGAAGGAGACAATGCGTGTGAGGGCGACAACGACGAAATGAACGAGTCGTTGGTCTCCTGAGACTCGTCCGAGTCGTCTCTATCTTCGTCCTCCTCGCTGCTCGTGGTGGTGATCTCCATCTTGGGGAACCCGCTCAGAACAGCAGAAGAAGACGACGCAATCGAGTGAGCGGTGGACTGGGTCGACTGCGTGGGCTCCAAGGCCTTGCTCTCCTCCTTGTCGGCCTCTTCGGCCACAGAAACTCCTCCAGTCAGCTGCCACTCCTGCTCCTCCTCCAGCTCCTTAGTAAGCACAAGTCGGTAGCTCTGGTACTTCGTCAAATCGAGCCATTGCCAGTCAAGTTTAGCAGAAAGACGGGCAGCACAAAAATTCACGTGGTACCGAGTTCGCTGCTGAATGGGAGCCATCAGCTTGAGATGTCTGGCATTTCTCAACAGACCATCAACCTCAATCTCCACGGTCCCCACTTTTTCTTCCAGAGTATGAAGAGCGTCAACCATGGCCAGTCTTCGAGACGTGTGAATGTCCTGGGACAGCGCAGCTGTCAGCGACGAGTTGACTCCCGTTCCAGGGTTGGGGTTGATCGAATGACTGGCAAAGGCGGCCGAATAGTTGATCAAATGCGTCCATTCGGCAGTATCGCTCTCCGAACCAGCGGCAATCCACTCCTGGCCCAGAGACTTGGCAGACAGAACAAAGGGGACCTTTCTGGACGTCTTGGGAGGTGCAGAGGTAGACGAGTTTCGAAGAGCAACCATACCTGTAGTGGAAAGAGTGACTGTGGGGTGAAACTGGTCGTTGGCTGAGATGACATGATGGCCTTGCTCAAGATCCTTCAAAATACTCTTGATCCACTGAGTCTCTTTGAACAGATAGAGCTGGGACGCAGTGAGAATGGCTCCCCACTCTTTCCAAATCGATCTGGCAGTCGATAGAACCCGTTTCTGCTCCTTTCGAAAAAGAATACCAACCTTGGCAATCTTGATGTCAATCACTCCAGGATCAGCCATCAGGGGGTTGTCTGTGGTATCCTGAGAAAGGAAGGCTCCAGGGCGCGATCTGGAAGACGTTAGTTGAAGAGAAGCACCGTTGCTGAAAGCCAGACGAACGGCATGGAACGCGTCTCGCGACTCGGGGGCTTCGTACGAGTAAGGACAGTCTTGAGAAAGAGCATCGTCAAGGGAAGGTCTGATGGAGTCCAGTTTACCTTCCAGGATCAAAGCGTAAGGGTCGATCAGGTTCTTATCACTTCGAATGTTGAACGACGACGACTTCTTCTGCGCAACAAGTCCCGTCTTCTTGTCATTGTGTCCAGGCTCCTCTTCGGTATGCACAAACGGAGTGTATGTGATGTTGTCGTAGAAACACTCCAGGATATCCGGCGACACTCCCTCGGCAAACGTGTTGTTGATGTAGTCGCTCTTCTGCATCTTGTGCTTGTTGCTCTTGTTGAATGAGTCCGTGTGGAGAATCATGAGCGAAAATGCAACAACGTAGGCCAACTCCGCGTCGGCGTAGATTCCGGGGTTGCACTCATCGTAGCGAGTGGCGAAGGCGTCCAGAATACGGTCAATCTGCTGGGCCTCTTTGGGGAGAACCACGTACATGAGAAACTTTCGCAGAGCCATGTCGATGGGGTCCATGGTGAAATCAAACTCGGACGAGTAAAGCGCCATACACTCGCGGTAAAAGTCTGAATCTCGCGAACAGAGCAAGGCGGCAGTCTGGCCGTGCATGTTCAACTGCCGAATAGCAGCCATGTATTCCTTGGGCGTTCTGTCGTTGATGGGAGGCAGCTGGATATCTTCCACCGACTCTCTGGGCGAGTAAGAGGCTGATTTCGACGAATCTAGCACCTTTTCGGACGGGGTGCCGCTGGGAGGTCCTCCACTCGTCGGCATGGTTTTACTTCGAGGTCGAGAACTGAAGGGCAAGTCCTGGAACGACAGAGAAGGCGAGTTGGGGAACGTGCTGGCTGAAGGAGTGGTCAGAAACTGGTTTGAAGCCGAAGAAGTAGATGTGGCTGACACAGCAGACACTGACTCGGACCGAGGCTTCTCTCCAAGTGACTGCACCGAGGACTCCAGACCGCTATCCTTGCCTGAGTCCTCAGACCCCTTGGACTCCTTCTCCTTTGTTTCCTTCTCTTTGGCCTCCTTTTCTCGCTGCCGGTCTCTGTCGCCTCGGATTGACTGTGACGAGAGAGATCGGAAGACCGGCGGTCGTGTGGGTTCTTCATCATCCGAGTTGAAGAGCATGCTCGCTGTCTTTCGTCTGAAACGAGCGAATCCCGTGGGTGCAGGAGGAGGCATCAGAGTGCCGTTGACCGAGAGATTGGGCGTACTGGGCCGCCGAGTGGTGCTGTGCGAAGTCTTGGCGTCAGATGTGGTGGCCCCCTCCTCTTCAAGTAGAGCAGTAACAGACCCTGTACTGCTTCGTGTAGGAGGAGGAGGAATGGAAGATACCGAGTGACTTCCCGAAAGAGAACTTGAGTGGGTGCTTGAGTGTGTGCCTGAATGCGCACCGGTCAAGGAACTCGAGTGAGTGCCTGCAGCTCCTCCTAGAGCTGCTCCTCCTAGCACTGCTCCACTGCTAGCACTTGAACCCCCTCCTGTGCCTGTGCCATTACTTCCTCCTGTATGTGCACCCATGGTCTTCAACGACTGGCTCCACTGTGCGTAGTTGTGCGCTCCCAGCTGCGCCATTGAGCCTGTGGCCGAGCTCACGCTGACTCCTCGTCTGTGGCTGCTCTCACTGTCGTTGTCGCTATCTGTATCGCTTAGTAATGGCGGAATTTGAGGGGCCGCTGTAGATGGCGGAGTCGCAGTTGTGCTTGGCGGCTCCTTCTGGGGCTCCTTCTGGGGCGTCTGGGACCTCGAAGTCGTGTCCTCCTTGTCCTTTCTGAACTTGGCAAAGCCCAGCAGAGAAGCCACCGTGGACGACGAGTTTGACCTGAACTGCAGCCGGCCTCTGGGCTGACTATCGGTCCCCTCGCTCTTGTTTTTCTTGTTGAAGCCCAGCGAAAACGAGCGTTCGCGATCCTTGTCCTTGGAGTCGTCTCCGGCCGAAGGTGGAGGCTTGGAGGGCGACACTGTGCGTCTCAGGGTGTGTCCCAGGTTGGTGAGAGTGCTTGTGGAGGTGGTTCTGCTGGCGGAGACGCTTCTACGGTCGTCGGGAGAGGTCAGCGAGATGGTAGGCACCGCCATGACCTCGTCGGTGTTGGTTCGGTTGAGAATGTCTCTTTTCTGGGGCTCGTCTTTGGGCTGATTTGCCGTCTGCAAATCATTGGACTGGCGCGAGTCGTCCGAACGGGTCGGAGACGCCAGCACCGATTTTTTCCTCCGTATCAGAGGCATTCCTCAACTGTGGTGTGGTGTGGTGCGGAACAATTAGGTGTCGAGACCCTAAAGTTGCAAAGTCTGATGGAGGCCGTGGCTATAGCCTGTCTTTCTGGTGTATACAGCAGACCCAAAGACAAGACGCCAGTCTCTCAACTCTCAAACGTTACCCAACACCGTTAACCTTCGGAGGGGTAACCTTACCAGTAGACAAGAACTGGAGATTGAAGACGAGGTGGATGAGGAGCGAAAAGATGGGATATATATATTGGTTGGATGTGTTTTGTGTCACCCCGACATGTCGCGACACAGCCGGTGTAACGACCAAGACCAGCTACTCGCACTACCACCTCCATCTGCTACGTGGCACTGACGTATGCGCCAGGTACACTATGCTACCGTACGCGAAATAGGAGGTGATATAGAGGGCAATTGAAACGACAAGGCGACTGCAAAAAGGAACGGATCGAAAATGGATAAAAGCAATACTTGTCTTTGCGGCCGTATCGCAAATCTGACAGCCACACAAGCACAAAACCCCCTCCCATCCCCAAGCTGACTAATACTGTTTACAAAATCCGGATATAAATAGACGTACAGTTATACCGTGATCCGGCCAAACTACAAAGTAAGCCTACAATGGGAGAAGATATACAAGCAGCAAAAAGAGCAAATGTCGCGGCGAGAGCTTCTGATTGGGCCATCGGTTCAGTCACGTGACCCATCCACACCACGACCCTTCACTCCCACGTCCCTCCTACTACCCTCCTTACCCCTTGGCGCTAATTATCACCACTCGAGTTGCCTCGGTGCATCAGCAGGACAAGATGAGAGAGCCCGAAAAAAGAGACTCAAAAAGCAAGTGGGAGTAAAATACGAGCCGGTCAGGTGGCGGGAAGCCGGAGTAGGTTGCTACTTGTAGTCATGTGACGCAAATACAGCGTTCGTAGCAGTCGTATTTGGACACGTGTTGCACTGTTCCTATTTATGCGGTATTGTCCTATTCCTGCTGTTCGGGGTATGAGGGACGGAAAACCGTAGGGCCATCATGTCCCTGAATAATAGTGGTGCAGCCGAGCTGAGACATTAGTTGAGACCGCCTCGATTCGCTCTACAAAATGCACTTTTCAGATTTCCCTCAGCTCCCCTCCTCGTCCTCATAGACACCCACCCCTCCTTCTCGCCAATCTGAAACACCCGCAACATCTGGCTTTTTCTGGAATAGCCCCAACGGCGCAAAGTGCATATTTCCATTCTAAAATGAGCTTAATGGGGTTGAACATGTAGACAAGGTGAACCAGTAGAGGGAGGGAAAGGGGGAGAGCGGAGTGAGCACATACTACAGTGGCACCCAAATCTGGACCGTGTCACGTGACACATTCTCATAACCTCTCGTTTCTACCTTTTTTCTATCTCTCCTCCCTACGTCATCACACCTTATCGAAACTGCAACGTCTCCAACCGCGGGTTCTGGAGCTGCGTGGAAAAGGTGTTGTTTCCGTGTTTCTTCAGAGCAGCTTTATGTAAGGGGTACCAGGGCACATGTATGACGTATGTACGGGTGCTGAAAGGTGGCAATATGAGATGTCCAAAACATGACGAAGTAGGTTGCTGAAAGATGAAGGTGTAAATACAAGTAACAAGGTGTAGATTTGTCGAAACTAAGATGATGTAAACACAGTGACGTCAACACGAGTTTGTACAAGTTCAAGTACGGCAATTGTCTTTGGAAATAAATTGTAGCTACGAATAATTGTAGCTACTTGTACGAAAATTGTCGCTCTTAGGCAGCCATTTCGGGCAACTGCACCTTCTTCCGTGCATGCGGCATTTATCTGATTCTCCGTTATTTTCGTTATTTTCGTTATCATCGCCTTGTGTTGTTGACATACAGGCAACCTCGCAGTTCATACTATAAACAGGCCGTTCCCAGGGTGTGTGCAAACAGGAAGGCTATAAAATGGCGACTATGAGGGGGAAAAGGGATCGGAAAAGTGCATTTTGATGGGTCTGGTGGGCGCAATTGATTAAACCGCTCAGCTGGCGTATACCTCTTGTATTGACGGAGCTGGAAGGTCCCAGTTGGGTCATACAGTAGACTCCTCCCTATTTAGGAACATCAAAGAGTGAGGCATCAACAGAAGGTGGTGTATACATCTGCTAACATTAGGCATGACAACACCGAGCAACGCTGGCAAACACTTGCTCTTCATGCTCTCAGTGTACGATATATGCGGCAAATACACAAGCCACTCTACAAGTATACGATGTATACGACCAATACCACTGCCTGAAGAAAGTTCACTGTGGGGCATCAACCGGGGTATCTTGCCTGGGGTCGTGAACGTGTCTGAGACATGTTTTAGAACAGGTGGGGTAGCTGGTGATAGTGGCTAGCAGTTGTTGTGACTGTTTGTCTTGTGACTGGATGTGTACGGAGTAAAGTACTCGTATGTATGAGCACTCATGTCTCTACGTACTCATTCATTATACAGGCTCTCATGTTACTCACAAGTGAATAATTATCGCCCATCTGCTGATGAAGATACAAATAAATATCCGGTTTTCATATCACATAGCGGGGTATATTCTAGTTTCAGGGCTGCCCTTGTGAAAATTGCAATGAGACATGGTGTATACGAGGTATGAGTTGAGTGTTGAGTCTTCATTAAAAAAGGAAGTGTTCGAATCTCGGTTTGGTGCACTGTCTCACTACAAGTAGATAAGGCGCCAATTACTGTCAGGGGACCACTTGTAGATATGTCGAGTGTCTTGTTACGGTCGTATTCTTTACGCTTCTGTCTGAAACATCCGAAAGAAACACCAACTTCCCCATCCAGATCTCAACCAACTGTTTATATCCAGCCGGTGCCTGGAGTTGAGACAGCAGGCGGGTGACAAGAGGTGGTGATTGCTCAATTTATGAGATATTTATAAGAGGAAGAGCTGGTAGTGAATATGGTGTCAATACTGGCAACTGGAAAGTCCCTCAGCTCATTTTGGTTATTCCAATGTAGCTCTATTGCAGCATCAATTACACCTTGGCTTGATTCTCATTGACCAACTGAGAAGCTAGCCTTTCCTAATACGTCAGAGACTTGTCCATATTTGTAGTGTCTGACCATATAGGTAGATGTGGGCTAGAATGGTACCATCGAGCAGTTGCCAAAGTGGGTGTCCATGTCTCATTGAGATATATCAAGCCTTTACCGGCTTATGGATGATCTCGAAGAAGAGCTAAAGACACTGTTGCCAACAATCAGATTAATTAGTCTTGTAGTTAAGCCAGGGATTGCTCAGATTTCCTTATCTTCAGGTCATTCTCCAAGCTGTTATTACCGATGCATGTAGTCATGGTCTGATATTGTCAGATGTGTTTTCTATGTAGCCATTGGAGCATTTGAGATGATTGAGACGGAGTCAAGTGAATTGAAAATGACAATGACTACAAGTCCTGCTGCTTGTATATAGTCCAAAGTCTCCATTCAAGTGTCCTGACTCTACTTAGAGTAGAATATTGCGATAGCGGAATGTCTGATATACCAACCCACAGTCACCCATTGATTCACGGACATGGTCAATTGCTACAAGTACAAATAGCTGACCACAAGAACTGCCTACGTATCGACTACGAACTTCCCATATATATTTCATGTAGAGCTCCCTGAACCACTTGTATGGCGGCTACAAGTATTCACGAGTACTGCCATTGGAGTTATCACCTCTACCAGAGTCAGTCTGATAGGACTGCCCACACTCATATGTCTATATCAGTAACAGCTGATATACAAGTACTCTCCAATATTAAATACTCGTGTGGTACAAGAATCATTCGCACACTTGAGGTATCAGTCCTTGTAAAGCACCAGTTGCCCATCATTACTTGTCTGACAGCCATAGAGACCCATCCATCACTACAGCTTGCCTTCTAGAGGGTGATCAAACTAATTGTTCAAACAGGGTTAGTCAGGGTTAGTCATTCACAACGTGTTGTTCTATTATGAGTCTGATGTTCTTCAGGACTAACTGTTCCTATGAGGCCCAATCACTTGGCTCTATGCCTTATGAATCTACAGCACTTCTATCTTGAAATACTTTTTTTTTATAATCACATAATTCTTTTCATTACAGCTAGACTGACTTGCTGTTCCCGATTCTACAACACTTTGTTCACATTTTTATTCTATTATAGCTAACAGACTACAAGTATTCCTAACTCAGAGCACTCGTCGCTTATCACTACTCGTCGCTACGCTCCTCTTAGTTCTCGTTCCTCTGTCTACGTTTCTCGTTTCACGGTCATATCATCTCATCATACTATATACATTAGTCAACCTCCTCCATCACGCTGGCAGAGTTGTCCTCGGTGCTGGGGGTAGGCTCGGCGAAAGCCTCGTGCTCAGCCTCGTCAATGTTGAGACCCAGAGAAATGAGTCGGTTGATTCGAGAGGCGAAGCTGGCGGGCTCGTCGAGAGTGAAGCCGGAGGTCAGCAGAGCAGTCTCGTACAGAAGAGTGGTCAGGTCCTTGACAGTTCGGTCCTCGGCACCATCGGCCTCAACCTTGTTCTTGAGCTCCTTGATGATGGGAGACTTGGGGGAGATCTCAAAGGTCTTCTTGGAGGCCATGTAGGCAGACATGGAGGTGTCTCGCAGAGCCTGGGCTCGCATGATTCGCTCCATGTTGGCGGACCAGCCAAACTGGCCGGTTCGGATGGCGGCGGGAGCGTCGACAAGCTTGTGGGAAACAACAACCTTCTCGACCTGGTCACCCAGGATCTCCTTGAGGGCGGCGGCAAGGGGCTCAAACTCCTTGTCCTCGGCCTCTCGCTGCTTCTTCTCCTCCTCGGTCTCCTCGAGCTCGAAGTCCTTGGTGATGTCAACCAGCTTTCGGTTGTCGAACTCCTTGAGCTGAGCCATGGCGTACTCGTCAATGGGGTCGACCATGTACAGCACCTCAAAGTTCTTGGCCTTGAGAGCGTCCAGGAAGGGGGACTTCTCGACGGACTTGATGGACTCGCCGGTGATGAAGTAGATGTTCTTCTGGTGCTCGGGCATTCGAGTGATGTAGTCCTCGAACGAGGTGAGCTCGTCGGAAGACTTGGTGGAGTTGTATCGCAGGAGCTTGGCAAGAGCCTGTCGGTTCTGGGAGTCCTCGTGGACACCAAGCTTGAGGTTCTTGGAGAAGGCGGTGTAGAACTTGTCGAACTGCTCTCGGTCCTCGGCAATCTCGTTGAAGGCCTCAATCAGCTTCTTGACAATGTTCTTTCGGATAACCTTGAGAATCTTGTTCTGCTGCAGAACCTCTCGGGACAGGTTCAGGGGCAGGTCCTCGGAGTCAACCACACCCTTGACGAAGCCCATCCACTCGGGGATCAGCTCCTCAGCGTCATCAGTGATGAAGACACGCTTGACGTACAGCTTGATGTTGGACTTCTTCTTCTTGGACTCAAAGAGATCAAAGGGAGCTCGCTTGGGGATGAAGAGGATGGCTCGGAACTCGAGCTGACCCTCAACGGAGAAGTGCTTGACAGCAAGGTGGTCCTCCCAGTCGTTGGAGATGGACTTGTAGAAGGCGGCGTACTCCTCGGGCTTGACCTCGGCGGGGTTTCGGGTCCACAGAGGCTTGACCTTGTTGAGCTCCTCGTTCTCGGTGACCAGCTCCTTGATCTTCTGGGGCTTCTCGTCCTTGGAGTCCTCGTCCTTGACCTCCTCGATCTTGGGGTTCTTGTCATCGGCGTCGGCGTCGAGCTCCTTCTCAACCTTGTCGGCAGAGGGGGCGTCGACCTCGACCTCCTTGGTGACAACGAGCTGGATGGGGTAGGAGACGAACTCGGAGTGTCGCTTGACAACGTCCTTGATTCGCTTCTCCTCCAGGTACTCGAGCTGGTCCTCCTTCATGAAGAGTCGCAGCACGGTTCCTCGGCCGATTCGCTCGTTGACGGTATCGAGGGTGATGGTGAACTTACCGCCGGCAGAAGACTCCCAGATGTACTGCTCGTCGTCGTTGTGCTTGGTGATGACCTGGACTCGGTCGGCAACCAGGAACAGAGAGTAGAAACCAACACCAAACTGACCAATCATGGACACGTCGGCGCCAGCAGACAGGGCCTCCATGAAGGACTTGGTGCCGGACTTGGCAATGGTACCCAGGTTGTTGACCAGATCGGCCTTGGTCATACCGATACCGGTGTCCCGGATCTCAAAGGTCTTGAGGCCCTTGTTGGGGGTCAGTCGGATGAAGAGCTCGGGCTCGGTCTCCAGCTGCTTGGGGTCGGACAGAGCCTGGTATCGGATCTTGTCCAGAGCATCGGAGGCGTTGGAAATGAGCTCTCGCAGGAAAATCTCCTTGTTGGAGTAGACGGTGTTGATGATGAGAGACATCAGCTGAGAGATCTCAGCGGTGAACTCATAGGATTCGGATTTTTTGTCGTCAGCCATTTTGAAAACGGGTTGTGTATGTAAGTTGACAGGAGAGAGGAGTCGTGGGAAGAAGACTGGTTATATAAATATTGCAGCCCGTGCAGTGGCACTTTAAGGTTGACCAGAAAAGAATCTTTTGGAACGTTCCAGAGGGGGGGAGAACAGCCTTGAAAAGTGGGTGTCGGAGGGGGGAAGTGAGAAAAGGGAAGCCGTGACACTATTCAATTGGTGACAATTAGTCGGTGGGCGTTTTTTGAGCTCATTTTGGCCACTTTTACACCTATTTTACCACTCCCATCTCCTCTGCCGCCTGTATAATACACTTTGCAACTCTCCACATCTCCCAAGAAGACACCCACAGTGTCGCCATCGAAGCTTTTTCGCAATAGAACCTTCCAGAAGGATAAAATGGGGCTTCACTCATAGCAGTATTACGGCATGTGATTGAGAAATACCATCGATTAGTGATCATGTAGCGACTATACGATGGCACCACTACAACCGTTTCACTTCAACACAACCTCCCTCTCTCTCTAACTCAGCTTGCTATCACTTTGCAAAGCGATTTACGATCGTCTGAGACAAGGCGTATGAGGCGGATATATTGTGTGCCGTACAATGAGGACGTGTGGGGCGGGTGTACTGCAGTTCATTGTGATGATTACGTAATATGATGTAGCCCGTGACCGCCTCAATCTGACATGTGCCCCATTTCTCCTGGTAGCCGCCTACTCACCGCTTCGCCTCATCCGCCTCACTGTTCAGGGCGTTTGACAATCTAACTAAGTTGGTCTGCAGCTCACACGCACGGTTTCTTCTACACCCTTCCAGTAGGTTCGATGGAGATGAGGGGAGATGTGTGAAGATGGAAGAAGTGGTAATGGCAGGAGTGGCAAGAGTGGCGATTGAATGTGTTACTTGTACAAGTACTTGTAGATGAGTCATTTCTCTATAGCTATGTACTTGTAGCGGACAAGGCTCTATGGCATGGTGTGGTTATTGTACAAGTAAAAGTTATGACCCTGAAAATCAAATCTCGTCACTCCTGAGTGCTCCAATTTTGAGCTCCAAACTCACATTGAACACGTCTCCTGGACTCGGTTTTACTCCATCCCTCAATTCTTGCCGCACAGTGACTTTCGGTGAAACATGGAGACGTTCACATTGGACATGCAAAGTTGGGTGTCAATAGGTTGAGGTTGAGGTTGAGGTGTTTGCGAAAAGGAAGCGAATTTGGGTCACAAGTCAAAAAAGGGATGATGGCAAAGGGAGCTTTCAGGCGTGATTTGTGGACTTTTCTACAAGTACAGGAGTATCTCTGCACCTCCCTGATTACAAGTACTCATTATTCAATCTACTTGTACAACTTGATTGGAACCGGTACTTGTACTTGTAGTGTCATATAAAGCTCCATTTGAAGATGGTGACTACTTGTACTTGTACTTGTATCTGATTATTCTTGAGTGACTGTAGATGACACACGTCTGTGGAAGTCTCGGGGTTGTTCAGCCAAGACAGATGTCTACTTGTAATGGCTGTTAGAACGGAAAATACTATTGCAACATGATTTTTTGAAGTTTTGACTCTATAGATTCTTATCAGGAACTGCTCGAATCAATACAATAGACTGTTGGATGCGCATAAATACTCATCATGAGTATTCACCGTTTGGTATTTAATGTGGATACCGCAAATATCTTACCACGGCGTTTCTGTACTGCCATTTCTTCCATTACCACATCTATCATAATATACATCTAGTTGGCCGCCGTGGCATGCTGAATATACTCGAGAATCTCCTTGCAGTAGCCCTTGACGACGTCATCCGTATCATTGTCGTAGACGTACTGGGCCTGGGTCTTGATCTGCTCCCAGTGGTTGCCGTTCATGTACATGGTGAGAGTGACCAGGAGTCTAGCAGCCGCTCTTCGGACATCAATATCGCCATGTTCATGTGTAAGAACACCCAGGGCCACATCAAAGGCGTCTCCTTCAGAAGTGTACAGTCCTTCGTTTCGTTCACAAAGAATGGAAATAAGCGACAGAGCCGAGATTCGAACCTCGTTCTCGTACTGGTTATCCGGTCTGATGATCTGGAACAGCTTGGGAGCCAGAATGTTGACGTACCGTCGATCAGCAGCCAGACGCTCAATCGCCTTGGCCAGACCTTCTCCGAGCTTGAGCCGCACGCCTTCAGGCACCTTTTTGTCCGTGTAGATAGTGGCAAACGTCTCCAGACCCTCGGGGTACTTTTCGATGCAAACCTCGACCATCTTGACACAGTTGAGGTAAATGTAGGAGTCGTCATCGGCCAGGTTCTTAGACAGAACAGGTAGGACCTGGTTGAGAGTCACGTGATCACCCTTGATGGCCCAGATCAACTTTTGCAGTCCCTGAGCTCTGATAGGGATCATGGCGTCGTCCAGCATGTCCATCACCTGCTTCATGGAGAACTCAGAGGTCTGGGACTGTTTGACAGAGTCCAGGAAGGTCTGACACGTCTGTTTCAACGAAGGGTCTCGTTTCATCAGGTCTTCAACCACAGGAATGGCTTCTGACACATTCGCGTCTTCCAGAGCCAAGGCAGACAGAATATCCAGAGAAGACTTGACCATGCTTTCGTCACCCTCCATTTCGTCATCTGAGTCTGCCATTTCGTCGTCTGAATCGTCGTACACAGGCGCACTCTGTTTCTCGTATCCTTCCAGCAGTTTGATGACCAACTCGACAATCTTTTCGGGACTCTTGGCAATCAGACCCTTGTGGCCCATCATAAGTCCTTCCATGAGTTTGGCATTGATCAACTGGCCAATAGGATCGCCGTTGTCGGTCTGAGAGTGCTCCAGGTACCGCACCAGAGTCTCAGTGAACATATTGCTGACCACCTGAGGGTTTTTGGCTTCTCCTAAAAGTCGAACAAACAGACTCACTCGATCGTCAACTTCAGACAAAATGGACATGGGAGAAGTAGAGGCCTCGGAGACCCGTCTGAGTTCCAGTCTGCCGTTTCCATCGGCGTGGAAATCAGTCTGGTAGATTCCTGTTTGTCCCAAATTGTTGTAAATCTGTCTGAGAGTGTTGTCAACTGTGACTAGACGCTGTTTGCTGATATACTCTGCCAAAAAGCGGTACATTCGAGGCTGCAGTTTCTGCTTATGCTCAGAGTACGCGTAGTACCACAGATTCGTGCTGATCTTGTCCATAATGTCTGTGGTTGGCTGTTCAACTCTAAGGAGGTTGTAGAGAGTGACAAGACCTTGTTCGAGTTGCTTAGAAGACACAACAACGTCGTTCAAAGGGACAGCATCAATCTGTTCACGTGATGGTCTGAACACCTTCAACACGTCGTTGTTGATCTCAAACTGAACGATTTTGTGAAATTTCGGCATATCGTACAACTTTGCAACAAAGTCAACCACGAATTTCGACGAATCTGTATCACTTGCAAGTGTCAGAATATGTCGAATCTGTCCAAATACCGACTGGAAAAAGTCTCTCGGCGACACTCCCTTTGGAACAGCTGTGAGAACCTGAATCACCTTCTCCATCAACATGTTTTTACTGCTATCTCCCGAAGTAAGCACGAAATCGATAAAAGAAGCCACTCCATCTGGTCGCATGGGCAGTGTGGACAAGGTAGAGGTGACCAAAGGGTGATTTTTCGCCAACCGTGTCAAAATGCTGTACAATTGATACGTATCAATCTTGTCCATAAAATCGGCCCTTTTGAGCGTAGAAGCTAACAGAAAAACATCTCCGTAGTAGCCTGCTCGTAAGATAAGTCCCCCGACATCGCCACCATCGTTGATGAGCTCAGAGATGCCATTGTATGTGATTTCAGCCAGAATCGGGTCCTGTTCGGTAGTGGAAGGTCTCAATCTGGTTCTCTTCTCCAAATCAGCTCTCAACGACGGATCCAGACCTCCATACAGTCCCTCGACCACCACCATGTTCAAAATCTTGTGCACGGTTTTCATATCGTTCAAAGAAATTGAAATAATGTCTTTATTGTGCACAGTGGCGTTGGCTCTGGTCTGGATCAAACTGAGCACTGATAACAAGATAGTAACCGCTGAAGGCCGGAAATCAGGCACGGATTTGCGTTTTTTGTGGCAATTGCCCTCCTCGGAATCATCGTCTTCCTTGGCAGACGTCAAATAGTACCGTTTGATGTCAGCATCGACCTCTGGATCAAACTGGTACTGGCAGATTGCTGTCACGTCTATCTTGTCATCCACAACGCCGATTTCGGCCAATTTTTCAGCATCCTTGAGCACCGCATCCAGAGCCGCCGACTCTTTGGCTGTGGGGACCGCAGTCTTCTCCAAGTCCTCCAGATCTTCCACTTTCAGGTTCTGGACCTTGCGTTGAAGATCTCCATCAATATCCATTTCGCTGTCAAGATCTGACTTGACATGGGCCTGGGTCTGAGCTGTGTGGACCGCGGGCTTGGTCGTCGTCTCATCGTCGAAAATCTCCTCGATTTTCATGGCTGGAAGAGTGAGATATAGAAAGATGTGTAGTTTTGCTATTTTGGAGAGACTGCCGCTATGCTGCCTTAGCACTGCATAGAGTTTGGATATGGGAAGCAGTTATTTTGGCGATGGGAAAGACATTTTTCGGTGGCAGAGATGTGTACGTGTCATTTCAGCTTTTATCAATCGATCAAAACACTCAAAATTCCAATCGGATGCTTTTTGGCAAAGTTGACGACTTCTGTCTGAGGATTATCTCCAACTATATCAGTTAGCGTTAGACTCGTGCATAGTGAGGCGTAGTTGAAGAAGGAGAGAGAGAACAGTGTCTCGAAGATAAGTTAGTGGTGACGAAGAGTGAGAATGGAAAGTATCGTATTGTTCAGAGGTCTTCAAAAAGCCATTATATGTCATTCTTGTGTTCTTTCTAAACAAATAGATGGATATAATGGCTGCCAAGTTTTATCTCTATATTACTTGGATTACTTAAAGCATAGTTGAGTCTCTAGTTGAAGAAGGGTAAAGAGATTGATGTGGGCAGCCATATGGATTGTTCCATAGGAGATATATGGAACTGCACAGAGTGACCTACTGAATCTGAAAAGACGAGCCTATCTTAGAAATTCACAAAGCTGAGTGACCTCTTCGTCTCCAAAGGGAATGCTTAGTAATCAAAAACAAGGTAGTGTCCAGAAGTGTCCCAAAAAGAGTGCAGTTCTTACAAATAATATGTGAAGTAGCCCATACTATCGTCTTGACCTTCTAGATCTCCTTATCCTGAATAAATCTTCCTTTTTGCAGAAGTCATACTGACTCCTAAGTTTCAATACTGCGAAAAGTGAACAAGTGTCTTTAAAGTGCATCGGAGTGATGGAGAAGTAACAAAGATATTATCATTCTGTTATAAATAACTATTCAAATGAGGATATACATCCCATTTGTAATATCTACGCTACAGGGTCTATCACTCTCGTTTCTATTTTCCCAAGTAAACACTTGAAGACCAACTTTATTGGAAGAGTATTTGTTGAAGAACTACCCAAGAAAGGCACCATCAAAGTCGCTCAATAGTCATCAAATAAACACAAGAGAAATACCAGTTTGCTCCAAATCCGCTCCCAAACCCACCTACACCACCTTTTAAGGTCCATTTGTCATTTCAAATTTGCACAATATTTTGTCGCACCCCCCAATCGAACCTGCAACCCCCTGCAAGTGAAATTTCATTCTCTTCAGATCACCTCTCACCGTCATTCATCTCCACACACACGATCCACAATGAGCAGTGCCGTGAACACGCGAGGCCGGCAGAACTTTGTCGGCGTGGTGACCCGGCTGGGCCCCAAGGGCTCCAAGTCCATCAAGGTCCGAGTCACCCGACGAAAGTACATGCCCAACATTCTCAAGGACGTCAACTACCACCGTGACTTTTACACCCACGACGAGATGATGGCCTGCAAGGAGGGTGATGTCGTGCGAATCGAGCAGTGCCGACCCATTTCCAAGACCAAGCATTTTGCCGTGGCCGAAATCAAGTCCGCCAAGGGTCAGGAGTGGCTGGCGTACAAGAACGCGGCTCCTGCTCTGGTGGAGGAAGACAACCGATCCCGAACTCTGCAGTACAACGAGGAGCGAGAGACCGGAGACGAGGCTTCCGCGCTGTCTGTTCTCGAGCAGCTGCGACTCGTGGCCGAGTTTGAGTGGAAGGGACCTCGAGACCAGGCCCACGAGGACCAGGTCAAGCAGATCAAACAGCACTACGGCATCGACTCGTGGCCCCCGACCAAGCCCATCGCGCACCTGAGTCTGGAGACGCTGCGCAGCGAGTTTGCCAAGACCCAGAGCCTGGTGGAGGCCACCAACCTGCTGCGAAACGAGCCTGCCAAGGCCGAGGAGCTGCTGCAGCAGATGAACTTCACGGGCTCGAGCTTTTCGCAGAAGAGAAACGTGCTCGCCAAGGCGCTGCGAAAGTAGGGGAGGTGGAGACGACGCCACAGAGATGTAAATAAAATGTATATACTGATTGTCGAGGGGGAAGGTGCGAAGTGACCTGACTGAATGTAGAGTGAAGTAGGGGACACGGGAGTGGGATAGTTGGAATCAGCGGAAGAGGAGCTTGAGAATGGTGTAGTTTGGGTGGTTGTAGAGTGGTCGTAGCAGTTTCAAATGGGAATGGATGAAGGTAGATAGTAAAACATGAGTGTTAATCTCTGAGATTGTACAATGGAGTAATGAACACAAGAGCTGGTTCATTGGAAACTCCAGATCAGGGGCTTTCCAACGGTGTGAATTCTGCGATTCTATCTATATTGTAGCAGTTTTGAGAGGACAGTTGTTTCTATGAGACGGAGGAAAGATAAGGAGCCATTCATATGATCAAAACAACAAATAAAAAAGCATAGAGACTAGTTGAGTTGACTCTAACAAGCGAAAAAACTTCAATAATGTTACTCTCGTTCATTTACCTTCATTTCAGCAGTTCTGACGATATTAGTCAGAACGTATGATGCACCTAGAAGACAGACACTTCAACACGACAAGTAAAAGAGACATTTCAAATCCGAAAACACTACTAGACTCAGAACAGCCATGTTATTCAATCTGGGTAATTTATACCGTTAAATTATCGCTTGTATATCACACATCTCCACTCACCCCTCAATTAAGTTCACTATCTCTGTCTCCAACATTGCAGTCTAAAATTTATTTTTCATTTCTCCACATGCTCTACCATATCAAGTTTCTCAAGGTCCCTACGGCCACAAAAGAGGGATACAAAAGCGTTCTGACGCTCAGCAATGACCTGGGCGACCAGCTGTTCCACGGATCAGCGGAAATTGGCATTGAAGCCGGAAAACGACGAAGCAAAGTGTCTTGGTCACCTGGAGACAGATCAGTCACTGTGATCACACCTCCTGGGCCTGTTTTTCGAGCCACCGTCTTGTCGTCACGTGACGAGCTGTACCCCGACCAGCCCGCGCGTTTCCTCGATTTGTACGCCCAGGCGGTGGCTGGAAAGTTCCCTGCCAAGTCGATTCGAAAATTCGACGAAATCCCGCTAGTCATCAAAGAAGACACCGGAAACAGTATAGCTCGTCACGTGTGGGACGCGGGCGTGACGCTGGCACACACGCTGACTAAGCAGCGGATATACGGCGAAATTACCGGCAAGGATCCCAGTCAGAAGCTGAAGATTCTGGAGCTTGGAGCTGGATGCGGAATTGTGGGTTTAGCTGTTGAGAAACATCTTTCTGGACAAGGAAGTTTGATTTTGAGTGATTTGGAGGAGGCACGAGAGTGTGCGGAAGAGAGTATAGCTTTGAACAAGTCTTCAGCTACTTTTATGGCTCTAGATTGGGCCGATGAAGATGTCTCTCAGTTGAATGATCTTGATCTGATCATTGTGGCTGATTGTACATACAACATGGACATGTACGAGACGTTGGTTGCTTGTTTGGAGCGTCTGTTGGAGGTGAACCAGTCAGCCAAGGTGGTCATTGGCCATAAGATGAGAAATGAGCAGGAGTCCGAGTTCTTTGAGATGTTAGAGGAGAGGTTGAAGGTGGAAAAAGACGCAAGTGAGAGTGTTGGGGTGGAAGTGAGGGTTGTGGTTGCGGGTAAAAAGGACTAGAGTACTTATCTGCTGATATTTTTGGATTATTTATTGAAAAATTGGTATTGAAGTTGATGTGTAGTTGAGAAATAGTTGGGTTGAAGATAGAAAGTTCATTTTACTTGGATTTGGGTTAAGTAATAAATAAGGTTACATAAGAGGAGATAACAAAACACACCATTAAGATACACCATATAAAATCACAGTAAATAAGCGGATTGTCGATATTATTGTGTAAATCACCTTTGAATCCCCCTATCAGTTGACGTCTTTTTGTTTCCCTTTTCATTTGCTTACATAATCACTATATTTACGCCTCCCTGCGTATCTTCGGATATGCATCAAATAAGTCCGAACCAAGAGGCTGAGAATTGAGAGTGGTTGTTGAGGGATTAAAACGTGGGATTTTTGGTCAGTGCTTTCGTGAATCAAGTATGACACCCATTTTAAAAGATCACGTGACCTGATCTTCTTCATTATATCTTCCCCCACTCCCTTCCACGTGATCCGATGTTCGGTAATACGCTCCGTTGAACCGTTAGCTCGGTGAGTTAATTTCGTGTGAGGGAAGATGAACAGGTATACGGAAGAATGTGGGGATGAAGGGGGGTTTATATATAGACACCTGGAAAATGGTGACATTCGGCATGTCGTGACACAAACAGATTATCCAAATATATAAACCCCCCCAGATTCCCTCCCAAGGGCTGTGCAACACAACCCCTTTTCGCACAACAAAATGTTCCCACTTCTGAACACTGCATAATCCCGAAACTTAGCTTTGCACAACACCTAACATTACACCCAGGTAACCAAAAGCTACACCACTAGCTTAACACAATGTCCGCGCCTTTGGATCCTGTGTTTGACCCCTGGGGAGGCGGGGGCGGCTCGGAGACAGCGACAGTTGCACCCCTGCCGTCTCTATCGTCGGCCCCAGCGCCACAAAAAGCCACAGACTCGGAAACGTACAAGGAGATGGTGTCTGTGAAGGAGCATCTGGCTCGACTGGAGCTGGATTCGGAGGAGATTGTGGAGGACGAGGAGCTCACCACGAGCGACAAGTCGGAACAGCTGCAGCTGCTGCTGTTTTCGGCGTCCAGCAACGGCAATCTCGACGCCACGAGAGACCTGCTGGACAAACGAGACACGTACGGAATAGACATGGACGCCACCGACGACAATGGCAACAGCGCGCTCAACTACGCGGCGTGTTTTGGCCACGACAAGATTGTGCAGGAGCTGATAGCGTACGGCGCCAACGTGGAGAGCGAGGACAAGTTCAAGTACACGCCGCTCATGTGGGCGATCCAGAACGGGCATTTCAACATTGTGCGGGACCTGCTGGACGCCGGGGCGGATCCGAGCCGCAAAACCGGGTGTGGCAAGAACGCTCTTGGATTTGTGACTGACGGATCCACCATCCACCTCTATCTCAAGGGCCGGGGTCTGATGGACGACAGCAACGACAGTGGCGACTTTTACCAGTCGGGCATCATGGGCACGGAGGAGGCGACGGACGAGATCGTCATGGAGTCGGCGTACAATTTCGACGTTCGTCTGGACAAGCTGCAGGGAGACAGTGATGAAGATAAAGATGAGGACGATGAAGACGACGGAGTCGACTCCATGGAAGACTCGTTCTCAGACACGTTCAACTGGTCGCGGTGTCTTCCGGACCAGATGTTTGTCTTTTCCACCAAGGACATTCCGCAGATTCTGGACACGGTCATCTCCAACATTGAGCCCCAGCGAAACCACACCCAGAAACCGATTCCGGCCAACATGTTGTTTCTGTGTGCCCGGTACGCGCATTACACGCTGGACAACAAGGATGTGGTGGCAGCCATCATGAACCCTGCCATTGGACGGATCAAGACAAAGGTGGAGGCCAAAGCTACAGATATGGTGACGCTTGCGTTTTGGCTGTCCAACGTGTCTCTGCTACTGTACTACTTTAGAAGAGACGCCGAGCTCCAGAAAGTGGAGTACACAAAAACGCAGGCCGATCTTGCGTCTCTATGCAACGATATCCATGTTCTCATCTGTCAAGATTGCGAACGACGTCTGGAACCTCTTCTTGACACTTGCATTTTGGACCACGAGACCATCCCCGGGCTCGACGCCATCAACTACAAACACGAGTGGAAGCTGTTCAAAAAGAAGCACAAGGAAAAGAGCCACCAGGAGGAAATGGAGGAGCAGATGCGGCCTCTGTCGCCACACAGAAAGGCCCTGCCGAGTCCGCGAAACGTGACCTCGATTCTCTCGTCGGTGCTCTTCATTCTCGACCTGTTTGAGATTCATCCCATTCTGACCCAGCAGATTGTGTCGCAGCTGCTGTTTTGGCTGGGCGCGGTGCTCTTCAACCGGGTGCTGACCAACAGACGGTACCTGTCGCGGTCACGGGCCATGCAGGTGCGGCTCAACGTGTCTGCCATTGAAGACTGGGCCCGTCAGAATGACCGCAAGTACGAGATGGTGGACGAGTTTGGCAACGGCAAGATCTACCCTTCCATTTCCGAGCTCTGTCGCAAGCATCTGGCTTCTCTGGTGCAAATGTTGCAGTGGCTGCAGTGTTTCACTGGTTTTGGCGACGATTTCACCAACGTGATTGCTACTCTCCAGCAGTTGACGGCTCTCAACCCGTTCCAGCTGCTACATGTGGCTAAAAAGTACAGACCCGAGGTGGACGAAAACGGGCTGTCCAAGGACTACAAAAAGTATCTGCAGGAGCTCGCAGAGTCGTTCAAGCGCCGGGTGGAAAACAGAGATGTGCTGAAGGCGATTAAAAGTCATGATAGCGCAAAGACTGCAAAGTCTGTCAAGTCTGTCAAGTCGGATAAGGAGGGCAAGGAGGACGAGGCTACAGGTGAGGGCGCCTCTGGGGACGCATTTGAAACGACCCCTCCTCCTCCTCAGAACCCTGCTGGACTCACAAACACGTCTCAGCTGCCTCCTGAGTACTACGAGAACGACGACGGCAGTGAGCCCAACCTGCTGCTGGACCCTACACAGCTTCTGCCGTTCCAGCTGCCGTCTCTGGCTGAAATGATCATCACATGGGGAGCAGTGGGCGGTCTACGGCGAAAGCGGGCTCGAAGATACGAGCCTGTGCTTCCCGTGGAGTTTTTGGACTCGTTGGACTTTGGCGACGATGCTGGAGGAGGAATGGACGACCGGGACCACATGTTCTCGGTGTCTGAGCCGCAGATGACGTCCGCACGAGGATGGGAAAAGGACACCAAGGACGAGGTGACCAAGGAGAATGACGAGTTTAACCCCAAGTGGTAGGTAGTTATAGGTAATAGCATAATGACAATAGAGGGTGTGGAGGTGTGGAGGTGTAGGAATACTGTTGGTTACGAATGTGAAAGGAGATTGATGAGAACTAATTAAGTGAATAGCACCAATGCGTCTGAACGGCAGATTGAACAATGAGACACAAGAGCTGTACAGTTGCTGTTTGCTGAGCTGGCTGAAACATGTACTAGAAATGGTTGTCTATCGAGCAGCTTGTAGCTTGTAGCTTGTAGCTTGGGTACATGTCTGCCTGTATGTAGAGCTTTATGAGTGTAGAATGCTACAAGTTGCGATATGATAGTTTCAAGTGAACTTTTGGTGAACTGTAGGAGGCTTTAGGAGGTGTCCATTAGACACAGCATATAGCCATGATGCTGATATTTTGGCATCTACAAGTACAGTACTAACAACTCCAGCCCCGTCTAATCAACACAGATTCACCTTCGGACCGACTCGCAACCAAGTTTCGCAAGTGTTGGTCCAGGTCTTATCTGTGCAGACTGGAGATAGTTGAGAAGGTGTAGAGAGTTTAGGATCCAGTGGCAAGTGAATTGAAGGGTTGAAGAAAATGAAAAACTCGACATCAATTCAATTGTTGACATTTCTTACACAATTGTTGACATTTCGTTCACCTCTACTTGTACCATTCACCCCCACTGTCCTACAGTACCACTTCCTTGCTTTTTCCACCTATACGAGCCATTATCACCATGCTGACATGTTCACTACAAGTTGAACCAAACCTTGTGGCTATTATTTCTTGCTGTAATAAAACGGACAAGGCTCTGAAACACGAGGGCCAGATGACCGAGTAGAGGCGACGTTGTGGGTCAATTTTCGTGCCCAATGCCAGCTCGGTCACGTGACAATTTTCATTTTCGGCGAAAAATCGACCCAAAAAGATGAGTTTTTCGCTTTTCCACACATTTCATCTCCGAGTGCCATGTGTTTGACAGCAAGAAACTCTTTCTCGTTAAGTGGCCAAAAAGGTGCAGAGCTGCATGACTTGAAGTTTGAGTGGGGTGAGAACTAGGAGGGTAACTGGAGAGTGGTAGAGAGGTCATAGAGAGATTCTAAAGACTTCATGTTGCTCTGCTGACCGAGAGGATTCTTTTGGTACTTCTAACTCTTCTCCAGCACATCTCTACGTCCCCCAGTAGACTATCTCCGAAATGTCGTTAATACCCCACAACCCGAACCTTGAAGCGCCCCTTTCTAATATATAAACGCGTTCTTTCATCCTTTATTTCTCTTCCTCACCCTCGACACCTATCTCCACACTTTTGCACTGGTGCCAGGGCATTACTACCACAACCGTCATTTTATATTCCGCATAACATGACGGCCTAAATACCACACCCCGACACCTGGGCCATGGCGCCACGAATCTATCCTGATATCCGTTCAAGAGGGGGCCGAACATGTGAAAGTGGCGTGTTTTGGGCCGGAAATGGCAAGAACGAGGGCTGCTCTAGTTGGCTAATTATCCCACTCTCCCATGTTACATTCATCTCTGTGCTCCAAAGCCGCCATTTGCCCCCCACCACACATCCTCTGTTTCATGCTCTGTCCTCCAACTGACTCTTTGGTTCTTTGCGCTGAAGATGTTTTGCCCTCCCTACTTTCTATTTATTGAAGAAAAAATTCCTGCTTGACTCCAGCTGTATCCGAAGACCTACCACAGCGGGCCATTTTCTCTCCTTTCGTACCAGACCCGGCGGCGCACCATGCTCGCCAATGTCTGTCTTGTCTTAAATGGCTGTCCTGATGAGACGTATTCCGACTAGAGTCGAAACACTGCTGTGGTAGTGTCGACAGCCAGCTAGTCGTATGTAGTAATGTATTACCGGTACTTGGACATACTATGTGGGTGAGGTAATAAGTATACCTTGGAGGGGAGGAGAGATAAAGAGAAGGGGAGTTGGAATTTGAAATCTGGAGGAATCCAGGATCATTTTGGTACCTTTCTCGATATATGTTGTCATACAAATATTATCAGCAGTTACGTAATCATCGCCTTGTTCTTTCAACATTAACATTCTAACTGAGAAGTAGAGATGAGGCTAAGGGGAGTTCACAGATGTGATTAGGTGGTATCTACAAGTAGAAACATTCTGATACACTTGTAAGCATATGTTGCTAAACAATTATTCTCACGATGTGCTGTTTCGTTACGGAT
Source organism: Yarrowia sp. JCM 30696 (assembly GCA_001600535.1). Lineage (NCBI taxonomy): Eukaryota > Fungi > Ascomycota > Dipodascomycetes > Dipodascales > Yarrowia > Yarrowia sp. JCM 30696. Next base: position 588,969 of record BCKG01000006.1, read on the forward strand.
TGAAAAGAATGTATCAATGCTCACAAAAACCTACGGAGTTGTGCTGAGGCGTAGTTAGGTGTATACTGTACAAGTGACAAAGATATCCAGAGGATCATCATGATCCACTGCTCATTACATCCTGCCACACAAATCAACACTTGCTTTCTCATTAACAAATGAGACCGTATTATCCCAGTTCTCATTACTTGTACCGTGGTGTCCACTGTTGGAGCTAGGAGGACTTTGTACCAGCAAGAAGGGACGATGGAATCATTCTCATATACTTGTACTAATGTCCTATCTTCCCTCGCAAAATATTGTACAGTACCCTTAACACGTTCTCATCTTTCATTTCCCGTAATATTATTAACCTCGATATCTTTACCAGGAGTAATGCTACAGCAAAGCAGAGTTCACAGATGTAATCACCGAAACACGAGGATCACCTTGATACCCTATAAAACACTCTTAGTCACACAAAAATTCCCACAACAAGTCTCCGTTCACCTCCTCACATCGCAACACCACCTCCCAACCTAATCTTCACTTTAATTTCCCAACTAAATTCCCAACTACCAAATCCCGAGACTTGACTCCACCTTGCATCAAATATCGCTCTAAAATTGCTCTGCGGAAATAGCGCACGTAGAGGCGCTGTTCTCCTGACATCGCGTTCCGCCCGCAACGGTGTTTTTACCTCTGCTTAGAGTTCAACGGTCATGTATGTCTGGCTGCAGCTCTTTACGGCCCTTTTGCCCTTCTTGTGCGGGCTTCGAGAAGTGGAAAACAAAAGGCAAAAACGCGAGATTCCAAACGTAAAAATGATGACAAAAAAATGACAAAAAGATGACAAAAAATGGGACAAAAAAGGGACGCTTATAATACGACAGAAAACAAACCAAGGTGAAAAATCGGACCACAGAGAAGGAGATCGTCTTCAGTATACCTACAAGTACAAGCTTGAACGGAGATACACAGATGTACGAAGCTCTTTCTTTTTCAAACTGAGTCCTGCCCTCGTTACCCACAGACACTTTTCTCCTATTGTATGTACACAATCGTCCCGAACCCGTATCGAGAGTCCGTGTATAACGTCGTATCGCCCGACTCGCGCGTTTTCGCTGGATCTGTGGCTCGCTCGTCTGTTATTTGTTTTGGAGCTCTGATGCGGATGAGTCTTGTGGCAGTCGGGCCGTTTAGGTACAGATGAATGTAAAAATGTTTTCTGGGGCGAATTAGGGGGTTTGACGGTGTGGGGACTTCAGGGAGGAGTTTGAACGGTGATATTGATGAACTCCTCACCTTCATGGGACCTCTTCTCACCCCACAATAACCTCTCACCTACACATGAACATCACGTACCCTGCTTGTTTGGCCCTACATGAGAGTCTTGTCTTCTCCTGCATCTTTGCCCAGACACGGCACCGTGCTGTGTATACAAACATGCACCTTTGCCTGTCGTTTGTTACTGGTTATCAAAAACAGCCATGAATGGTCCATGGAAAGTCTCATTGGCAGACATGTTTACACTTGCGCATTGAGAACATTCCACCACAAGTGAGACACGAAAACCTCGTTTGAATCATAGCACAGGCTCCTATAATAGGACTCACTGCTTCCAAAGTCAATGTGCTTGCTATACGCAACCATCTCCAACTTGAGCTGGACAGGTGGGCAGGCAATACGAAAATGTATGGTACTCGTACTGTGTACCGGTATGCAAAAAGTCAACAGAGAAAGGAAAAGTGTAAAGAAGAGCAAACTCCGGGCGGTCGGAGGGTTGGAGCGGGGTCACGTGACCGATTCCGAAGTCCCCGGAGTTCTCCCTGTGTTCATACTCCCCAAACCAACTCGATGCTACACTACTACAGTTGGTGGTATGTACTCAACAACTCAATGCTGTACAAAGTCTACTGTCTACGTTGTATTCTCGTTCGCAGATCTATATGTATGTTTTATTATGCAAGTTACCAAGGAAAGAACTCACTTGGTGGCCCCTCATGAACCATGTTGGGATTGACGTTGATGCGTGGAGATTGGGTGAGTGGTTGTTGTGGCGGAGGACGGGGATACGGTTCGTTCATCAGCCCGACGGTCGTCGTTCCAGGACCATGTAGAGTGCCCACGGGGGGTGGGTATGATCCCGGATGTGGGTGAGGAAGCGTAGCGGGTGCTGTAAGTCCCTGTGGAGCCGAAGAGTTGCCATTGATCGGTGGGGTGTTGTTGTATAGGGGTCTGTTGTTGTTCGAGAACCCACCCAAGCCGTCAATGGGGCTATTAGATGATCCACTTTCGCTTTCGCTTCCGACGCCGTTGGTGAGTCGGTTGTTTCCGTAGTCCATCATGCCGCTGTTAGTAGTGTTGTCTGACGAGGATTCCTCGTTTTTGATGACCCGTTCGGGGACCAGTTTGGGCAGCAGTCGCTGGGCGGCCTGGAGAAGCACGCTGAGGTGCTGAGAGGTCTGCAACTGCGACATGAGCATGAGAATCCGATGCAGATGGGCTGGAATGCCAAACTGCTCAGCGTGGGCTGGAGACTGGAACACGGTCGCCAGCGTCATGCCGATGTCGTAGATTTTGAGCATCATGCCCGCTCCATGGGCCTGGATCGTCTGAATAGGCACGGAGTCTGCAATGGCGACCAGGTTCTTAGCAATGTCTGCTGGCTGCTGAACTCCATAGGGAGCCAGTCGCCACAGCAGCAGTCTGATCCACTGGTCGGTGATCAGAATGTCCGATCTCTGGACCGGAGAACAGGGAATCAGAGGACTGGCCTGGTTGGCGTGGTGGTACTGCAACAGCCGCTGGACCGTCTGGGTATGTTGAGAGTTAGTATTGGGGGATCCTGCTGGACTGGAGTTGGCGTTTCCGTCTCTCCACAGCTTGAAGAAGGTGGGCGAAAACACCGAGAAGGACTTGACCAGCTGCGTGAGGCCTACAAAGACCTCTCCCTCGGACTGGGGGTACAGTGGCAGATCCTGGCCCAGACAGGTGGGGTAGTTGTGTTGCAGTGCAAACCCTCGTTCGGACACGTAGAGACACCAGAACATGGTCCTGAATGGCTCCAGGGTCACAGGGTCGTTCTTGTAGAAGCCCTCTCGGTCGATGCCTGCACTCTGGGCCTCGGAAATGGCCCGTCGCAGGTAGTGGAACGCCTTCTGGGGCATTTCCAGCTGGCAAAAGGTGCCGTAGATGTTGAACTGGGTCACAATGGAGTTGATGGTGACGGTGTGAGAAGCCAACTGCGCATGGTCTCCGTTGGTCAGCAGAGCGGTTTCCTGGGCGTGGACTGCGTCAGTCACGATCCGCACAATCTGCAGAACGTTCTGGGTCCGCGAGCTGGGGGTGGTCACCTCCAGATCCAGCATGTCGCCCATGGCCATGGCCACAATCGACATGACCAGCGCAAACGTCTCCGAGGTGGGTTCGCGGGTGAGGTAAGAGTACACCTGCTGCTCGTCCAGCACGGGAGTCACTGGGTAGTAGTTGGCAAAGTAGTGCTTGAGCGCACGGTCCATGAGCGGCCGGCTGACTACATTCCAGCTGAGCTTTTCAGGCGCCTTGGTGTCGGCCTGGTCCAGGCCCAGACGCAGCTTGTTGAGGATACTGGCGCTCTTGCCGCCGACCTTGGGGCCCTTTTTACGGGGAACGTGGTTGTAGGTACAGGTGAGTTTGGAGACGACGCATCCTTTGCACGGCAGTTGGCTATCGCATTTGACCTTTCTTGCTCGGCAACAGTCACAAGCTCGCATTCAGAGCATGTAATGTAGGGGGGCTTTCGGTTGGAAAAGTGCAAGGGGGCCCTTGGAATATGCAGAAGCCAAGATCCACCTTCATGTGGACGAAGACCCGTATATATAACTTCTGGGTGGATTTGGTTAAACTTATAGCCAGAGGCCTGAAACAGTGCATAACAAAGGTGTGTGGATATGGTGGACGGAATCGAAAAAAAAAAAACTAGGCCCAAACAAGGTTGGTGTTGCATTGCAGAAACAGAGGCGCTTATGGGCTATTGGGTTTCTGCTGTGGATGGGAGCGGTATTTTGGGTGTTTGTCTTCTGCACGATCGGGGATCGAGGAGTTAGGCGGGAAGATGTTGGAATCGCTGGAATTTCGCGACCGGAAGTACACCGCTGGAAAGCCCTGGACGAGACGAGTCGATTTGTCTACTCCGATCTGAAATCGCTGTAGAATACCCCCTCAAAACGCTTGCCCTAAGTGTGTTCGGGCCTGGATCCGAAAACGATCTAGTCTCAAATCCAGGGCCCAACTCTGAGTGTATCCTCCTCCATCTGCCAGCTCGATGCCTGCTGTCGCTTCTCTCTTTCTTCATCGGAACTTTCCCGCGTCCAAACTCGGCGCTAGTGGTTGTGTGAGGCTAGCATGCCCTATAGCCCACGTCACCGGCGCTCCACAGGGCCCTACAGTTCTTTTCGGGGCTCTTAAGGCGTGCCTGTGGCCTACAGCACACATTCTTCGCACCTTCTCTGCATCAGGCCTCTGGAAAAGTAGCCCTAGCGCACCTCTTCGGCCCGTTGCTGGTGCACGACGCTGTAAAGCGGGTTTCCACGCTACAAGAGGGTTCAGGCCTAAACTCTGGCGTGGATAAGGAACACGGCAGGCATGGGACGAGACGTGTTCATCAGCCGGGCTTCTGCTGGCTTCAGACAGCGTAAAATTTCGCTTAGGCAGCGCAACTTTGTCTTGACAAGGGAGAAAGAGCATGGACAAGGGGAGCTGAGACTTTGCAAGGTTCCTCGAGCCACGAGCTTATCCAGTTTGTACTTGTAGCCGTGCTATGATATGAATAGTAGTTTTGGATTATGAAGGAGGACCAGAGTTTAGTAGGAGCTAAAAGTCGCTAAAAGGTGCCAAGAAGATCTAATGTAAGGTACGTGTTTGTGTGGAATAAATGGGTGGTTGGTTGAATAACGGCTCGTTTTTTCAGTATCCCCTTTTTCCCCTATTTGTTCAATTTTCTCAGCCATTCGTTTTTTTTTCCCGTTAGGTTTCTAATTTTCCGTCTCCTTTTGTCTTTCATTTTTCACCGGTTGGCAAACTCATGGTTTCATACATGCACTCGATCGATGAGGTCTGACTCAGCACAGAGGCGGAGCGCTTGTGTGGCAATCGCACATTAACTTTGTTCCACGCCTTTCCAATCAACCTAAATGACGTGTGTCCAGCCAACCTCCTAGGGTGTCGGACCAAATATATCGACTGTTTTGTTTACCCCCAAAGATCGCGGTTTTAAAGGACCCACATATGCACCGGGGGAGGGTGTGCGTGGTGGAAGCGTATGTATGCGATGTCTTGGTGCTGTAAAGGTGGTGGAGGGAACAGTAGCTGAGTCAGGAAAGACTTGGAGATGTCTCTGGACCAGGCCCACAGAGTTCCATCTAACCTTTGTCGCCACCGATGGCTTTTCGAAAAGATAACATTATTTCCATGCCGCATCGAGGCGGGATCCTGGTCACCGGTACAAAGTCGACTTTGGGTGAAACAGAGACGCACGGGCGACAAACTAGGGTCGTTACCGAGCTCCATCGGGCTTGCGCGCTCGCCACCCAACTGATTAGGGCATGACTGGCGCGGAAAGAGCGGGAGCGGCTCGAGATCGCGTCTGTGAAAAAAGAGAAGACAGGTGGATCAGCTGTCTACAAGACTCTGGCGCGCATCAGCAGTTCAAAGATCATGAACTGTGGTCCTCAGCAGACGGTATCTCGAGTTTTCACATCGAGCGATTTATAAGCTGAGCAGCCATTCATGTTTCCTAATCAGGCAGAGTTACTTCCTACTGTACTAGATTTACAATACTAGATTTACAGGGGAAGTCGACACTGTAATCTTGAGAATACCACCCTCTCTGACCCCCACGTCCCTCGATTACTACGGTCTTGCCCGTTTGGAACATCGTACGACTGAAGCACAAGGGCTTCTAGAAGTCAGCAACCAAGGCCGCCAGTTGTCTCGGGAAAAAGCAAGTATTTGGGTTCCATTGAGGAATGCAGTGGGTCTGCTGAGAAGAAGCCCTACCGTGGAGCCTGTTTCTCAACTCTGATCTCACGTGACCCATTGTACTCCACGGTAAGATTAGCCGGGATCGCGGGTGTCTAAGGCTACGGAACAGTAAGAATCAAAAACACGTGAGAAGAAGAAGGAAAAGCTCGGCTGTGTTAGATTAAACGTGGCCGGTGATCCAGTCTGAATCAAGAAGTGTCTGAAGTGTCTACTGCGTTTTACCGATCCCAACAATGTGATTCTACGTTTTAGCCGAACTTGTTGAGTGACTGGCTGCAAGGAAAAAACAATGAGTTCGAAAAACAAATGGTAGATCTCACTATAAGCTGTAAAGCTCTCCATGAACCGCCGTAGCAAGCAACCACCAGAGAGATTTACACATCACTGTTTACTATCTAATAGCAACGCAACGTCTCAAGTTTCGAATTGGTTCCACTAAGGTGCAATAATTCAGTTGAAACCTGAAGATTTTCATGATACCCACGCTCCCAGAAGAAGAGATCGAGAAGCGCGGCGAAGCAGCAGACGAACAGTTTCGCGACGTAGATTTTCGATATCCATCTGGTCTCTTTTTCATAGTCATCGTATTCGGTCTATAAATGCTCACTTACACCAACAGTATATTTATAGACTGCAACTATAGCCGACTGCCTTCAACAATATTCAATTTACATCGAGGTGATGGAAACAGGTCGATTTAGCGATCCACTGTATGGGCTAGACAACCTGCAACAATCATCTTCTAATTACTCGATCCAACACTCTCACAATCACACTGTATCTTTCAGCACTTGTTCATCGAGGTCATGAGACATGATCGGGGACTCCGAGAGGTTGAGTTCATCGTGCAGATTAAATGACGTCATCGCCTCGATGGTTTAATTAGCAGATGCCTGAGGGCAGATTGCCGAAGCTGAAATTTGGGACGGTTGTGTTTCCAAAGATGGAAGCCGATTGTTAAGGGAGCATGAACGGTGTAAGTGAACCAAGTAGTGTAGTTGAGAAAAAGAAGGTGGTGTTTTCGGGGGAGTTGAAAGAATCACTGATAACAGTCAGAAGAGTCACGAGAAGACTCTGGCTGTTCAATTTAGTCATCTGACGACTTTTTGTGGCCTCTAATCCACCCCATCTTCAGTACAAAACAGGACATACTAGCCTACAAACCTGCTTAGTAATCACTGTAATTACCAATGGTCATCCCAGAAACAAGTGAGTCAAGTGAACTTTCCATTCACAAGAGTTTTTTGTATCCACCTCCGTTTCGGTCACGTGACCCTTTTTTATCACTCCACTTTCCATTCACGTGAAGTCATCTCATGCATGCACATGTATTAGCCGATTCCGGGGTATCTAAGTTGAACTATTTCACCCCACACCACGATGAAGTTCACCGAGATCCGTACACGTGACTTTGGAGACTCCAACTACGTCGTCCACGATCTCGTCATCTCGGGCACGTGTTCTCCCGACACAGACACGCTCGAGGGGCTCGATTCCAACCCCGTGGAGTACTCGGTCGATGCTCGGCTACTGGTGCCGAAATCGCGTTTTTCAGGCACGCTTTTTGCCGAAGTTCCTAACCGGGGAACTGGGTCCATTGATGAAGAGGCTGCCAATGCGACGGTGGCAGGCATGAACAAGGCGAAAAAAGGCCGAGGAGGGTTTGTTGATCTGGCACCTCTCATGAAAGCTGGACATGCCGTTCTGAACCTCGGTTGGCAGAATGATGTGCCGTTGGCTGCTGGAAAGGGCTTCAAACTGGGAAGCCGGTTTCCCGTTGCTACAAAGGACGGAAAACCGATCCAGCGGTACGTTCGTCAGGAAGTTAACGCTGCTTCTCGGTTTTTTGGAGCGTCCAGAAAGTTTCCCGTCAACGGTCTGGTTGATCTGGACTACAATTTGGCAGATACGGACTCGGTTCGGGTCTTTGTGCGTCGTTTCGAAGAGGACCAGGGCGTCCAATTGCCTGCTGCAGGTGTAGTTGTGCTAGGAAAACGTCAGATCCAAATCAAGTCCAGTACTCCTGTTCCCGAAACTGCCATTTTTGATATCCATTATCTGGCCACAGACGCTACCGTGTCTGGCCTTGGCCTGGTGGCCTACCGAGACGTGCTTTCTTTCGTCAAATCCGGCAAATTCGACGTTATTTCGCCCCGTCATGTCGTTGCGTTTGGCGTTTCGCAAAGTGCCCGATTTCTGCGAACTTTTCTGTACCACGGCTTCAATGCCGATCTGGGCGGTCTCAGAGTGTTCGATGGAGTGGTCAATTACATTGCTGGAGCTCGAAGAGGCGATTTCACCGGTATTTTCAACAATGCCGGTGCGGTATCCACTCAACAGTTCAACAAGCGAATTGGAGACAATAACTTTCCGTTTGCCTATGCCACAAGCACGGACGTGATCACCGGAAAAACCGACGGTATTCTGCATAAGTACCCGCCTCTATTGCAGCCCAAGATCATCCATGTCGACACTGATAACGATATGAGTGCTGGTTTTGGATGGCTGTGTACCACTCAAACCGACGGAAAGACTCCCATCGAGGAGCTGGATAATGTTCGACATTACTTTCTGGCCGGGTTGCAGCACATTCCGTACTTCAAGGCGATTATTCCGGGAAAGAGAGCGTCCAAGGGCTCGTCTGGAGTCACTCTTCACTACAACACGTTCCTCAAGGCTTCCCTTCTGACGATGGCCGACTGGGTGGATGCTATCAAACTGCCCCCCATGTCGAGATATCCTACTCTAGCTGACGATTCGTTGGTTTCTCTTTTGGTAGCTCAACGTCTTTGGCCTACGATTGAAGGTGTCCCCTATTCGACAGTTCGAAACGTGCCCTGTCATATCATTGAGACGGTTTCCAAGGACGTGGTTGTTCCCGCTGTGATCGAAACATACCCCGTTCTCACTCCTCCTGTCAATTCGGACGGAAACGAGACCTGTGGAGTGATTCATCCTGCTGTTCAGGTCCCTCTGGGTACGTATTCGGGTCATTCTGTAGCTCGAAACGGCATCCAGACGTTTTTGGAGGGTGAATTCATCCCGTTCAAGCCTACACGAGCTGAGAGATACGATGGAGATCGGCTTATTGACTCTCGTTTGAGTGTTGAGGAACGGTACTCTGCCAGTTCCTACGCTACTCAGATCACTGTTGCAGCCAAGAAGCTGGTCAAGGAGGGTTTCCTGCTGGAGGAAGATATCCCCACAGTGACCAAGTTTGACAAGCGTGTTTTTGGTCCCCAGGCAAAGTTGTAGGTGTATATAGAGATAAGAGGAGGTTGGAAAGAGGTATTGCAAGTGTACAAGCAGAGTGGATCAGTGTAAATAATGCCCTGTCAGTATATTGTCTTCCTTATAAGAAGTCCAGCTACATCCTAGTGATATCATAGTATAGCTACCAAGTACCATCATATATCACTTTGGTACTTGAAGAACTGTGAATCAATAAGCTCATATTCGTTACCATAATGTTTGTTACCGGTACTTGTCTTTTACACAAGTCTTTCACCTAATCGTACAAGAACAAGACCTCTGATATCATAAAGGACATATCTATCACTTCGAGGACAAAAGACATCCACAAGAGAAGGACGTACTTGGAAGAAGGAGCCCATTGGTGTTCTGTAAGATGTCTAACTAATGAATTATTCACGTTCACCATAGAACATGGTATACATACTTTCAACATTTGCACCTCCTATATCTACGATACTGGGTACATGATACATCACTATGACCCATCAACATGCCCCATATAACCCATATAACCATGAGGCAAAGTGATCAGTTCCAATTCAACTACCCTATGTCTCTATACATACGACTGGTCTAATGCACAACTACTTGTACTTTCAGAGACAGTCATCAGAGCATCTCACTTGCAGCATAATTTAGCCTTACAAGTACCTTCTTCATCTGTGTCTGTTAAAGATCGGTCTTTATATAACACCTATACCCACTCCACCTTATTCTCTTCTCTCTCTTACTCTTGTGCCTCACAACAACCCACGCCACACAAAGAGCGAGACAAGACACAACCACCGCTTGAACACCAAAACCACCTACGAAAATGTCCGCTCTGTGGAACCGCAAAGCCGTGGCCCAGGCGTGGGCTCGTCGCAGCCTGCCGTCTTCACTGGCCCATGTCACGTGGATCGACTTCACCCTCGGCTTCTCGGCGTTTCTCCTCGTGGCCGTCTACGAGTACTACCGGCGGTCCCAGCCACAGACGCTTGTCGTGGAACAGGTGTCGCCAGAGCCGACCGTGGAAATGCTGTGGCACTCGGTCGCCCACATTCCTTCAGTGTATGATAAGAACAAGATGAGTGTGATGCCTTCTTTTTTTCTCCCCCTGGTACTAACACAGATGCCTCAGAGAGGCCTTCCATGACACTAGCAATGTCATTGGCATGCAACAACAACTCAACAAGTGCATCAACGAGATTGCGTCGCTGGCAAGCCTGAGCCCGGAGTCTGCCAGCACTGCTGCCGCTTCTCTGCTGCCCAGTCTCGGCCACAAAGCCGCCTTTGTCGTGCTCTGCTCCCTCCAGCTGTCTCTGTGCCTCTACACCGCCTTCTTCATCTCCAAGCGCCGGGGAACCATCAAAGACCTCTACTACGACGTCAAGGATGTCACCGAGTCCGTGGAAGAAGCCTACTATCTCATCAACGAGCTCAACACGCGAGTGGCACAAACCAGCGCGAAGGAGCAGTCTACTACAGGAGTCACCGATACCCAGAAGGATCAGCTGATTGCAGACGTGCTCTCCAAGATGGAAGACAGATTCACCCACCCCATTGAAGCCATCAAGACCCGTCTCAACAGCCTCGAGAACAACGTTGTCAGTCTTCAGCGAGCCACCAACACTAGCTTCAACCCCCGAGCGCCTCCCTACCGAGGCAGTAACGGAGGCGGCAAACTCACCCGTGACCCTCGGGGAAACGAGAACTTCCGCAACGGCGACTTCCGGTCGTTCGACTCTCGCAACAACGACTCCCGATTCCCAGAGTCAAACTACCTGGACTCTCGGCCTTGGAAGCCCTGGAACCGCACCGGCGGCCGGTCGCACGTGAGCTCGACCCCCAGCTCTGCACCCATTGATTTTTATGGCGAGAAGCGGTCGTTCGAGAAGATGGAGTGGGGCGGGAAACCCAACGGGGTGGCCCCCGCAGCTGAGCCTACCACTGAAGCTATCCAGTCGGTCGCTCTTGCTGTGTCGTCCGTCCCCACGCCCACTGCCATCACCGGTGCTCCTGCAGCAGTTTCCACTCCTCTGTATGCCCCAAAGCTTGTCGTCAACTGCACCCCTCAGCAGAGTAAGAAGATCATCATCAAGGCCGGCGACCGCGAGTACGATCTGGCGAGTGCTGAGGGCCGTGAGCAGTGGAGCTCTGTCGCTAAGCGCAACATTGTCAAGGCCATGACGACTCACTCCGCCGGCACCACTCTCGAGACTCCCCAGGTGGAGCAGGTCCAGGATACACCTTCGCAGCTGGCTCCTTTGCGAACCAACAAGATCCGGACCCACACCATTGAGCTGTCGCCACTGACGTCCACCTACTCGTCCGAGACCGACGGCACGGAGGCTAGCAAGGCCTCCAAGCCTAAAGAGGACGGTGGCGCTGAGAAGAAACAGCGAGCGGCTGGACTCGACAATTACATTGAGTCCGTCGACTCGCCACAGTCGCCCAATGCATCTCTGAGCCGTGCGCTGCAGCTCAAGCTTGAGGAGAATGTCTCCAAGGAAAAGGAGAGCAGCAGCGGCAGCATTGGTGACGTTTCGCACGCGGCTACAGGTTCAGACGGCGAGAAGAAGCCCTACCGGCGGTTGTTCATCCCTGGGCGTGGTTGGGTGTCTGCCCGACGAATTGCCATGGAGAAGGCCCAGGAGGAGCAGGGTGGGGAGGCTTCGGAAAGCGAGAGCCGAGATGTTGGCACGTCTGCCCCCGAGGCGGACGTTGAGCCTACTGCGGGTGAAAACACTGTAGTAGCAGCTTAGCATGAGAAGTTTTGGTGGCGGAGATGCATCAATGGGTGCTACCCGGAAGAAAAGGTATGCGGAAGAAAAGGTACGTGCTGGCACGTCCAGGGGCGCGTCAGATGGCGACGCCTATCGGAAAATGTACATAGCTCCACTCTGTAATAATGCTAGATGCTTAGTCCATTGGTGGTGTAGAGAGGGTTGTTTGACAGAGGCGCTTATCATAAGGCGTGTCGTTATGCATGCACGCTGTTCGCCGAGTTTTCCTGTCTTTGTCTCTCGCATGCGGCGCTCTAATGTACGATTTAGCCTGTGCATCGGTCATGCATCGGAGTCGTAAACGGACATAAGCGAGTATAGCAGCGGAGTTAGTGGTTGTTGGGGGTAGGAGGGAGAACAGAAGCTGGGTTATCAAGGGATTGAGATTTAAGCTGATGTTTGAGGGACAATTTGAAGAGTTTGGTCAATTTTGTGGTTTCTTGATTGAGCTTGAGGGTAATTACTTGGGGCGATACTGTGACACTCGTATTTTTACTTACACAGCTATCATAAGCCACACCTCGTAAAACTTGTACCAGTCTTGGTAGCGTATAAAACTAGTTGCTTTTCTTATTATCACTTTACTGCTTTCTGCAAAACCCATGGCCCTGTTATCTTCTGTCGTGTATCTAATGCAGAGCTTACAGGCTGATCTAAGGTGGATGCTGTAGTTGCTAGTAATAGATATGCTAGTTACTGTACGGCTGCTCAATAGTCTTGTTGGCGGGATAGATGTATCTAGCCCATAAGAATGATTTTATAAGTTGTTAGTCAGGGTGGTGGTATAAATGGTTGGGTTGTACAAGTAGGAGGGTCTTTCACCTTTTCGACTCAATTGCATCATTTTCCATCCATGGACACAGCATTCACACAGATCCTGAATTACGCATCAGGGGGAAAATGGTTTCCGTACCCCGATGAGCGTCCTGGTTTCGAAGTTCCCACAGAGTTTTGGTATGGGCCTGAAATGATGCCAAAGGAAGATGTTGAAAAAGCTGCAGGAGGGTCTTTTGCGATTATCAACACTGAGACACCCTTCGATGAAGCATCTACAGCCAGTCCCGACAATAGTGAGATCGCCGCAAGTTCTGAGTACTCCGATTCAGAGCCAGATAATTCCCTTGTGGTAGGATGGTACGGGCCTCATGATCCTGAGAATCCCCAGAACTGGTCGACTTTGAAAAAGTTGACCATTGGCGCCCAGGTTCTCAGTCTGACCTTTTCCGTCTACATTGGCTCTTCTATCTACAGTCCAGGTCTGCCTGAACTCATGGCAGAGTTTCACATTTCCGAGCCTGCAGCTCTGGTACCTCTGTCAGTCTTTGTGTTTGGATACGGTCTAGGTCCTGTTGTCTTTTCTCCTCTTTCAGAGCACCCCGTTGTCGGTCGAATGTGGATCTATATTGTCACTTTGGTCATTTTTATCGTGCTACAAGTCCCCACTGCTCTCTGTCACAATATCGGGTCTTTGATCATTCTGCGATTTTTGGGTGGAGTTTTCTCGTCTCCTGCTCTCGCTACCTCAGGTGCAACTTTTGGAGACATGTACCAGATTGCCTACATTCCTTTTGCACTTGCTTTCTGGGCCATTTCTTCAGTCTGCGGTCCTGTCTTCGGTCCTGTTCTAGGAGGAGTTTTTGCCCAGGTGATGGGATGGAGATGGACGTTTTGGGTGCTGGGTATCATCTCGGCAGCCTGTCTGGTGGTGCTCTTCTTTTTCTTCCCTGAAACTTCAGCTGGCAACATCCTAGACAGAAGAGCCAGACGTCTGAGTAAACTGACTGGAAAGAATTACACCACAGCAGCCAGACAAGAATGGGCCGATAAGAAGCTGTCTACTGTTGCCTATGATATTCTTCTGAGACCTCTGTTGATCACTTTTACTGAACCCGTCGTTTTCGCTCTGGGATTCTATAATGCTTTGCTCTACTCCACTCTCTACAGTTGGTTCGAGGCATTTCCGATTGTATTCACTCAAACATACGGCTTCAACACTATTGAGTCAGGTCTGGCCTTCCTCGGCTTGATTGTGGGAGGCTTTATCGGTATTGGATCATACCTGCCGATTATCTACCACAAATTCACCCGTCCTGTTCTTCAAGGCAACTTTCCTCCAGTGGCCATGTTCATGAAACTGTGTCTGATTGGATCAACGATTTTCCCTTCAGCTCTCTTCTTTTTTGCCTGGACTGCCCACAAATCCATCCATTGGATCGTGCCTATCATCGCCTCCGGACTGTGTATCATTGGAATGCTCTTCATCTTCCAGACAGTCTTCAACTACCTGTCAGGCTCCTACCCCAAGTACATTGCCTCTGTGTTTGCAGGCAACGGCATGTTTCGAGCGTTTGTGGCTGGAGGTTTCCCTCTGTTTGCCCACCAAATGTTCGATCATCTAGGACCCTCCAAGTTTCCAGTAGGATGGGGAACTACACTGATTGGCTGTATTGGTGTGCTTATGGTGTTCATTCCGTTGGTACTGATCAGATGGGGAGACAGATTGCAGGGTTCGTCCAGATGGGCGTAATAGATTTCTTTTTTATAATCACATTAATACATTACTTATAGATCTTGAGAAACCTATTGATGTGATGTATTTTAGACCGTTATTAGTAGATGGACAAGTGCGCTTTACATGTGTTGATTGTTGGAGTTGAAAGTAAAAGGAGGAAAAGAAGATATAACATGTGAAGTAGTCACGTGATAATTAATTTTATCAGTTTTTCGTTGCTATAGTGACAGCCAGTAGTAAATGATGTTGTATCTCCTCAGCTAATTCCATGTTTCAATGCATTCTCTACTGACTCCCTCATTGGCCAAATCAAAAGACTGAGGTGTATGGTCGAGCATCTGGACTCTTTTGAGCGTTCCAAATAATCCTAGAGTTCAACCAGAGATATATCTCTAGTACTTCTGGAATTGAGCCCCACAGTGGTATCCCGTTTCTAATGAAGCTCGGTCAACTAAGTTGTAACTAAGTTGTGTTCATAGTTGGGACAAGTCAACTAAAGAAGCCCCTCAGAGAGCACCTTTCAACCCCTCCAAAACAGACAGCAGAAGCACGAAACATGTCCATACATCTTCAATCACCTACCCCAGTACCCCTAACATCCTCTCATATACATCTCTTACTCCACTACCACTTTTTCCACACCTCTTTCCTGCCTACCCTAACCCTACTACATACACTTCTCCACACTCATCTCCACACCACGCTTCAATGTACACTTTGGCACTCGATTTCGACCCACGTTCCAGTTTTTCCGACTGGCGAGTGAGCAGCGTGACCATCTCGGGCTTCGACAACGACACTGGCAAAAGCATGGACGCCGTCAAAGGCGAGTATTTCGGAAAAGGCGTGGTTCGTCTTTTTCGCGGTGGAAATTCCGCATCTAGCAGCTCCACAGACGTCGAGGAAGTGTCTCCAGTGCCCTCTCTGATTGTCGCGATTCTGGCGGTTCCTAGCTATATGACAGCTTCTGATTTTTTGGGGTTCATCAGTCTGCATTCGTGCGAAAAGGACATTTCGCATATTCGAGTGATCAAGTCGAGTAAAGAGGTGAACCGAAACATGGTGCTGCTGAAGTTTCGCATGGTGGAGCGTGCGCAGGACTTTGTGGACAAGTATTCTGGAAAGGTGTTCAATTCCATGGACCCAGAAACGTGTCTGTGTGTGTTTATTCACGATATCAGTGTGGGAGGAGAAGTCAGTAGTAATCAAAAAAACGTAGTGGGAGCAGACAACTTCCCGTACCTGTTGCTGGATCCATTCACCAATGGATTCAGCAAGGGGAAACCACTGCCTCCTCCTACTCCTGACCTGAGAGAGCTACCCACCTGTCCTGTGTGTCTGGAACGTATGGACAGTGATATTACTGGTCTGGCGACAATTCTGTGTGAACACACGTTCCATTGCCACTGTCTGAGCAAATGGGCAGGCGGAAACTGTCCTGTTTGCAGATACAGTGGCCGAAAAAGCAGCATCGGTGGCTCTAGTTCAGGTGCTGCCTCTTCTCCTGGAGCCTGTAGTACCTGTGGAGGCACGGAAAACACTTGGATTTGTCTGATTTGCGGCAACATTGGCTGTGGACGGTACGCTTTAGGCCATGCTCATTCGCATTTTGGCGATACTGGTCATGGATATGCGATGGAAATGTCCACTCAGCGAGTGTGGGACTATGTGAGTGATGGATATGTTCACAGACTGATTCAGAGCGACGTGGGTAAACTGGTGGAGCTGGATGAGTCTTCTGGTTCCAGCAACGGCAAGTTTGTGTACACTGAAGACGGCAAAAAAAGTGGAGATGTTGAACAGCTAGCTTTGGAGTACACGGCTTTGTTGACATCTCAGCTGGACTCTCAGAGAGAGTACTACGAGGCTCTGTTTGCCGATTCAGCCAAAAAGGTGGAGGAAATGAGACTCGAAGTGCATAGAGAGAGGGAGCGTGTTAGGAAGGAGCTGGAGGCGAAAAAGGAGTCGACTAAAGTCGATGATGAGCTCCTGGGTGAGAATGAACGGCTGAGAAGGGAGCTGGCAAAGTGCCAGTCTGATAGCGATAAACTGGGTCAGCTGAGTAAGACGTTTAGGCAGTCGTTACAGGATGAAAAGGCCATTTCGTCGTCTATGATGGCCAAAGTGAAGAAGTTACAGACAGATAAAGCGGCAAAGGAGGCTCA
The DNA here is from genome assembly GCA_001600535.1 of Yarrowia sp. JCM 30696. Lineage (NCBI taxonomy): Eukaryota > Fungi > Ascomycota > Dipodascomycetes > Dipodascales > Yarrowia > Yarrowia sp. JCM 30696. Next base: position 605,669 of record BCKG01000006.1, read on the forward strand.
AATCAAGGATCTGGAGGAGCAACTACGAGATGTGATGTTCTTCCTGGAAGCGAGAGATAAACTGAAGGACGCAGATGAGGATGTGAAGGAAGGAACGCTTGTTATGAAGAAAAAGAACAAGAAGAAGTAAGGTGAGGGTGGAGGAAAAACATCTATGGGGGAAGTATTTATTAGTAATGAGTTATGACGTGAGAAGTGAGAGTATGGGTATTTGCGGTGACACGAAAAAGGTAGTAATACTGAACTTTGATAGGCTAAACACAAGTATATATACTGCTTACTACTTTACTGCTATTAGTTCATCCGTTTCTTTGCGAACAACAAAACAACACTTTCTATGACTGAAACGCTTCTACAACTCAGACCAATCACACCATGACCACTTTACGAGTGACTTAATTAGACACAAACGTTGAGCCGACAGAACTTTGGATTCAGTGTTGTTATGGCTTCATCTTCTGTTTTCGTGTGACTTCCGATTCCTCTGATAGTATTTTATGCTTAGTAATGGATTAGTAAGCAGTTGGGACAATATTTGTGCGTAGTAAGCGTAGATGGCTGATTAGTAAGCGACCCCCTTATGATTAGTAAGCTATTGGTAGGGGAAATAACCCTGACTAACCCTGACTATAGCAAATGGACATAACAAACAACCACCAACGGAGACAAAGAACTGAACCAAGACACCACACTCCTCCTCTCTCCATCTGTTGAGGTCAAGATGCGCATCTCAGCTGTCATGCACTCCATGTCTTTTGGATCATAACTGAGAACTATGATAGAGAAATATTGCTATCGACAGGGTTGTAGTGCTAAACAGCAGCCCATATTGAGCTCACAAAGTCGAGCAAGCCGAGGTTCATCGTCAATTTTACGGTAAAACGTCATCCTCTAGCTTTGGTCTAAATCTCGCCTACTTGTACGATACTGTACAAGCAGAGTCTCAGGCTTTAAGACTATTTCAGGCCCCATACTTTGAAACATGTTGGGTTGGGTTTAGGACAGGAAAATTGGTAATTTTTTTTCTGGTTGGATATTTTCGGCCACTATCGGACATGTGGAACTGTGCATGCCGAAAAGTCCCCGTGGGGTGACGTCACAGCTTTAACGAAGAAAAATGGGGTGCAGGCGATACATGAGGTTATGTCTTTCCAGCCAATGAGAGCTACAGCTTGTCTTCGAGACCGTGGACGCTCGCGTGCTCCAAAGAATGTCGGACATTATGGGGTAAAGGGTTGGACCGCATTACCCGAGAGTCTCAGTGCAAGGCTTATTGGTGCTAAATGTTAGTGCCGTGAGGCGAGGTTGGTGTCTAGGATGACGTCAAAAGTAGGCTATGGAGACTAGACTAGGCCTTAATTGTCGTATTACCCCGCTCCAAGCTGGAGGAGCTACTGTAGCGGTTGTGACCAGAGATTTGTCAGTTTTTGACTGTCTTTTTTAGCGCATTTTGATTTTTTTTCGATCATATCTTTCCAAACTTTTTATCCACCCTCTTACTCGCTAAGTCTGAGACATGGCTTGAATGCATACGATACGAAAAGATATCTCTGTTGTTGCACCAAATATGTACCCTATTCGTGGCTTGGAAAATTGGAGAACATGTGCCATTTAGAACAGGATGAAATTATCGACCACTTGTAGCTACCATCACCGTCACATAATCACACATCACTCATTTTAACACTCCACCTGCATGCTGCACGGTTTGTTGCTGTGAATCGTAGCAGCAGACCTAAGACAAGGATGAGCAATAGCATCGGATGAGGAGCGGAAGAGGTGCAAAGAGTTCCTCCGCAGCGTCACCTGAGAGAGAGAGAGGACGAGCGGAAGATCCATATTTTCGATCTGCCTCTCAAACCGGCCTTTTAGGACCACTTTGACTGTCAAATCATTCATCCACTAGTTTCATGTCGCGTGCATTAACACGGGCTCAGAAAGTGCATAGCCCCAATGCATTGATGCGGGGATACGTCATGGGGAACTGGCGGCGGTAAAAGATTCTGTCATGGCCGCTCTGTGACCGTAATAATCCACCCTCGCTCTGTTGTCCTCTTATCATTTCCTCTGATAGCACTCTTTGGGGTATCACATTCATCTTAATCACCTTACTCTAAAATGCTTAACTTGAGCAAAGATTAAAAAAAGCTACTACTGCGTATCTTGTCCCAATTGACCTCGGCTGTCCGCTTTGAGAAGCCGCGGGGAGAAAGATGAGCACAAGATGCGACACAGCGACTCCAGCTTCACTCACGTGACCAGAAAAAAGTGGGCGACAAACGACACAAAACCGGGTCGCCCAGGCTCGCCTAAAGACTAAAAATTTTCAAGCCATACACGGCTCTTGTACCTCTCGAACTGTAATCAGCCGACTGCAATGCTGCGAACTATATTCGAACCGAGTGTCATACGATGAGGGGGGCTGTGAATGGGTGTTAAAGTGGGAATTTCTCAAATATTAAGCCGAAAATCAACTCCCCCGCCCCTTGTTATCCGATTCACCGCTTTTCCAGCTTCAAAACCGGCCCCCAACCACCCCGTTTCTGTGTCACCTTTCCAGGCCCTCAAACTCTATATCAAGCTATATACCCGGGTGTCCCCCAGATTTTGTCTCCAGTATCTATACCTCTCTCTACTGAAAATGGTCGGCATTTGGGCGTCTATTTCCGACAAGATCAGCCAGAGCAAGGACGGCAAGACCCAGGTGCGTAACCGGGGCGACGGCGAGATTGTCATCAACCGCACAGACTCCGATGGCCTGTTCCAGACCTCGTCGTTGGTCTCGCTGCCTCCGGACTACGAGAAGACTCACGCGATTCGCACCAGTGGCGAGGAGTCCGAGGAACCACCGCGGTTCTCCGAACAGTCCTCAAAACCCCCGTCGTATCATACCACCCAGAGATTACTCAAGGCCCGTCATATCCAGCTGATTGGAATTGGAGGAACGATTGGAACTGTGCTGTTTGTGCAGATTGGAGCTGCTCTGGTCAAGGGCGGCCCGGCTTCCCTCTTCCTCGGATTCACTCTATGGTGTATACCCATTCTCATGATTACCATGACCACGGCAGAAATGGTCACCTACCTGCCGATTGCGTCTCCGTTCATCCGGTTTGCCGGCCGCTATGTCGACGAGTCCTACGAAGTCATGGCCGGCTGGAACTTCTTTCTGCTGCAGGCCGTCCAGGTGCCGTTTGAAATCACCGCCGTGAACATCATTCTGCACTTTTGGGTCGACGGGTACTCGGTCGCCATCCCCCTGGTGGTCCAGTGCGTGCTCTACGCCATCATCAACGTCTTTGCCGTCGGTCTCTACGGAGAAACCGAGTTCTGGCTGTCTCTGGGAAAACTGCTGCTTGCTATCGGTGTCATTCTCTTCACCTTCATCACAATGTGCGGAGGTAACCCCCAGCACGACGCCTACGGATTCCGGTACTGGAACAACCCCGGCGCGTTTGCCGAGTACATGGACACCGGCTCGTGGGGCCGTTTCCTGGGCTTCTTTGCCTGTCTCGTCCAGGCCGCCTTCTCTATTGCAGGACCCGAATACGTGTCTATGGCAGCTGGAGAGGCCGTGAACCCCCGAGTGGTCATGCCCAAGGCCTACAAGGCCGTTCTGTACCGTCTGTCCTTTTTCTTCATTCTGGGAGCGCTGGCCGTGGGTATCATTGTGCCCTACAACGACCCTGAGCTGCTGGACGCCATCAACAGCGGTAAACCCGGAGCTGCTGCTTCTCCCTACGTCATTGGAATGCAGAGACTCAACATCAAGGTGCTGCCGCACATCATGAACGGACTGGTGTTGACGTCCGCCTTCTCGGCAGGCAACTCCTTCACTTACTGTGCCAGTCGAACGCTCTACGGCCTTGCTCTTGAGGGCCATGCTCCCCGGATCTTCGCCAAGTGCACCAAACAGGGCGTGCCCATCTTCGCCGTCATTGTCGTGCTGTGTTTTGGTCTGCTGTCGTTCCTCCAGCTCGGAAACACCGCCCAGGTGGTGCTCAACTGGCTCGTCAACATTGTCACCGCCTCGCAGCTCATCAACTTTTGCATTCTGTGCTCCACGTACCTGCGGTTCTTCTACGGACTGCGAGCACAGGGCATCTCTCGAGACTCGCTGCCGTTCAAGTCCTTCTGGCAGCCCGGATGTGCCTGGGTGGGTCTCACGTGCGCAGGAGTCATGTTGCTGCTTTCTGGATGGACTGTCTTTGTCAACGGCCACTGGTCCACGGCTACCTTCCTCTTTTCGTACATTATGATCCCCATCGACGTGGTCATCTTTGTGGTCTGGAAACTCATCAAGAAGACCAAGTTCAAGAAACTCTCGGAAATCGACTTTGTCACGGGCAAAAAGGAAATCGACGAGTACACCGAAGATTATACTGAGGAGCCGGCAAAGAATATTTTCTCGAAGATTGGAAGGTGGCTCTTTTAAGCGACGGCTCCAACAGTCGGCGCTTAAAAGTGATTCAAAGACTACTCGACTTGTTCGAGTGATTTGAAGAGCTGTTTTTCTACTCCCCTGCACTAACACAGACTGTAGTCTCACCCTGTCTCTCTGAGACGCTTCTCTAAAACTAACGCTCGCCCTTGTCGCGAAGAGATATATAGAATGAAATGGATGTTGAATATCAAAGACGTCCGCCGTAGGTTGTATTAGTAATATATTTTCAAGACAAAATGAGAAGAGTAGTGAGAAAGTGTAGCAGAGAAAGATATGATGCAATTTGAACGTATGGTCACTATTGAAGGTGACTGTTAGAGATGGGCAGCATACACTGGCATCATGTCCCCCAGTGCTCTTCAAAGTCACTGTACTTGTAGTGTGCCGATGTTATCTCATCGACTTGTTTATTGTTCATGAGTGGACGTATGGGAATGAAGAGCAATTCATACGCCAGAATAAATAGTAGCCTCAGTCACTAGTTATCTGACTTGAACAAGGTTCTTATCTCATCGGCTCGTTGCATAATCACTGAGAACAAAATACACCCCCTGGTGGAGATACTTTCTGGCACACCCTTCGGTCCGCTTTTGTCTTTGTGTCTGAGGATTCCTTAAGTCCGCTTTTGAACCCTTTAAGTCCGCTACTTTATGGCTTAAGTCCGCTACTTTATGGCTTAAATCCGCTACTTTATGGCTTAAATCCGCTACTTTATGGCAGATCATTTAAGGTTACTCAACAAAAATCTCAAAAGCTACCTAGACATGCATAAATCAGACACCGAAGATCAACTAGTTTGTTGAACATATTAAAAAGACCTCATAAATCAGAAGAATGTCGTGAAATTTCGCTTCTGACACTTCTCAGACGGAAATATCATCTCTACGAGCAGCAGTGCTAAATCCCTCATTTACTCAACGGTTTTAAGCTATATAGCTTATTTGAATCACGTGTGTTATGATTATGTAATCCATCACCTGATATTGGCTTATGTAATCTGAAAAGTGAGGGTCACTGAATGTCCCCTAAATAGCAGCAAATTCAGTTGGAAAAAATCCTGACAGCGTTCATGCTATTTGTGGTTGCTTCAGTGACCACTTCGCCTAAATTGCTGGTCTTATTTGATATTCCCAAGTGTGGACCTGAGCACCTTAATTTCTGGTTGTTGCGAATATCGTCAATAACTGAGAACGCCAAGCTGATAATCTCCTGAAAGCTGTACCATGTTATTCTACAGATTGTTGTGGTGATATTGATACCAATTTTGGCTGTATTTGGAGTCATGTTCGTAACGGCATGGAACTGCAAACATTTAAGGGATTGGCACAGAATGATGAGTAGCCATTTGTAAGATGCTGCGAAAACAAAGATCTCTAATGTATAGGAATGAGAAGCAATTCATACTCATGATTGGGTTCAATGGTCTGTCCACTCAACTATTCTGCAGTTGACAGCTTGTCAGGAGGTGAGAGAAACAGATGTACTTGAAGAAATACAGTACCATGGTATTGTACTCATACTAGTAACACTCCTAATGACCTGGAACTAGAATATGAATAACACTGCATCATGAGTAACCTGTAATGAGAGTACTTAGCCTGTTGCTTTACCTTCTGCTTTTATGAAACGTTTGAACGCTTTTAACACCCCCAATATGTACTTTCTGATAATGATCATTTTCTATTTATGCATGCACCCTCCCCTTTTATTCGTTAACACTCTCGTATGCCTACAACGAACTCACCAGGTCCCCTAGCTTCGTGGCAATTTCAGCCGGAGGCATCTCGATCAAATCTCCGTGACAAGGAATGATTCGTCTGATCGGCAGTGTCAGCAGCTCAGTGTAGGCCTTCTTGGCAGCCTTGGGGTCGGTGTATAGACCCTTCCACAGCTTCTTTTGCAAATAGCTGTCGAAACCCATGTAGTTCATGAGGTTAGGGATACCCCAGGAACCCTTGGGATTCACGCCTGAACCCTTGTATTGCTCATTAGAGGGGGTGTTGAAGATTGCGTCGGCTTCCAGAAGCGTCTCGGAGGGCTTGTGGTACAGCATGACCTCTTTGTTTGCGTGGCTAGGAAGATAGACAGCGTCAAAAGTGTCTACCAGTTCCTGAGGGAAGCCTACGGCTGCTAGAGAAGGACCTGAAAGCAGTTTATTTCCCTCGTCGGGCTTGAAGGCAATGTCGATATCGAGACCCTCGGCCTTCTTCTTCTCTCTGAGCTCTTCAGGACCGATGATCTGAGCTTTGGGAAACTTGTCTTTCCAGGCCTTGAGAGCCATGTGGTGCTCGAAATCAGGAGCCACCAGGTACTTGACGTTGGGTTTATCGCCAGCCAGAAGTTTCAGCGCAGCTTCAGATTGCTCACAGATGGGAGTAGGAGCGAACACAAGCACAGCTTCGTCAGAAGTAGGCAGCTTGATACAGGTCATTCGGCCTCCAAAGTTGAGCAGGTAGCCTCGAGTGAAAGGACACGAGTGGATGACAATGTCTTTGGTCACTTGACGGATATTGCCGCCGACAGGCGTAAAGTAGTGGCTCATGGTGAAGAGTGGGATGGATGAATAGAAGGAATGCTTGTAGCTGCTTCAATTGAGTGTCATTCAGCTGGGTTGCTATCTCTATGCTTGTATCATGTGGGAGGTGCATGCAAGACGTAGACTAATGGTGTGGTGTTGGTGGATGTCAGAATACAGATAGATATGTGAAAAAAGCACTAAAATTGTTGGTCACTACAAGTACTTCTCAGCTGGTTTGTATTTTTGTTTGCAATTTCTGCTCCCCTCTTGTCTCTTCTATTAGCACATTATTGATTAGGGTTCTATATCTTCGAGACATTGAAAGTCGGCAAAAACTGCAATTTTGACGATGAGGAGCTGAAATTTCATCAGTAACCCAATTGACCCTCTTTCTGCTTGCAGTAAAACTCTCAGCTCCGAGATCTTCCACAGCATCCTCTGAACGGTGATTTTCACTGATTTTACAACCTTACCATGAGCTTAACGAAGAGTATCTGAACAGCAATGGTGTAGAGTGGAATAGATGATGGGAGGGGTGCTCACTAATCGTGTGTAGCTGTCAATTTCAGAATAACCATCTGATTATTTGCTCATACTAACTGTGCTTACTAATGATCAATGTTCTTAGTATGTACAGTAATCACTCAATGCTTATCTAATATTCTTAGTAATCAATCTATGCTTATCTAATATGCTTAGTAATCGCTCCATGCTTACGTAATACAACTCTCCAACTCTTCATTGACTCACTGAACCACTCTGAGCAACTACCAGTCTGTGCTACAAGTACGCATGCTAACTACGAGTACTTGTATCTCATTGCAAATAGTTCCCCACCTCTCGTATCTACCTCACTTGCTGCTGCCTTCAAAAAGCAGCCATTGAGCCAAGATTCAGGTGGGCAGTGGGTAGAGTGGACAATACGAGATTTAGCGGAAATCCATTTTGTGTCGCTTCAAGCCTGAGCCACAGTTTCGGCCGAGATTTGAAGTTTTTCTATTTTGAAAAATCCGCTCATTGAAGAGAGCATGTAGAATGACGTCACGATTGTTGCCACAGCAACGTGCTTAAGAAGGGAAAAAAGGGAAATGAAGAAAAGTGAAGTGATGCTGTCTGTTAGAATGACGGAAAAACTAACACGGAGTACTACAGCTTTACGACAAAAGGCGGAGCACACTGACACCACATGACTTTTTGACGTCCCCAGAATGTCTTCAAAGTCCCCAAATGTCATTGTCTGTGAATTCTGTGTGGAGGGGCAAGTTAAGACTCACGTTTAAAGCACCTTCTACAAGTGAGATATGTCTGATATTATATTTGGTTAACCGCCCAATGTCTTCCTTCCTCCATGCTTACTCATCCAGATCTGCCGCGATTCAGATGCAAAAAGAAACGTGCAAAAAGAAATGTGTCAAAGTATACGTAAACTTACTGAAAGTAAACAGTTGACGATGTTTGACGTGGAGGTGGAGGAAAAGGTGGAGATAAGAAATGTGGGTCAGTTTGGTGGGGACAAAAATCTCTCTCGAATGGTACCATATACTCCATCATTAGTAATCGCAGCCACAAAATTTAGCCATTGTCAGACTGAGACGTCAGGCTGCATGTTTTGGACTCTGGGCATGTCTGGGCTAGCGCGGTTAGTCAGGGGTAAGGGGAAAGGGGGATTAGATGAAGCTGTGGGGCTATTTGAGTCATGTGGGCAGGATGGATCAGCTGATGAGTCGTATGAACGTTGGTATCGCTATACTTGCCTTTTGGAGATGCTCGTCGTATATGACATCACTGGACTTCAGCTGATGGTATCCGTACTTTACTCCGCCTTGTGGTGTCAGAATGATACCGTACTGGAAAGTGTTGAAACAAAGAACCCCAGGTGTCTGTTTTCGGCTTCCAGAAGCTGTATGTCTCTGTTCTATTGTCTCTCTCTATTGTAACTATTCATAGTAACTAAGACACGCCTGATTGTTGCAGCATTATCTACAGTCCATTTTCTAACAGCCGCGCTAACTGAAACAGTCTGTTCCATGAAGACAATGTACTCAAATTGTCTCCTCGTACACATTCCTTCCAGATGCGTTGACAGGACAGTTTCCAGATGGGCACATTCTCACGACCCACTGTCACTTCCCAAAGGGGATTTATTATCCACACAAAGAGAAGAGTGGAGTCGGAAAAAAGTGACGTGCTTGTAGCCGTCCATTGAGGTGTCAACTGAGCGTCAGAAGAAGGATTGTGTCAAGTGTCAGAACTGAAATGTCAACCTTGAATAAGTCATGAGAGGACACTGCCATAGCTGATTCTCTTCAGATTGGCCAATTGGAATTCCAATGTCAGACACATTTTCCGTATTCACCTACAGCGAGCAGACGTACAACTCATTCCCCACCTACAGATCAACATGAGACGTACAGAAGGAGTATCCGTACTTGTAGTATTCGCCTGATGTCTCACCAGCAAACAGTGTCTCCAAGAGATGCCCATTTGATCCATAGTGATACATTGACCCCATACATTGACGCCTCATCTACGCCTCATCTACGCCTTGTGCTACTACGAGTACATACTCTCTACATCTCCACTTTGTTCAAAAACGATATCTATCAATAAATAACTACCACTTTCATGGTCTAAAATCGAGGGTAGAACTTCTTGGAGTCCTCATCGGCATAGGGCCGGTTGGTTCGGGGAGTGTCGTTTCCGTAGAACTTGGGGTTGAACTCCTCGTTGTGCTTGGTCATGTGTCCGTAGGTGTCGACATCGCCGGCGGGATTGGTGTAGTCGTAGAGAGTGTCTTCCGACTTTCGGGGCTCCTTGCTCAGGTGCTGAGGAGCAGAGTAGTGGGCTCGGTTGTTGTCAGCAAAGACGGTCTTGAAGTAGGCTTTAAGAGACATGGTGTTGGTTGTGTTGGATGTGTGTGATGATTCTGTTCCAACAACGGCGTCCACCCCCCTCTATATATACTCTGTTTACTACTTTGCCATTGTTCGGCACAATGACACATGTCCAGAGTCCAGACGCCATCTACGTCATTTGATATCACTGTACAGGAAGGGTGCAAGCAAGAGCTTGGTCTAGACTGGGTTTGTCAGGGATATGGGAAATTGCGCGAAGTTTGAGGGAAGAAGACAAAGGGAGAACAATCGCCGCACTGTCGGCATGCGCGGTCTGTAGCATTTGTTGAATTTCCATAATATCTGCGTTTTTCACATATTTTTCCCAGCTTCTGGAGTTCTAGACCCCTGGTTTTTAAGCTTTCAGGAATTAAGGTTGTGAAATAATTAAACTCCTCCCAGAATCGAATCCAGGGTTAGGGTCCATCCGATTCGGGACCAACCCAGATCTAACGTGAGATGGCGGGCCTGCATATTGTTTAGCGAGCCACACGGCCAAAAACTGGGGCAGTCAAGTGAGACACAAAAAGGCGATTTTTTAAGCCCTATTCCGTTCATATCGTACTACCCTAGCCCCTCTACCCTCACCCGCTTCGCTTACCACATACCCTGTTCTCTCTCCTTCTCCGCTCTTACGTCATAGGGTTAGATTTCAATACAGATTTGCAGCAGAGATAGCTGGCAAAGGGGCGATGAGGTGTGCATGGGCTCGATTGGCGGGAAAAAGTAAACATTCGGGATCGCGGGAAGGGCAAAGAGGCGTTTGGCGGTTGTAGCAGACGAAAGAACGGCTTTTCTGTCATTTGGACTGATTCTTGCCGCTTGACTTGATTTGCTCAGCTCAAATCACTCCCTGAAGGCCCCCCAGGTCGCCGTCCACGCTCTCCTGTTCCCCTGGTTGCTTCTCTCTCATTCTTTTGCAAAACAGCCAACTCTATAGGTGGAGAGAAGGGGAAGCGGTTTAACGCAGTTTGGACAGTGGTGGAGACAAAAGAAGTGCTTCATTCGGCTAAACCAGCGTCGGAGAGTTGAATTTTCCAACTTCCAGGACTCTGTCCCATACAAAAAGTAGCCAGAGACGAGTTTTTCTCCCATCCAGCCTCCCACGCACTCTCTTCCTCTCTCTCTAGATCTACACATATCATGCAAACCAACCCAATGGGCGATCTGCATATTGGGTCTCAGGACGAGTCTCAGATGTGCGCGTAAAAACACCAAATCTGACAAGAGGTGAAGAGTAGCAGAAGCAGATGAGGTGTATGACGTCACGTGAACTGCTTGAACGGTGTATTGGAGGACTACTGTGGCGCTTACTCAGTACCCCTTTGGTCATGTGACTTCGATCACCATCTATTCTTAGCAGTAGCAACAGCAACTCATTTCGCTCTCGATAAATTAGCCGAGAGATGCGATATTAATAGAAATTGGGAGTTTGGTGAGGTCATAGGTCTGGTGAGGAGTCGTGGTGAGCTGTTTATCCTCAGCTGTTATCTTTGTCACTCTTCCCAGCTAGTGATTTCGCTTACAAACGCTTTTTTTCGAAGATGACAAATTCTGCAGTTTTCCCCTTACTAATTTTCACTAGTCATTTTAGCTTAGTCATTTCGCTTAGTCATTTCGCTTACTAAGTTTCGCTTAGTCACTTCTGTTAGTAAGGTGAAACCTTATCTGTCTCAGGTGGTCTCGAGTGAGTTTCAAGTTGGAACATGAGACAGCTGAAGAGAGTCATTGTGGAATGTGCGTGAGAGATGGAAGACAGGTGATTCTGGTATCGTTGGAATCAGGAAAGAGGGGGGAGTACAGTTAACCACCAATAATCGTCCTGAATGAGCTATTCTCAAATTTTCACAAGTCGACCCATTTTCACAATATAACGCATTCGTAGCCCTTCCAGTACTCCTAGAAGGTCAAAGCTCTCACGATCCTCTTCGCCCCACTCCGGGGAGTCCAGCCGTACCCCTCTTCTTCCTATAGGTCACGCCCACCTTGAGTTATCGTGATGTTCCTCCCCACACTACAACGCCCCATAGTCGACTAGAAACCAATGTAGCAGTGAGGAGACTTGACCAATCGGGGGATTGGAGTCGCTGCTAACGTGTTCCAATGTCGTTATCCTCGTAGCACCTCTCAAACGTGAACCAGGCTCTTCCACGTGTACACCAGTATCTCCACAATCCCCTCACCGTTATCTGCGCACATATATCGTCTGTAACGTCGCCGTGATATCTTGGCGCTCTAAGATACGGCTAGAATAGTGGGTGGACTTCTTAGTACTCCTTTAGTGTACAGTTCAATCTCAATGTGCACTATTTCTCCAGACGGAGACACTTGACATACACCACCTCTATAAGGCACTCTGGACACTAATTGAAGCACTGGATGTATTACCCCATTCCATATTCTCCAAACACACAGTCCCTATGCCTCCAAACTAAAACTTCCCCGACTGAGAGACTAGCGTGGGCCAAGAAGTTAGCCCAGAGTTTTGTTTTAGCACGTAACGTCAGAAGCATCCTAAAAGCCCTAATTAGTGCAAAAGTGACCGTCGCAAATGTCGTATCCATAGAGGCCGTATTCTGGAAACTAGTTGAGAAATACCTCGAGCTATGATCGCCAATGTCGTAAGTGCTGGTTCTAGTATGCTCAAATGTACCATGCTCGTGATATCTACAATACGGCTTGTTGGTAATACAGAAACACAAGGCTGAAGGGAAGCTACTTTGAGCGCATCGCATTTCCTTTTGCAAGCCTAATGTGAAAACTCAGCACTAATTAGTATGAATCTTTGAAGTCGGCCATACTGAACGTGAATGTTGGCTAAAAAGTGCCACAGTGGACATCCAGCCCTGGGAACTGTACCGTTAGATTCACAAAGACCCCCTCTTTACGCCCATGGCCTCCCCTTCCCTACATCTCCCACTAACCACGTATTACCCCCCTTTTTGTAATTATCGCGCACTGAATAATATCAGAACCATAACCAACGCCTGAACAAGCCCAAACCGAAATTCCAAGTCAAACCAAGCTGTACGCCCTTAGCTGCTTCGGTGTACCGCCGCTCAATGTGCCAACTACGGAGAAATACTATCCCCGGTTGAGAAAAGAGTTAGACATTCGAACAAAGATACTGTCTAAAATGTGCAAAAGTGCCCAAAGTGACTTCAAATTGATACTGGAGATGGCCACCATCCCACACTCTCTGCCAGCAAATTTCTAGCCACTTTCACCCCCTTTGAAGGCACTTTTTCACTCTTGCAATATTTTTTGTCCCATTTTTCCCCTTGGAACCTACATGCATATAAACTCCTAATTTAGCCCTTTTCAACCTGTCACTTCTCGGAGAGATATTATCCCCCTTACTTTCGCGCTCATAATACTCCGTTTCTCAGGAGAAGCACATGGCTGGATTCGTCGTCGGGCGCTGAATCGACTGGTATAATTAGTTTCGCGATATCTCCTCTTCCGGACGAGAATGCCCCTATAAACGGCATGCAGACGGTAGTGTGACTAACGAACCAAAAAAACTATCTTTTTCAACTGAAAACTAACTTACGATTTTTCTACGATATTTACATCACCAATATGGAGCCAGGAAATCCAGCTTACACCCTTACCAGTGTCTTAGTCGTGTGCTAAGACTAAGTTTAATGTCACACGACTAAGGCGTTCACAAATAAGACATGCCATAAGACATAAGACATCTCAGCTTCATTCTACAGCTCTGTTGATTGGGTAAGTATTTATTCAAGGCGACAAGAGTCTGTTAGTTGTTATTATGTACAAATAAATAGTTAGCAGCACACTGGAGGTGTGGGGGGAGTGGAGAGTAGGAGACAGTGGAATAGAGGGACCCGTGGACGGGTTTCAACTGTAGTAGACGGCCAAAACAAGCGGCACATCTACATGGGGACCCGGCAGACTGGCTGTACAAACAGGAATCTCGCTAGATCCCGGTGTAGTAACAAAAAGCATGGAAGCCGTCTTGGCGCCATGGCTCGGCCTACGTTCGGTCTTTTGTCACTCTACAGGAGCATGGCCTGGGCACGACCGCTGAGGAAGGACCGCTTGTTGATTCCGGGCACCACAAAGTGGGCGGGTCGCTTCTTGGTCTTGGTCATGCTGGACTTGACAAACGACTGGTACGAGTCGTCGCGCTGCAGCGAGTTTCGGAAGCCGCAGATGGGGATCGAGTTGTACCGCTCGGTCCACAGCGCCGAGTCCGAGGCCGACACCGAGTCCGAGTCCGAGCACGCCGACGAGTCCACAATGTCGTTGATGTCCAGCGACGGCGTCACGTGCGAGTGGAACACGGGGCCCATGTTGTACTGCTGGGGCATGGGCATCTGGGGGGCCACGTGAGCCACGGGCTGCACGGGCGACACCGGCACAGACTCCACCGGCACAGGGATGAAGGCGTTGAGGGTCGAGAACGACGACAGGTGCTCGTTCTTGTCGACCATGGGCCACCGCTCGCAGCAGTCGTCAGCGGGAGCAGTGGGGGACGTGACAGCGTCTGTGTCGTGGGCGCCAGTGGCAAAAATGTCCATAAAGTCAGTGTTCACCAGCTCCTTGTCACAGACAGAAGGAGCCTCGGGGGCAGTCTCAATCACAGGCAGCGCCTTGGTCTCCTTGACCTCCTCGTCACTCACGTCGGTGTTGTCTGTGTCCTCCAGCTGTTCATCGAGAACAGACAGGTCGTCGGTCAGCACGTCCAGGTCCAGCAGCTGGTCGCCCATGTCCATGTCCACGTACTTGGGCACGTAATTGAACGACGGGAGGTCGTCGTAGTCGGATTCCGAGTCGTCCGAGTGCTCGGGGAACCCCTCAGTTGCAGGGGCCGTGTCGTGGGAGACACTCTCAATGTGAGAGCTCTGCTCCTGAGAGTCATTGGCATTCAGCTTCTGCTTCTTGTCATTGTGTTCATCGTTGAGCTCGCAGAGCTCTCGCTTTCGCTCCAGCCGGGCAGACTGGCGTCGCAGGGAAGATCGTGTGGATACCATTGTGGGCGTTTGTGTTTGTGGAAATATGGGGCTCATAGCTGGACACTGGGGAAGATATATGGACTGTTGGGCTTAAGCTTTTTTTTTCTGCTCTTGTCGATGCATATGCAAATAAAAGCCAAAGCTCACCGGTTTCTTTGTCCACCTGCAAATAGCGTTTGCTTCATGCACTGTCTTAATGGCCGTTTGGGTTGGTGCACACAAGAGCCTATATTAGGTTGTGTTACAGTGACTGAGGGGAGATACTGGGGGTGAAGGGGCGGTGGAATTGGAAAACGAAGGCCGTGGGCAGATTGTCCGGGGTGCGAGGACTCTGTGGCACTTTTCATTTTCCATTTTCGACCACTTTTGACCGCTTTTATCCAGCCCCCTTCTTCCTCATCTACATCGTCATGCACCATGTACAATTCCCGTCAGCACAAACAGAACCCTTTGGTTGGCTGAATTTGCACCGGCAATTGATTTTCGAGCTGGCGCTGGGTCTGTGGCGACGGCTTCCACAGCATGCTACCGCGCGATTCTCTTCCCAGCGCTTCCTCGTTTCCCCACGCTTCTATCGCCACTTGGTATTTCGCTCACACCATGTTGGAGCTTATTGGGAGCTGGGCGAGAAATGGCAGAGATTCGAGGGAAAGAGATCCAGCCACGGGAGTAGCACTGTTCGACGCAGAATCGTCCATTCTACAGGACTACAACTTTTGCCAGCATTTTCCACTCATTTTCAACCCTCCAAGTTCCTCCACCACCTTCCGCCCTAGCCACAATCTACCTCAGGCTACACCTCGGGTTCCAAACTCTGCCGATAGCCCACTGGCTCGTCGCCACTACTGTCTGCGCTCTCAGCCCGTATCTTGCCACCGCTTATCTCTGCAGGTGCCAACATCGGGAGCAAGATGTGAGATGATGGACGGTGAACAGTGGTGACATTGACACATGGTATCGTCTACTCGATCTGTCACAGCAACATATCTTCCATCTCCTGGCTGCCACTTGTGATTCCTTGCTACGCCTCAAGCTCATCAACCTAGTCACATACAACACAAAGCTGGGTAGCACTTGTCAACTGTCTCACTCCGAGGTGCCCATCCCGGCTGCAGAGAACCCACTTGGCTATACGATGCAGCTCTGGAAGGGCTATAGTAGCACTATGGCAATGTTCCTACAGTACATACGGATACAAGTAGGCTGTCAGAGCAAACGGAAATAGGAGATATAGGTGTGTCGCCGTCTACTGACGTGTCACGTGACTATACCCATCACCGTTGCTCTTCCCGTCTACCCGTACACGTGTGTCTAATATCGGACCGACCTGTGGCCTCCATCTCGACAATGTGGGTCTATAGAGTGGGGTGATAACGCACGTAGCAGTGACATGTCTGTGCTAGTTCTTTTCGGTTAGGTGGTGGGAACGCCTCCGGAGATGTTCCACTTTTATTCTCTATTTCTCTCCATTTCCTGGACATTTATCACCGCCTGTTGGAAATATCCTCAGCGTTAAGGCACCACCAACAATAAAACCATATTGACGGCCTTCAATTGACTTGAGACAGACAAAAGGAGACCCACAATGACGTAAAACCCACGATCGCAAGCAGACAAGGCCCGGAAGCCCCTCCTCCGGGGCAACCATCGTGCCTTATCAGTTCTTGGTGGTATCAACCCCACCCGCTTTAATGTCGTATCCACTATCCACTATAGGACAAGAGGTACAAATGCGGGGCTATAACGCTTCCTAATTGGGTGGCTGGCGGAGTTAGCTGCCGCCCTGACGCTGGTGGATTTTTTCCAGAATTTCAGAATTTCCTCTTTTTT
Source organism: Yarrowia sp. JCM 30696 (assembly GCA_001600535.1). NCBI lineage: Eukaryota > Fungi > Ascomycota > Dipodascomycetes > Dipodascales > Yarrowia > Yarrowia sp. JCM 30696. The sequence goes on from BCKG01000006.1 coordinate 622,334, forward strand.
CCAGAATTTCCACACCTGTCATAATTTCCCAAATATTTCCATCCTCCACTTTGTCATTCCAGCCTCCTTCGCCACTGCAGCTCAGAGTTTTTGCCCACGCATTATTTTTTCCCTTTGACTTTGGAGCTTGTCTTTGAGTTAATGGACAAGTGGGTTTGACGGAGGTGTTCAACAGCCAGTAGGGGTTACTTCTTAGCCATGGGGGTTGGTCAGGAAGTGTCAAATAACCATCTCTGTAGATTTTCCTAGTTTCCCATCTGTTTCTCCTACATTTTCCAAATTTTTCCGAAATTTTCCGAATTTACATCCCTTTTTATCCCCTTCTCCTCGATTAACTCAATTAGTAGCAAATTTCAAATTTCAACAGGCCGTCAAACAACTCTATTAAATCTGGCCGAGCAGCCAGCAAGTGAGATACAACCTGGCACACGTCAGCCTGAACAGACCCTGCCACCATCTCCATTCCGCCTCTCGTTACATTCCGGACCCACTATTCCACCTACTTGTACCTTCATGACGTAGAAGCGTGCATTTTGCAGCTGCATCAGGCCCATAAACTCCAACGGCACGGATAGTGCCAATCCCTGTAGGAGGGAGGAGAAGAAAAAAAAATGGGCAGAAATGCAAAACTGTTGCGAGATTTATCCAGCATATCCCTGGTCAGACTAGCGGATCCGGGGTCACCTTAGGGCTCGGAAAATGCCTTAATAGAGTGTTTAATTACTTTGGGCTACTAAAAGACCCATCACCAGACCCTTACACTCGACCTATGGATTGGCCCTTTTTTGTACATGTCAGCAGCACCAAAATGTACGGTCCGTATCCAATGGAAAATGCAGTCGGTATAGCATAGAAATACCAAATAGAATCGCCATGATTACCCCGTCAAACCAGATCAGTCTACAGCTCGTTTTACCCGCTCCGGGGCAACTAATTCAGTACAAACCGTGATTAAGCAGCTTCCGTCTCTTCCCACGCCACTATCTGAGACAAGCCCAGATCGAGAAGCTGAAGCAACGAACGGTGATAGCGAGGCAACCAGAGATCGAGTCCGTGGAGCCTGAGATTAGGCCGACCGATGTGACGTGACAGATTTCTAGAATGAGATTGACAGTTCAGGACGAATGCTAGGCACTGTCATGTACAAGTAAACATCTTCATCCAGATGTGTATTGTATGTGAAGTGTTTCTTTATCCATCGTTTACATTCACGCATGGTGTACACCCTAGAAGTATCCGTAGAAGACACCCTTGTATCTTGGACAGGTGGCAGGTCCCGTTCTGTCTAACATCTGTTTGCTTTTGATACTTGCTTCCTGTCGCTCCCCTGACTCTCCAGTGCCGTTTTCGAATTCTATCGAGCCCTAGCTCGAAGTTCAACGTTCGAAGAAGGGAAAAAGAAACGACCCTGAAAAACAAAACCAGCCGAGGGAGAGAAGAGAGTGGCCGTGCGAAAGTGAGTGAATTACGAGGTCGTGGTGAACCCTGACACTTGCTATAGATGTAGCAACAGAGCCTTTAGACCTTCAGCAGCTCTCAACATCAGCTTTACCTTCAACTTCACCTCTTTATTACACCTCGTCAACTTTCACTGTTATCTTGGTACATACCCACACGCACTCCTCTGACTGCACTTGGACCTCTTGATCATTAAACCTACTGTTACATCCAAGGCAATAGAAGCTCGAGACAGGAGCGGCCCAGAGCTGGAGCATGAGAAAGGCCGGTCCGTACGTACCCTACGTAATTCTAATCTCGTCTGCTCGCTTGACCTCTTACAGCAGGTCGATCCTTGCATGGAGAAGTCCACGGTGACAGCGCTTTCTGCACAAGAACCTGTACAGCATGGCCGTTGCCTGTATACGGAGAGCGCCGACTGTACATCTGGTTTGGGAGCTCTACATCTACAAGACTGTACATTTCAGGTACGAATACATACCACAGGAACGTCATTGAGGCAGGTGTGAAACAACACAACAACATGTACAGTACTTTTATACAGTGCAAACAGAGAACAGTATCGTGCTGTCACACACTCCCCCAACACAGTACAAGGTAGACCGACGGGTGCAAATTGCTTCTTTCCAGACACAAGTTCACAGCAAATCAGCAGCTTGGAGATTGGATTATTATTTCACTGGAAGCTTATTCCAAAAATATTTTAGGTTGTGCAAATTCTGCACTGTCGATCCAATTTACATGCATCTACAAAGGGGGAATCATTAGCCGAGTGATTACTAAGAGGGTGCTTACTAAGCGAGTGAAGATTTTGAGTGGAAATTTGTTGATTACATAAGGTAAGGGTATCAAAAATAGGGGCCTTCCAAAGTGCATCAGTCTCATTAAATCAGTGTAAGTTTAATGTTCATAGAGATGTCAGTCCCTCAAACAGTGTGAATATAACATCATTTGCGGAAGGCCCTCTCCTGACTACCGCCAGTAGCGATATCCAGTAGATGGAAATTTGGAGGTGGTCAGAAGTCCAGCCACAACAGCAGAACACTCCAACCACCACAGACACAAGGCGTGCCACTCAATCTGTTGTTAGCGATACTCAAAGAGTAAGAAAATACCATGCAAAAATCTCAGTTAAGACCGTATCATCAAGCACAGAGAGCCCACGCCACTTGTACAGTGTGACGCTTTATATAAGCAATCCGCGTATGTCCGCCCGGTCGAAAAATCATCTTTGACAACATGATCCCGAAAATCTGCGTGTCTCACCTGCGGTTAGTAAACTAGGCCTGGAACGTGTGACACAAAGTCGGTCGTTATAGAGTCTTCATAAAGGCTTAACGATGCCGGTTTATCTTCACAGAAGTCGGTTGGAACAATTGGTAAAGTTCTTAATCATTTGAGAGTCGCCACAGCACAAGGAGTGCGATACATACCTTTTTGTGTCGTATGTGTGGAGGAAGAAGAGTGCCAAAGTCTGAGTATATAACTGAGTGGTTGGGAGGACAGGGTAACTTAAACCCTAGAGTACATGTGGGTCTGGTAAATATCAGCACGTTACCCTGTGAAGGAAGAGGGTGGTGGCGAAAATGAAGGCAGAAAGTGGCGAGTCATTTGTGGGGGATGTGGGAGGTATTCTGTCTAGGTATTATGTAATCTGTAGGTTTTGGTTCAACTAGTTTGAAAAGTTGAGTTACGTCAACTATATATAAGGTTTGCTAAGTATCGTTAAGTAAGTGGCTGGATGTGAGAAGACGTGTAGAATGGTGAATAGAAGATATGGAAAGGAGTGAAGTTGATGGTTGTATTCTGTGACTCTTGAATGTTTAAAATATGGTGTCAGAATTTGTTTTCCATCGGTTTTGTGTTTTTTGGCTGACTATACACCTCCAATTTAGTCCATAGAAATCCTTCGATCCAAGGGCTTCATTTTTATAGGACAGCAGATATTTCAGTGAGCCGAAAACTCTTTGGATCACGTGATCGAACAGTGTGGCGACCATAGAGCTTCCCAAAATCTTCACAAGATGTCTTTAGGGGCTGTACAAGGTACAAGTACTTGTAACTATACAAATACTGTACAAGTAGAGACTTCCTAGTTTACAAGTACAAGTAGACCTCTTAGAACATTGATTGCATTCGGTTCATGATTTGGGGTATTCAAATGCCATTAATCACCATCTGAGTATAGAGCTACTATTTGACCTGTATTCAACTATTACTGAACATGTACATACTACACCCATGATCCACAGCCAACTCACCACCTCCACATTCTTTTTTCTGATCAATTAATTCTCAAAATCTAACCCTGACTAACCCTGACTAACCGCTCAACTTTCTCTGTTCTCTTTATTCTCTTCACATCTTCTCTCATGCCATGCTAGTTGAGCTAGAGCCCAGAATCTCGCTGAACAGTGAGGACATTGTCGTGGAGGCAAGACGTTGTGTCGGTTGACCCAGTGACGATAGACGGAACCTCTGTTTTTGTAGGCCAATTTGCAGCCCCCGAAACCGCAGATGAAGAGTCCCTCTGGTGATTGGTCCATTTTGGGCTGAAAAGAACATAGGGGTGGTAGTCTGAACGGTTCTGAAGAGGTGCCAATAGAGGATGAGGCGTGTGTTTTGATAGTTCCAAGATACAGTGGGGATTCAGCTGAAAGTTCTTTCATTTGAGAGCTCTCTGAGGCTTCTGAAACAGTTCTGTAGTTTGAATCAGACTGACTAGCTCTGAAGACGGTTTCAAAAGCCATATTGGAACTTCTCATTGTTTGGTCTGTCACCGAAGGGTACAACAGAAACGGGTCAACTGTTGAAGTTCCAATTTGCCCCTGATGTTGAGGAGAATTGACAGTTAGTGGCAGAGTCGTCAATTGAGAATCATCGACTTGATTCAGTTCAGAGTAGTCAGTAGCACTGTCGCTCAACTCCCCTGAACTTGCGACTAGGGTATCAGGATCACTTTGTTCGTGAGAAAAGTCAACAGTAGCGTCTGACTCATCGGAGTCGGTTTCACTACCGTCGTCACTTGTATCACAGCACGTTTCTGGAAGCTCAGGTTCTTTCTTCACAGCCTTCTTCTTGATATCTGTTTTCCCCTCCTTCTCTAACTTCTTCTTGATATCACATTGTAGTCCAACTTTCACCCTCTTAACCACCCGCTTACCCTCCTCTTCAAACCCCATCTTTCTCTTTTTCCCTTCACTCAACCTCCTCTGAATCGCGTCAATCTCACGGTACGCCTCGATGAGATTGACCACCGTTTGCGGCTTCATATGCGCCAGAATGGAGAGAGGAATTTCGTTCATTTGGAATGAGGTAGAGAGTGACCAGTTGAGTGCTCTCAGCCTCATATTTATATTACTTCTTGGTCTTGTATCCAAAGTCGTTTTTTCCTCTTTATCGTGATGAGATATGAAGATGGGGCATATAGAACGTGGTAGAACGATAGGAAAAGTCGTATAAGATAAATAAAAGACAATTGACGAATTCTTTATATGTTTTTGGAGATTTTCCAGTAATTACGTATTCCTGCACTTTCTAGCTTACGTAATCACACATTGACTGACACATTGTTAAAGGAGCATCACATAGCAACAGCTACAAGTACCAGTAGCTACTATATCATCAATTTATTGCTGAGTCATCAACAACAAAGAACATATCTTTGTGGCCCCTATGTCGCCACTCTTGGCTGATCTTCCACAATCATCAGTACTGTACACCTCGGTTCACCTGGTAAGCTGATTTTCAATCAAATACTTTTGAACAAAGACCGCGGCATTCGAAAGCAGTCACCGTGAGGTTGATGCACGTGTAAGTGCAACTATGGGTCATTTGACAAAGGAGAATGACCCAAGGAATGACGAATAAGTCACGGGAAAACACACAGAACCGCCTGGAAGCTTCTCTGCGCGCGTGCTCTGACTAATTCCATTACCAATCCCGGCTTCTTTGAGCAACCCCAAACGTTCTAGACCGCTTTAGACTTGCTGTCTAATTTTTCTCCCGCTCGTAAGGGTCCACCCTATATAAGTCGGGGTCCGTTTTTTAAGGTTTGAATGAAGAAGAAAAAAAGCAGACATGAACCAATTACTCGAGGTAGAGACTAGATAGAGAGATGAAAATTAGATCCGTGCAACGAGAAGAGAGAGGGCTATCTACAGACACAACTCACGTACTCTCTACCCCACTAATAACTCCCCTACCCCTCCACATCTTCCGTACACGATCCATGCACAAATTCCCAAAGAGGATAAATCTCAGATTTACTTTGTCGGACTCCGACGGAGTTCACAGTCTGATGTATATAAATCTGACGTTTGATGGAAGAGCAAAAGTATCGAAAAAACTCGTGCAAACGACTTATAAACACTTGTGCGAACCCCACAGAACCCTCATCCACACAGCCACAAGAAAAAATCCGCTTCTAAATGACAAACGTGGTGTATGAAAGCTGTCCTACGGACTGCGAGTGCTACACTATCACCAGCCCTCAAACGGCATCTATCAGTCCCTCTGGTACCAAGGAAAAGGCCCAGTACGACTCGCACGAGTGTCTGGACGGCTGCGAGTGCTACGAGAACGGCAACAAGTTCAAATCTGAGGCTCCAGTAACCGCTAACCCCAGACTGCCATGGCTTTCGACCCTTCTTCCTCTGTGGGTCTTTCTGGCCATGGCGATTGGCATCATCATTGGCAAATTCGTCAAGTCCGCGGGTCCCAATTTGAACAGCACCACCTTCACCGGTGTCTCTGTGCCGATTTTCATCGGTCTTTTGCTCACAATGTACCCCATTCTGTGCAAAGTGGAGTTTGAAGATCTGCCAAAGGCTCTGAAAACCAAAAGCATGTGGAAATCGATCCTGGTCTCGTTCGTCATCAACTGGATCGTGTCTCCAGCCCTCATGTTTGGGCTTGCATGGGCCTTTTTGCCCGATAAGCCCGAGCTAAGAGAAGGTCTCATGATTGTGGGAATTGCTCGATGCATCGCCATGGTGCTCATCTGGAACGAGCTTGCATTTGGCGACAGCTTCTACTGCGCCGTGCTCGTCTCCTTCAACACCATTCTGCAGATCATTCTGTTTCCTCCTCTTGCATACTTTGTGGTCAACTACGTGTCTCAGAACCACAACCACGACCCTCACGTGGGCCATCTGGACTACGGCTCTGTGACCAAGTACGTGGCCATCTTCATGGCGATCCCCCTGGCCGCAGCGCTCATCACCAGATTCCTGTTCAAGAAGATCCCCAACTGGAAGAAACACGAGCACAAGTTCATCCAGTGGATCTCGCCGCTGTCGCTCATTGCGCTGCTGTACACCATCATTGTTCTGTTTGCATCTCAGGGAGCACGGGTGGTGGACCAGATCATCTCCGTGCTGCGAGTGTCGGCCCCCCTGGTCGTCTACTTCCTCATCACCTTCTGTGGCACCATGGCCTACTGTCTCAAGGTCGGCAAGTTCAACTACGCCATTTCTGTGACTCAGAGCTTCACGGCCGCCAGCAACAACTTTGAGCTGGCCATTGCCATTGCGGCCTCGCTTTTTGGAACTCAGGGAGGCCAGGCTTTGGCTACAACTGTCGGTCCTTTGATCGAGGTGCCTGTTCTGCTTGCCCTGGTGTACGTTGCCCGATGGCTGCGAGCCAGATGGGTGAGAAACAACCCCAAGGAGATTTCCGCTTGATAGACAGCATATTAGAGTAATTCAGTTAATGATACAAGTGTACTTGTTCAAGGTACCTGTTACAATTCTGTAGCATTGTTTCAGAAGTACAAGTATGAGACATTTTCAAACATAGAAAAGGTCATTTGTTTTTATCTATTTGATCAGTTTTGTACCATCTAGAGATCCTCTGGACCCAACTATCCCTGAACTATCCTTGTTACCTCAATAGCTGTATCTTAGCTCAATAGTTGACATTTGACACCTTCTAATCTCCTTTGCCAAGTAACCTTGTGACTATCATAAATGTTACTTGAGCAATCTATGTTACTTAGCAATCTAGTTGAGCAATCTACTTGAGCAATCTAATCAAATCATGCAATTTGATACTACTTGTAGCGAAACATGAACCTCACCAACGTCACTCGTACGACGTCACTCTCCTACAAGAACCTGTAACGTTCTTCGGCTCAACTTTGACCAATCCGGAGAAGATTAGCTCTTAAATCCGGTTGGAGTTACTGTAAGAAACATGGAGATCTGTTTGGGCAAGAAGTAGCCGGTCTAGAAGAGAAATATATGCGGTGTTGGACAGCTTGGGACTTTTCACGTTTTTTCGTTGCACTTTCCTCTTGAGAGCCCGAAACCCCCTTTTTCCGCGATTTTTCTTCTATTTTCATCTCCGACGATCTCCGCATACATCGGAAATAAATCGCGCTTGGGTAGAAAGGGGGTGTTTAGTTGGGGTTAGAGACTGGTTTTTCGACAATTAAAAAGCGTCACTACAATCTCCACACACGGAGAACCAATATGAACCAGTTTCCTGACCCCCTCACACACTAATGTAACAATCTAGGAGGTGTTTTTGAGGGTCCGTATTTATGGGAGACAGACTAAGTTAGCCTATGCTGTCATATTTCGACAGTGTTCAGAGCAAGTGAAACATGCTAGAATAGAGATTTTTGAGATTTGAAAAGAGCGTTGGAGAGCCCAGAACGAGCAGATCACGGCCACACTCTCGCCTTGTCCACATCTCACTCCCGCCCCACAACCACCCTCCCCTCACACCAGTGGCAATACCTCTCAGCTGCATGAGCATAAACCTACTCTAGCGTACGTACGTAAGCTTGTGTACAAGTATCACCATATCTCCTTGACGCCTCCAACTACGGATACTACACAGACAAGTTCAACCTACGTCTTCTCCCCCTCCCCCGTACAGTCGAGTCACGTGATGCTGTTCATTCTCGTGGTCTATCTTTTCGGAGGCCTCACGTTTCTGCCTTCGCTCATATATCTTTTGTGGAGGTATGCTGGAGAGCTGGACAGCGACACAAAGAGCCGGGAAGCAGGCTCCGAGTTCGAGCCCGAGGAGCACTCCGACCCGGAGCCGCTCATTCCCACCAACGTGACCGAAAAACCCGTCTTTTCGGGCTGGGTGACCGTCACCAAGGAGTACTTTGAGTACCCTTCCGGAGACGTGCCTGAAAAAAAGGACAATCCCTCGGCCTACACGTCGCTGTATAAGCTGGCCAATGGCAACGGCGAGGGCGCACACAAGGACGATGCCACGTCCAAGGACCCTTCTGCCAGTCCTGCTGTTCAGGCAGCTAATACAGCCACTGCCTCGGCTCCCAAACCGAAACCCGTCAAGTCGCGGTACTATGCGGAGCTCAAGCTGGGCAACCTGTTTCTGTACAAGTCCGAGGAGCGCGATCTGCAGCATGCCATTGTCCTGAACAAATACAAGGTGCAGCTGTACCCTGAGCTGCCAGACGCAAACCTGCTGGCCAAACGAGTGGCGGTGTGTCTCACCCACATCAAGAAAGATCTCACGTACTACATTTTTCTTGAAAACTGCTCGCTCAAGGAGGACCTCTATTTCCGCATTGTCGAGCTCACGTGTCAGAACTCGCCCAAGGGTAAGGCTCTCATGTTCGACCATCACGACATGATCAACATCATCCAGAAACTGCACTCGTCAGACGAAAATCTGCAAACGGCCTGGTTCAACGCAATCACCGCGCGAATGTTCATGGCGGCGTACCAGACCGATGCGTTCCGAGGCTACTTTGAGGAGAAAATCGTCAAAAAGCTGGCGCGAGTGAAACGGCCCGCGTTTCTGAGCGAGATCCAGGTGACGAAAATCAACGTGGGAACCTCGATTCCGTTCCTGACAACCCCCAAACTTAGAGAGCTCAAGCCCGACGGAACCCTGGTGGTGGCGGCTCACCTGTCGTACAACGGAGGATACACGATTGAGATTTCCACAAAGGCCACATTCAACTTTGGCCAGAAACTCATCAACATCAAGCCACGGCCCGTGACGCTGGTGCTGCGGCTCACGCTGTCGAAAATGGAGGGCATCGTCGTCTTCCAGGTCAAGCCTCCTCCATCGACGCGAATCTGGTGGGGCTTTGAGTCCATGCCCGAAATGAGTCTCAAGGTGGAGCCTGTGGTTTCAGCACGCCAAATCACCTACTCAATGGTCACCAACGCCATCGAGTCCAAGATCAGAGAGATTGTCAAGGAGAGTATCGTGCTGCCGTTCACAGAAGACATCAACTTCTTTCCTTCGCAGCCAGGTAACCCCTACAGAGGAGGTCTGTGGGAAGATCACACTGGCAAAGAGGAGGAGCTGGAAACCAAGGAGGACGCCGAGATTGTGGACGAGAAGCTCACAGGCGACCACGACGACGAATCTCTGTTGTCCGAGACTCCTCCTCCTTCCATCCACGTGGGAATGCGACATAGAACGTTCCGAGCGTCTCCTGAAGACGACGAGGGTGTTTCCAGCGACACTGGCGCGACGAATTCGGCCATTGGAACGACTCTGGCGTCTGCTGCCGCCTCCACATCCTCTCTAGCCCACCCCTCTACTCCAGACAACGACTCCATCAAGTCCAACAACACAGCTACAACCACCAACTTTATGGGAACCATGAAGAAGTGGGGAGCGTGGTACACCGAGAAGAAGGCCGAGGCTGCGAAAAAGGCCAAGCCCGTCGGTGGTTTTGCTTCTGTCAACAGGGCTGCCACAGCGCCTAACCTCACTGCAGACGCCACAGTGTCTCTTTCCCCCGCAGCTGCCATCACCCACAGAAAGCCCTCGGAGAAGAAGGCTCCGCAACCCCATCATTTCCCCCCAGAGATGATTGATCTCATCAACGAGCAGGAACGCAAGCGAAAGCTGTCGAATCCAGACCAGCCCATTGGCATGGAGATGCCCGGCTCTCCTCCTCTACCTGGCTCGCCACCCACTCTGCCTCCCAGATCAAACACTGCCTCTGTCGACACAGACAAGAACCAGTTTGTGAAACGCAAGCCCGTTCGAGCGGCCACTTCAGCCTCTCCTACCTTACAGAGCAGCCCCACAATGCCCACCATGCCCGTGGCAGTGCCTGCACGTGAGTCGGGCGTGTCCCCCAAGGTGTCACGTGACCCCATCGGTCTGGGCGTGACGTCACGTGAGTCTGGCGTGTCGCCGTCGCCATCGCTCGGAGCCTCGCCCAGTCTGGCCCCGTCGCCCAAGCTTGGACCTGCGTCACGTGAGTCTGGCGTTGCGCCGCCCAAGCTGAGCTCGTCACATGACTCTCCGCTGGCACGTGAGTCCGGCGTGGCCCCCAAGTCACGTGAGACCACGAAGCTCGGCGTTTCCCACGACTCTGCTCAGTCAGCCGCCAAGCTGGCGACTTCCCGCTCACGAGACTCTCTCTCGTCCTTGTCTTCATTTCGCGACGAAAACAAAGTGTCTGTGGTCTCTCTCCCTGTGGAAGAAGGCTCTCCTCCCAAGGAAGCGCTCGTTTTCCATTCTCACAAGGCCTCGCCTTTATCTGCTGTCCAGACTCCTCCCGCATCAGATCCTCCTGTGGCTAGCAAGGTGCCCCGAAAGCCAGTAGGAGCGGAAAAGCCGGAGGAGACGAAGCAGAATGGCGTCAAAGCGGTGAAGGAGCTGAAGGAGGTGAAGGGTGTGACTGATCCGAAACCGGTGGCGGTCAAGGAGACGACTCCCCCCAAAGAGGTGGTTAGAAAGCCTGTAGGAGGAGCCGACGAAGAGACATTTCCCTTGGAGCTGTGAGAACGATAGGTGACGACAGGTGGTACGCAGGAGCATGCATTTATATAAGTTATTACAAGTATATCTGATTTCAGCCGGCGAACACATCCCAGGCGCCCTGGTAGCCCATGATGGTGTTTGCGAGGTAAGACTTTGTAAAGGTGTAGATGCCGACTTCTTCATACGAGACACCGACCAGAGTTATGGGCGTGTCTTGGTGCAGATCGCCCACGTCCATATACAGTCGATTTTTGAGATCAACCAGTCGTTGTATGGATCCTTCTTGGTTGTACACAGCAGCATACTGGCCAAACTCTTCATCTTGAACCACGTCCGAACTTGTGCCAAAACCGACATTTCTTCCCCAAAGAGATGAGTCGGTGGCCCAAATGTGTCCGTCCCAGCATAACAGTGCCCCCTCTCTTCTCCATACTTGATCATCAGGTGGTGATATCTGTGAAAACTTGCCGTTTTTGATAGTGTAGAACTTGGTTTCGATGCCCGCGCGCTGCACAATGAGCACAAAGTTGTAAAAGAGGTAGATTGAGCTGCTGGAGTAGAGAAACGGGACTGTTGTGTCGATTTTGACGTCAGGCTCAAGTCCCACGGTGTCTCGATACTTGATGTAGATGCCTGTATGGATCTTGTGTTCAAACATGATCTTGTGTTCAAACATGACAACTAAAGCCTGAGGAGACGATTTGACAATGCTGGGTCTTTTTGGTTCGATTTCCATTTCGATTCCGTGAGAGTTCGACAAAATTCCATCTTCGTACCAGATATGGGGCTCGTAATACGAGTCTTGGTCTTCTGACAGGTTGACAAACCCCAAGTTGTTGAAGAAGCCGTTATCGCAGAATCTGAACGGTTCTTCTTCCAGCATAGTTCCCGTTTGTTTACAGAGACAGTAAAAGTCAGCAGGAAGAGGCGTGTCGACGTAAACCGGCCATTTGTGTGGATCAAAGTGTCTAGGGGGCGGTTTTCCTCTTTTTCCCTTGACATAGGCCACAGCACAAGCTCTCCAGTTGGGTCTGGATGAGAAAGTGTAGTACATCCACGGATGTGGACACTCCTTGACGAGCAGCTCTTCCCAGTCCTGGTCTGAAATGGAGTAGTACCACGCTCGACAAGTTCGAGAAAGATTGACAAGAGACTGGATATCTAGATCAAGACGAGAAAGCAGCTCCCACGGCAACATGTTGGTTCTACATGGTAAAGTCGCCACTGAGTATAGCTAAAGTCGCCACTGAGTGTTAGTCTGACCTCTAGAGAGAATCTTAGACTAGCCAGATGGTGGCGATGGAAGCGCTAATGATCTCTTATCATTGTAGGGTTGAGATGCTGATAATTGAGAGAGCTTCAAGTACGGATACAGTACTTTAGATGACCCACTAATCTCAATGAGGTCTTATAGCTGCTTATTTCACCTAAAAGCTCACAATGCAAATGACCCTGGTAATATCCAACTCCTTCATCACTTTCGCAAGTGAGACATAACGTGCTATAAGAGATCAGAGTTTCATTTACGGTGGAGTTAGTGGAGTCTGATATTGTGGCTGAAATTGGAGGGGTTGTTGAAACAAGTCACAATTCGCTCAGAGAGCTCAATTGCAGTTGGAGAATCACAAAATCCGATTTCTGTTCATATCCATTCCACATCTCCTCTGTTATTCCCCATAACCTCCTCCTGTTTGATTATCTCGTACCCAAGCCACGAACTTTCTCTAAGCCACAGGGGAGGGTATATAGATGCCAGTAGATAGGCGCATAAGTCACCAATTGACCATGCCCCATCATCGAGGATTCGACGTTGCCAGTTACAAGGGATTCGACGAAAATGGCGAACTTCCTGCCAAACGAATCAAGAGCACCAAGAAGATCATTCTCAATGCGTTTGTCATGTTCACGCCCACGCATCTGAACTTTGGGCTGTGGAATCACCCCGATCACTCGAAATTCGGCCGTGATTTCGCCAAACGCAAGCCCTGGCAGGAGCTCGCCAAGACTCTGGAAAAGGGCAAGTTTCACGCCATCTTTATCGCCGATCATCTGGGGTTCCGGGAAGTGTATGGAGATGGCGACCCTATTGGACTGGAAAAGAAGATTCAGTTCCCATGCCATGATCCACTGTTTCTAGTGCCCATTATGGCTTCTGTGACTGACCATCTCAACTTTGGTATCACTGTTTCCACCTCTTATACTCCTCCCTTTACTCTTGCAAGACAGTTTTCAACCCTGGATCATTTGACAGATGGACGAATTGGATGGAACATTGTGACTTCGAATTCCGACTCTGCCTCACGTAACTTTGGTATGGATCACCAAGTCGAACATGACGACAGGTACAAGAAGGCTGACGAGTACATGGATGTTGTCTACAAGCTGTGGGAGAGTTCGTGGGCCGAAGACGCAGTAGTCAAGGGACTCAAGACAGACACCTTTGACACTTCGAAAATCAATTATATCGACCACGAAGGTGATCATTTCAAAGTGAAGGGTCCTTCAGTAGCTCTTCCTTCTGTTCAACGGACCCCTGTTCTCTTCCAGGCTGGCATGTCTTCTGCAGGACGAGCTTTTGCTGGAAAACATGCCGAAGCTGTTTTTATCGCCGGACCGAGTCCCGAGCTCATCAGACAGACCGTCAATGCTCTCAGAGAGTCTGCTGGTGATCGAAAACTGCTTGTGGTGAGCACTCTCATGGTTATTGTGAAAGCCACCAACAAAGATGCACAGGACTACTACCAGGAGCTCAGTGACGCTTCAGATAAAGAAGGAGCACTCATTTTCTGCTCGCAAATGTTCGGAGCCGACCTGAAATCGTACCCTCCGGGGCAGGATCTCAGAGAGACCGATAATCCCAACCTCGTCAGAGCAGTGTCTCTGTGGGCTTCTCAGACGGATTCAAAGGATGAAGTGTGGGATGTGAACAAGGTAGCAGAAGAGTACAAGCTTGCCGGACGAGGAGGAGTTGCTGTGGGAGACGCAGAGACAGTAGCTGACATTATTGAAGACTGGATCGAAATAGGAGATCTCGATGGGTTCAATCTGAGTCATGCGACTTTCCCAGGTACTTACGAAGACATAGTCGAGTTTTTGATCCCTGAACTTCAGAAACGAGGCAGATTTCACGAGGACTACCCGGAGAACGAGCATACCTTTAGAGAACTGCTTTATGACACCCCTGGAGACTCATATTTGAGATCCGACCATTACGGTTTCGGTTTCAAGACCTGAGCAACGATATAGTAAAGATGGAATGATAAAAAGTACACCATACGAACGCCCAAGAGCTGGGGAGTACAACAATGTAGTCAAAAGTAGTTTATGTTCAATATCACATCTACTAGAGACGTTCTCATTTTCACCTTGCAGTGGATGCATATCTGAAGAGAAAGTCAGATATACTCACTCATACAAAAAATACCTTCATAAATACTGAATAGCACCATCCCTTGTCACCGCTTTTACCACTACTCCCGCGTTCAATTTCCGTTCACCACACTATTTCCCGTCACGTGACTTTGGCGTACATTCCAGCACTCTGAACATTCCAGAACGTACACATTGATATTTTTTTGGATTAGAGTTGCCCTGTGAAACTAAGAGCCAACATGAAAATACAATATTTTTGAGCGAGCTGGATTATGTTCAAAAGTCGCCATAGAGTAGAATATTGAAGCGTAGGGCTGTCTCATGGACGTGGCAGAAGCTGTTACGCAAATCTAGAGCAAAAGTTATACATTTTGGATACATTTTCGGACGCTGGTAAGGTGACACACCCAAACGCCCTGAACGTTCAGCCTTACACGACCGATCGTTGTAATCTCTACACGTTGTACGGTGGTTTATCACAGATATTGGAATTAATCTCGTTATATCGCACTCCGCTATAGGAGCCGTGTCAGGCAGGTTTGAGCCACATATACTGGCGGGATCCATTTAGAAACCGTGCTTCTTGATGGTCTTCTTGTCAATCTGCAGCTTGGCGGTCAGGAAGTCGACAATCTTGTCTCGCTGGTCTCCCTGGAGCTGAATAATTTCACCGTGCTCTTCGTCCTTGCCGATGTTTCCGTTGCAGGCAAAATCCTTCTTGAGAACCTTCAGGATTCGCTTGAGGTCATATTCTTCGGGAAGGCCCTGGACTGTGGTCAGAGTCTTTCGTCCGTTTCGCTGCTGGATACGGATATGGATGTAGTTGGTAGGCTGAGTATCGTCGTCACCAGTGTCGGCGAAGGGATCTGTGTTAGGATACCGACTGGAGGGGATTGTTGGGGCTTGGCAGGAGGTGTCGTGACTCAGCGGGTGTTGAGTGCACAGCCGCATGTGATCTGAGCGAATAGATCGGGGCGTAAGAAAGCGGTAGAGAAGGGGACGATAGAGAGAAGGGCGCGGTGGCGTTTTCAGAACGTGTAGCAGCACGAACAGCTCGTGTCACTACCACCACGCCTTCTCCTCGCTCTTCTCTCGTCTCTCACGTCTGTGTCACAACATTGCCCATGTCACGACCGTTTGCGGCCCAAAACACATAAATACTCACCAAAGGACTTGAGGTTTTCGATAGAAGTAGACATAAACTGTTATTGGCGCGATCTAGAGACCTATGTCCAGATTGTCGAGTGAAGGGGGGAGGGTTGTTTTTTGTTGGAGTGTGGAAGAGAAAGGTAAGCCCGTCATGTGGCGACTTTAATGGTTGGCCTTGGGAGGAGACGCTCTAGTGGGGGCCTAACCCTAACCCTATTTTTCCAAAGAAGGTTGGTGCAGCGGCCGACGAAGGAGGTGAGTCGAGGAGAGGGGGGAAGGGCTGGTTTTCTGGGTCTTTTTGGGGGCGGTAAAGACGAAATTTTGACAGAATATACAGTCACGTGACACGAGGGCAAGGGCTACGTTTTTTCCCGGTCATTTTTCCCTCATTTCACCGCTACAGGCTAGTCCTCTGATACGCACCCCTGAAAGAAGCGAATGTAAAATGACGTCAAAAAAAGCGTTGGAAATTCAAAATAATTTCGATCGATAAAGGGTTGACACGTGTAGTGCGAGTAGTAGGGTAAACAGAGGAGGGTATGTGAATGGTAGGGCGTGGGGCTAATTAGTGTGTATATATGACAGTTTTCATTTATCTAATATGACAGTTAATTGACCCTAGTCTTATCTCCACATCTCTTAGCTTATACTTGCTCGATACCATGCACCATTAACGCCAGTGTGACGTTGTAGATATGTGTAATACAGAGCTTCTGGTGGCGTGAGAGTTAAATTTGAGAGGGTGGTGGTCGGTGTTCTGTACAGGTTGGTTAGTTGGTGGTATTCTAGGTGATGTGATTATGTAAGCGAAAGTAAGAAGAAGTAAGAAGAAATGAGATTATAATAGTTCCAGCGTGTACTAAAAGGAAAAGAAGATGGTGGAATCAGTGGCTCATAGACAGCAGTTAGTTTTATGATACGAATAGCACCCCTACTTGTAGAAGAGTCAACGTGCTTACGTAAGCATCTAAGGTGAGATTTGAAACACGATACAGACATGGGACAACTACTAAACACCTTCAATGGCCTTACTATTTGCGACTGAAACTACCATGACCAGCTCCCTTTCTTCATAAATTCATTGTAGACTTGTTTATAGGTGATCTCGTGTTTCTTAAGATAGTGAATACAATACGACTCTCTAGATGATTGAGGTGAGATGAAGCAAGGAAATTCAAGGCAAGTGAGCTCAGTCAACACTCAAATGTCAAAAATTGATCCAACTCCTCGTTATTACTACTTTTGGCAACTTTAGAGACACTTCACCATGTCCACTCTCCTTCAACAAATTCCCAACTATATCTTATTCTTCAACAAACTCTCAACTATAACTCTCCTCCAACTAACTCACCCTAACTCCCTTCGTAACTCCAGTTAAACCCCTGAAACTCGTCTTTCAACCTTCCCTCCCGGCGCCGACACGGCTGATACACTTCTATGACCGTCTCGTGGCTCAGCTCGTTTTCAACGTCAATCAAAATAGCTCAAGGTGTCGTATTATTGCGTCAATTAGGAGATGGAGGAGGATGAATATCTTGGTCAATAGTAGCCGGATTTGGTTTTTGAAAAGAGATTTGGAATCAGCAGAGCATTACCAACACAACTATGCTCTTTTCATATTTATAGGCCCATTTCCCACCACCATAAAACATCTCCCCACACTTTTCTATAACGTACAACCTAAAGATGCATATCCCATGCCTTAGTGTGGAGACACGTATCCATAGTGCGATGGAGTCTGGGAAGGTGGCGCAAGTGAGTGGTAAACAGTATCTGGCTTTGCTTAGTCATTGTGAATCACTTTTTCATATCTCTGTGGTCACGTGATCCCACTGAGACAACCGCCAAAGTGGGGTTGCATACGTTGAAGAACACTTGACTTTTAATATCTCATGCAGCATGAATAGGAGGTGAAAAGTTGCCCATAAAGCGATTTGACAGTGGTAAATGGGACATGGAGGCTCTACAAGAGCTCCAAAAGAGCCCCGAAAGGCAATTGTTCAGTTTCTTACTAATCCTGCTACTTTTAGCACATTATCCGAGCTTGCCAAGTTCTCACTACTCAGCCTCTTAGTAAGCGGATAGAGTGAAATTGTGCAACAAATAACTCGACGAATATGCACGGTAGAGAGTTGAGAATTTGACAGAACAACCGGGTAGTCACTCTAGTCAGATTTAGTCCCCTACCACATCCCCACCCCGTCTGCCACCGCTTTAATACCTCTGGCTTGTCATATTCGGACTTAACCATTAGAGTTGTCCCAATAAAAACACCGCATAACGAGGCTATGCGTTATCACCGGTGTCACTTGCTTCATTAACCAGTGCTGGAGGTGAAAAGACGACCGAAACAGGCGACAGAAAAAGGCGAAAGGTCAATCCTCAACTCACACAGACACACAAGCTACCGACACAAACACAACACCGTTCAAAACCAGCTACCTTCTCCATCACCATGTCGTCCAACCGAGCCGAAGTGGACCTCAACGTGAACATCAAAAAGGCGACGAATACAGACGAGTCTGCGCCCAAGCGAAAACACGTGCGAGCGTGTATCGTGTACACCCATGACCACCGATCGTCCAAGGCGTTCTGGAACGGCATCCGAATCCAGCCGCTGCAGACCGACGATGTCATGGTGTTCAAGGCCCTGATCACCATCCACAAGGTGCTTCAGGAGGGCCACCCTTCGGCGCTGCGAGATGCGCAGGCCAACGTCAACTTCATCCAGTCGTTGGCTCGAGGAAACGCCTACACGGGCCCCAACCAGGGCAACCACGGCTACGGCAAGCTCATCTCCGAGTACGTGCGGTTTCTGATGCAGAAGCTCACCTTCCACAAGTACCACCCGGCCTTCAACGGCATGTTTGAGTACGAGGACTACATTTCTCTGCGAACCGTCAACGACCCCAACGAGGGCTACGAGGCCATCATGAACCTGATGACGCTCCAGGACGGCGTGGACGACTTCCAGCGGCTGGTCTTCTCGTCGCTGCAGCGATCGCGGTCCAACGAGTGCAAGATCTCGTCGCTGGTGCCCATGATCGCCGAGTCGTACGGAATCTACCGGTTCGTCATCTCCATGCTGCGGGCCATGCACGTGTCCACCGGCAACGACGAGGCCCTGGAGTCCCTGCGACAGCGGTTCTACTCACAGCACGACCGGCTCCGGGACTTTTACTACGACTGCTCCACCCTCAAGTACCTGCGGTCGATTGTGACGATCCCGCAGCTCGGCAAAAACCCTCCCAACCTGCTGGAGGAGGAAGACGGGCCCGGACTCCCCCAGCGGCCCAAATCGGTCGCCGAGACCCGATCTGTGTCTCCCGAGCCGGCCCCGATCCCCGTGGCCACGCCTACGCCCTCCATTCCTGCCGAGGCCCAGCCCATTGAGAACTTTTGGTCGCAGGACGCTCTCCTTGCCCAGCAGCAGTACGACGCCGAGCAGGAGCGTCTGCGACAGCAGCAGGCCGCGGAGGAGGAGCGAATTCGGCAGATGCAGCTCGCGCAGCAGCAGCAGTTTGAGATGCAGCAGCAGCAGCAGATGGAGGCCCAGCAGCGGGCCCAGGAGCAGCTCATGGCCGACCAGATGGCCCGGCACGCCCAGGGCCGAATGGCCGAGCTCGAGCGAGATATTCTGGCTCTGCGGGGCCAGTACGACCAGGACCAGCTGATGCTGGAGCAGTACGACGGCCGGGTCAAGGCGCTGGAGGCCGAGCTCAACCAGCTGCAGCAGACGGCCCATCAGAGCGCCCAGGCCAAGGACGATCTGATTGACTCGCTGCAGCAGCAGATCACCATGTGGCGGTCCAAGTACGAGACGCTGGCCAAGCGGTACTCGTCGATGCGAGAGGAGTACCTGGCGCTGCTCAAGAAGCTCAAGGCCACGCAGCAGAAGGCGGCCTCGGCCAAGGAGGCGATCGAGAAGGCCGAGAAGCTCGAGCGAGACATGCGGCACAAGAACATTGAGCTCGCAGACCTCATCAAGGAGCGAGACCGAGCCCGATACGACCTGGACCGGGCCAAGGGCGGCAACAAGGAGGACGTGGAGCGGCTGGAACGAGAGCTGCGAATGGCCCAGGACAAGCTGGCCGACAAGGACCGGTCTTCCGGCGCGGACCTGTCGCTGATGCTGTCCAAGCACAACCGGGAGCTGGCCGAGCTGGAGAACGCGCTCAAGATGAAGCAGCGGGCTCTGGACGATCGGGGCGACGACTCGGACCTGCTGCGCAAGCTGGAGGAGAAGGAGATTGAGTACGAGGCGCTCAACGAGGCGTTCAACTCGCTGGCGCTCCACCAGGAGCAGCAGGGCAACAACAGCAACGGCTCCACCCCCCTGGCTGCCCTGCATTCCATCATCGATGCTCTGCTGGAGTCTGGCTCCCAGCGAGTCCAGGACGCGCTCTTTGAGCTCGAGTCGCCCATGCAGGCCGGCAACCAGAACTCGACCCCCGAGTATCTGCTTTCGGTGGTTGAAAAGGCCTCTGAGTCTGCTTCTGCGTTCGCCACGTCCTTCAACAACTTTTTGGCCGACGAGACTGATGGAGACTACGCCGAAATCATCAAGACCGTCAACATCTACTCCACCTCGGTGGAGAATGTGCTGTCCAACGCCAAGGGGCTCACTCGACTGGCCAAGGACGACGCTTCTGCCGACGCTCTTGTCAACTTTGCTCGAGAGTCTGCCGAGGCCACCGAGCGAAACTTCATTGGTCTGCTGTCCGAGATCATTGAGGACTTCCCTCTGGACGACAAGATGGAGCGAGTGATCACTCTCAACATGAACGTCCAGACCGCTCTGCAGCACCTGACCAAGCTGGCCGAGCGAATGGCCCCCAAGACCAACATCAACATGTCTGGCGATCTGGGCGACCTGGTGGAGCGAGAAATGGCCAAGGCTGCCGACGCCATTGCTGCTGCTTCTGCCAAGCTCGGCGATCTGCTCAAGTTCAACCAGTCGGACCCTCTCAAGTCGACCACCGACCTGCAGCTCCACGAGGCCGCCATCCAGGCTGCCCAGGCCGTCATCAACGCCATTGCTGCGCTGATTCGAGCCGCCACCGACGCTCAGAACGAGATTGTCGCCCAGGGCCGAGGCACCTCTTCTCGAGCCCAGTTCTACAAGAAGAACAACAAGTGGACCGAGGGTCTGATTTCCGCCGCCAAGAGCGTGGCTGCCTCGACCAACATTCTCATCGAGAAGGCCGACGGCACTCTTCGACGAACCTCTGGTCTCGAGGAGCTGATTGTGGCCTCCAACAACGTGGCTGCTTCCACCGCCCAGCTGGTGGCCGCTTCTCGAGTCAAGGCCACCTTCATGTCCAAGACCCAGGACAAGCTCGAGGAGTGCTCCAAGGTGGTCACCTCGGCGTGCCGAAACCTTGTCAAGCAGGTGCAGGAGATTCTCAACAAGAAGTTTGGCGAGCTGGACGAGAAGGTGGACTACGCCGCGCTGTCCAAGCACGAGTTCAAGACGACGGAAATGGAGCAGCAGGTGGAGATTCTCAAGCTCGAGAACGACCTGCAGGGCGCCCGAAAGCGGCTCGGACAGATGCGAAAGGTCGCCTACCTCCACCAGGACGAGGAGGAGTCCATTCCGGGCCAGGAGTAGTGCCCCTGCTATGGCAAACATGTATGTATATGTATGGTAAATGAATGAAATGATTATAAATGGATGATGTTCTGATATGACAGGAAAGAGTCTTACGTTTTCTCCTATGGTGATCTCTGAAAGTCATCCTGCGTGAGTGGATATTTTCACCTTGATAATGTCATCCCAATGTCAACCAAGCCACAGCACTGGCACCCGTACATTATATGTACTTCTGGTGGGGTGGACTACGATGAGCATAGACGCATCACATTGAATCAAACCCTTTTGTATTATGCAAATATGTATTAAATATAGAGCTGCGCTCTTTTTCTCTCTTTTTCTCTCAATCAGGAACTATCATCAAAAGTATAGTCATCAACCATGGACTCGGGACTGGTCATAGGTGAAGGTATGAACATAGTTGAGCCATCGTCTGGTGAACCAACTTTCGGTTCTCGAAAGCGACGGTTTGTGAACCACTGAGTCACTTGATGCAAAGAAATTCCACAATGCTCCCCAATAGCCCTTCTCTCGGTTCTGGTTGGATGGGGGCAGATCTTGAACAAACAATCCAAATAAGCCGCAACATCGTGGCTCAATCTATTGCGTACCTTTTTGGGGAAGACGTCGCAATTAAGATCAAGGCTTTGTAAAGTGGTTGGGGCTGGAGATGGTTCTTTCTTTGTGGCTTCCAAGGCCGCCGACTTTTCCTCAATATCTTTATCAAGGTTTGTTGCAACCTCCAGGTAGTCATCAAGTAACTCAGCAGCTATGCCTCTTGCCAGACTGTAATCATCTCCCCAATCAGGGCCCAGGATGGCTTTGCTAGTCATCCAGTCAATTACTCTGGCAGGCACCAGCTTCTGAATGTATGTGATGTAATGGCGAATGAGTCGGTCATAGCTGACCCTATGTTCTGCGGGCACGCCCTCCAAGAAGGTACAGATGGTCGTGCTCACATAAATGCCAATTTCCGGAAGTCTCGCATTCCATTGTGTCATCTCGGCAATCCATTTTTCAGCATTGGCCAAATCCATTGA
This sequence comes from Yarrowia sp. JCM 30696, assembly GCA_001600535.1. Lineage (NCBI taxonomy): Eukaryota > Fungi > Ascomycota > Dipodascomycetes > Dipodascales > Yarrowia > Yarrowia sp. JCM 30696. The sequence continues at coordinate 644,666 of BCKG01000006.1, forward strand.
CTGTTCTTGAAGAGCCTGGCACGTGGTTTCGCCTTTTCTTGAGGCTAAGATCAGGCGCTGGCAACGCCAAATATCAGTTGGAGTTCGGCTGGGCATGTGATGTGGGGAAGGGAAGAACGTGGCGTCCGTTTGATTAAATATCAGGGTCCTTTAGTGGGGCAGTTTCTAAATTTATATCTGTAGTGGTCACTTGGATAGGTCAGGCGAGGTTATTGTGGCAAGTTTACCCCATTATTATGAATGCATGATATGCAAGTGTAACAGTAGGTTTCACAAGTGGCTGTGAAACAAAGACACCTTAATAATGATAGGCTCTTGCCTCATCGACGATTTCCTAAACTGGAAGTCTATTATTTTTCGAGAAGACATAGATTCAGTGATATAAAAGAACATGCAGCCCTCTTGGCTGGATGTATCGACCTGATCAAGCATAATGGACACTCTCGAAGCGGAAAACACGATCCTTCACACCCACACCTTCCAACTACCACGGGCCACGCAGCCATACCCCGAAGCTATGCTCTTCGACAGAGAAGCTAGTGACTCCCGTACAATTCTAGCGCAAAAGCCAAACGGATTGGAGATTTCTTTGGACTTTTTACAGTACGATGGTCATAAGGGACTTTTCATCAAACAAGCATCAAGAACGAACGAGCCACAATACCTCGAGCCGAAGGTGTTGAAGCCAAGAAACAGTTACATCTTGTTCCGTAATGCTACTTCGCGATGCTCACAAGGCATTGATCCCAACTCTGCGTTTGTTTCTAGAGTGTCGAGTTGCATTTGGGGCTCAGGAATCCCCAATCCTGTGGTCCGGCGATGGTTCAAGTACATGAGTTTCCTTGAAGCCCTCTACCACGAAGTTGACTACCCTGAGTACATTCCCAACAAGTTGCCCAAATCACCAAAAAAGCCCAAAGTACAAAAGGCCTCCACAAAGACAAAGAAGAGAGGAGCTAAGAATAAAAACAAGGTCACAGCACTGCAGGTTATTGTCGGGCCAGCAATGGATGTTACACCAGGTGTGACAGTGAGCCCAATGACTGCTTTCTTCAGCAACAACTCCCACATCCCTTGTTACGACCCCAGCTTTGTTCTCGATACCCCTACAAGAGAATATCTAATGATGCCCATCGATGACATTACACTCCCATCACAAGAACCGAAATATTCGAACACGGTTCCAATGATCTTGGCCTCTAGTGACTCTCAGGAATATGACGGAGACCTGTTCGGGCTTCTAGAAGGCGAACTCTACAACAACCAATACGATGACTCGACTGGTAATTCTTACTCAGGGCGACTGCTCACTGAGTAGGCGACCTCCAGATAAGGTATCCATATGAGGTATCTACTATACCTACCCCGCTAACGACTTTATAATATGATTTATTTCCACTGAAAGAAGTTACACCTGGATGTAGTTGTAGTATCGTCCTGGGCGGTGTTTGTATCTCCGGCTTCATGCGGGTCGGTGGGCTTAGCATAGGCGTCACCAACGAGCTGCAGCGAGTGGTTCTGGCCACAAACCCAAAAGTGTTTTCCCTGGTTGGGTCCCTTTTTGCGGGTGGTTCGTAGCACGGAAGGCAGGTTGTGGTAGCACAGCGGCGGCGGTTTTTTCGCCATGATGCGGGACCACTGCGACACGACCTTTTCTGCCTGTTCCACGCGCTCGACAATGTCGTCATAAGAGTCTGATAAGTCGGTTGTAGGCTCCTCTGTTTTTTCATCTCTCCTATTTTCTCCCTCTTCAGCCGCGTCTACATGTGCAGCTGCCGGTGAACCTTGATTGGTGCTGTCAATATTTGGAGAGCCTGCGGGTGATGCGTCCTGGCTGCGGGGAGATCCGAGTGGCGCAGGTTTTTGAAAAAACGCGGAGATTGCCTTTTGTTTCTTCACGTCCTTTTTTGGTGACGCTTTGGGTTTCACGACGCCCTTTGTGGGTGGTGTTTGGGCTCTGAACATGGACATGACCGATCCCGTCTGCACAAACTGCTTGTTGGTTTTGTGGAATAATTTGGGCCGAAAGGAGGGGACATGCACGCTTTGTGGTTCCTCTTTGGTGCTGCTCCTCTCCTGATGGTTCCCACCTGCATTCACTTCGGCATAGACAGGACAATGATCCGAGCCTTCTAGATTCGGCAGAATATCAGCCTTCTCCACATGCAAGCCCTTTGAGGCCAAAACGTAGTCGATACGAGACCCAAAGTTACCCGGCCGGTAGTTCATCATCACGTTCCAGCAAGTGTACATGTCTGGTCGGTTTGGATGCTTGTCTCGACACGAGTCCTGGAGGAGTTGTGGCACCAGTCTGTGGAAGACCCTTCTTCCGATTTTAGCCTCTTTCCACCGCCTGCACTGCTCCGGGTTGAGTTGTTCAAAGGCCTCAACAAAACGCCCTTCTTCTTTATCTTGCAACGTAGGCAGCGATATTTGTCTGGCTTTGAAGAGCGCTTGCATCCCCTCCGCGCTGTCGTACAACTGGGCAGCCACATTCAGGTCTCCCATGACCACCACCTGTCTGCCTGACTCGATCAGCAGGTTGATTCGTTCCTCCAGCAACGCAAAGTAGTCGTCTCTGTAGGCGTCTCTTTCTTCGCCGTCTGTAGCGGTACTAGGACAGTAGAGCCCAAAGAGGACGCAAAACCCGAGATCCAGGAGAATCGAACGGCCCTCAGAGTCGACTTGGTACAGTCTTTGAGCGTCGCCCTCTGGATACGCGCCAATACAGCTTTTACTGGCCCCATCTCGCTGTTTCTGACGATCATACAGCTGCTGGTAGGTGAGTCCCTTTTTGGAGTCTGGACTCAAGAGCTGGCCAGTAATACCTTCCTCGGCCTTGACAACGGAAATGCCCTGTCGCACGTAGACAACCACGCCGCTGTAGCCCTTTTTTGTGTTTGAAAAGGACCAATATGAGTCGTAGCCCGGAACAAGGGCATGTTCTCGTTTGAGCAGATGGGGCTGGAGTTTAGTTTCCTGCAAGCAGATGACGTCGGCCTCCAGCACGCCAAACATGTGTTCAAACGACCGCTGCTCGTTCCATGGATGGTAGCTCAGCACGTTGTTGATTCCACAGACGTTGAACGTGACGAATCGCATGGTGGAGGTTGAGATCGGGAGTTTAATTTTGTAATGTTACGTAATCTTATCGCGAAAATGAGGAATCGAAAGAACAAGAGAAAAAGAACAAGTACACCTCGCCAGTCAAAGAAACACGTCATCTGAGATCAATTGCGCTTGAACTCTGATGAGTCCACTTTTGAGGCTTGCTTTGTCAGACATATGACCAGTCAATGGGGCTGATGAAGAGAGGAGAGGGGAGGTCAAATTTAATACGTGAACGAGTAGTCACCTCAGGGTCTTTTGTATACGTCTTCCAAACGGGTCATTTTGATCGCCGATTCGTGAGGTATATGATGAGATTGATTTTGTTTTGGTGATTGGATTTTTGGGGCTGTTGAATGGTGATCTTCTCTTTTGTTGACGTAACCTAAGTATAAATGCACATCTCAAGTAATGTCAAGTAATGAGATGCATGCACCTCGACAGGTGTCCCAACTTGAGATCAGATTATGAGCAATTCCAAATATTACGTAATAATAGTGACATAGTCCTCATGCGGTGTTGTTACAAGTACAAGTACTCCTTATGACCTACCTTTTACCACGTCTGACCTACCTTTCATTTCCACGTATAACCGTTGCTTGGGTCCCAACGGTCGAGCAACACAACACGCTCTAGAACACGTTGCAGCGATCCCACGGTGACGAAACCTACACCAATCGACTCCCCCACTCTGTAGGACTCCGACGGTACCTCTAACTCCCCCGAACCTCGCCTGAAACACCCCCAAACTGTCTTGCCCCCACACTTCTCCACCCCAAAGTCTGATTTAGACCAACTTTATAACGTGGGGGGTCGTGACAGTTAAGCGAGGAAAAATATGGAAGAGAGATTGCCATTATGAACTGTCAGATCAAGACGTGTAGCCAAGAGCTTTCAGTGCTCAGATCTGGTTTTGTGTCACTCGTGGTTACCCTGTCTCACCCCATCCTACAGCTCTCACACCTTCCCTCCCCTCATTACCCTGAGTTCAACTCTCGCTTCTTACTTATACCAAGGTTGTCTCCCTGTATACTTCGTCGCCTTCTATTGCGTGCTCCCAGCTATCTTCCAATCACCATGTTTTATCAGCGTTTGCGGGGAACCTTATCAGCAGCCCACCGCTTTTATAGACCCGTGTCTGCTGCAACCTTGAGTTCCCGGTCCTTCCATCCTTCCCTCTCTTCTTCTCTTCACACACCCTCAATCATGTCCTTTGGAGATAAAGCTGCCGCCCGTCTTGCGGGCAAAACCGTGTTTGTGACCGGTGCCTCGTCTGGTATCGGACAGGCCACCGTTCTGGCCCTGGCTGAAGCCGCCAAGGGCGACCTCAAGTTTGTGCTTGCTGCCCGACGAACCGACCGTCTGGAGGAGCTCAAGACCAAGCTGGAGACCGACTACAAGGGCATCCAGGTGCTGCCGTTCCAGCTGGACGTGTCCAAGGTCGAGGAGACGGAGAACATTGTGTCCAAGCTGCCCAAGGAGTTTGCCGAGGTCGACGTGCTCATCAACAACGCCGGCATGGTCCACGGCACCGAAAAGGTCGGCTCCATCAACCAGTCGGACATTGAGATCATGTTCCACACCAACGTGCTCGGCCTCATCTCCGTGACCCAGCAGTTTGTCGGCGAGATGCGAAAGCGAAACAAGGGAGACATTGTCAACATCGGCTCCATTGCCGGCCGAGAGCCCTACGTCGGAGGAGGCATCTACTGCGCCACCAAGGCCGCCGTGCGATCCTTCACCGAGACCCTGCGAAAGGAGAACATCGACACCCGAATCCGAGTCATCGAGGTCGACCCTGGAGCCGTGGAGACTGAGTTCTCCGTGGTGCGATTCCGAGGCGACAAGTCCAAGGCCGACGCCGTGTACGCTGGAACTGAGCCTCTCGTTGCCGACGATATCGCCGAGTTCATCACCTACACTCTGACTCGACGGGAGAACGTGGTTATCGCCGATACTCTGATTTTCCCCAACCACCAGGCCTCCCCCACCCATGTGTTCCGAAAGGAATGAGATAAGGGGAAGTTGTAGTGAACAGACTCAGTCTGAGGATTAGACAGGTAATGAATGTATGTATAAAGGCTGTAGACAGTATGTTGAGCGTTTGCAAGTACCGGTACAAGTAGTTTCGTGTCATTGTGACACATATCTGTAGTATCAGTTCACTACTGACTCAATTGATCATTCAATTGGTGTACCACCTCCATATAGTCAATTGATCTGCCACCTTGATCTAACCAATTGATCTATCACCTATCTACCCAATCGACCCTTGCTGTTGTTATTCACCCTTATCTCACTTCCCCCTGAATCTCTGTTTGCTCTCAGCTCTGAGTCACTCTAACAGCGGCTAAAAGTGCATATTTCCACGAGATAACGCGTCTCGAGATTGCCAATCGCCTGCCAAACCCTACTTTCCCCGGTCTCCTCGACATCTCCGCTGGTCCCCCACTCTTATCTCCTATCTTTCTTATCGCTATCACCGCTCTCATGCAGGACATGAACTCGAACTATCGTGTGAACTCCCAAATGGGTTACATAAGCAGGAGCAAAAATACACCCTGCAGAAGGCAAAAATACACAACTGCAAAAGACAAAAAGTGATATCCGTGAGATTCGAACTCACGCCTCCGAAGAGACCAGGAAATTCGTTAAGGTGTTAGCCTTAACCTGGCGCCTTAGACCGCTCGGCCAGGATACCCGCGCTCGGTGTCCGAAAAAAGTGAACTTTCACTAACGGCTAAACTGCAAATCACGTGACCGCGAAATTTTTGAATGCATTTGGAGGGCTATTCCTAGACACTTTTCGAGTCAAAGAGGACAAGGAAATCTCCTTTGTGGCTTGAACTGTCCACTATATCCGCCACTAGCCCTATCTTCATATCTTTACCAATCATTTGCCATGTTTTTGTGTCTGATCATGAACCTGAATTCAATAGTCCCAACCTTGAGGTTGAAGATGTTTGTCTTTCTCCACATTTCTCAAGCGGCTGTATGACTGCGGCAGATTTTGTGTCCACGAAACTAAAACAAATTACATCATGTTGTTGAGGAGAAGATTCTGATTCCAATGATACCCTGGGGTCCCCCTTTCGGTTCTTCCTTCATTATCCAACTCTCGATTTCGCCCTCAAGCCACACATGACAAAGGTGAGATCACAAGCCACCAAGCCACAATGGTTTCGACACTGAAGCCACCTTTGCGGTCTCAAACCATGATAGCACGACCCTCTGTCGCGATATATATACCATGAGCGGCGGTAAATATGTTCGTCTAGACAGCAGCTACGAAATGACTACCATTGAGGAGCGCAGTGTGGTGGCAAGCTCTTCTGCCGATGAGTACAGTCTCAGTGGCTTGAGTGACGATACTGACCCGTCCACGTCAAAAGGGAACAAGAATGGGCATTTCAGCGAAGAGATCGAGGTGGCTGAAGTGACTGATGTCCCTCCCGAGAAGAAGAAGGGCTTCACATGGGCCAAACTTCTGTGGGATTCAGCTGACAAGAGTCCTGCTGAGAAGCGACTGTTGCTGAAACTCGACTGTTTCTTGCTTTCATCTGTCATGCTCGGATACTTCATCAAGACCCTTAATCAGATGAATATCAATACCGCCTATATCAACGGTATGAAGGAGGAGTTTCAGCTCAATGGAAGTCAGCTCAACTACCTCCAGACTCTATGGACAGTTGGATACATTGTTGGCCAGATTCCCAGTAACCAGATTCTGCAGCGAACCAGCGCCAGATACTACCTTGGGTGTCTGGAACTCGTCTGGATGGCTCTCACCTTCCTGACTCTCACTTGCAACAACATCCACTCGCTGTACGCTCTCAGATTCTTTGTGGGACTCACAGAAAGTGGATTTTTCCCAGGAGTCGAGTACCTGCTTGGATCGTGGTACAATAGAGACGAACTGACCAAGAGATCGTCTCTTTTCGCTCTTTCAGGTGTGGCAGCAGGTATGGTTACAGGATACTTGCAGGCTGCGATTCTTCACGGCCTGGAACACACAGCAATTGCTTCCTGGAAGTGGCTGTTTGTGTTTGACGGCATCATCTCGTTCCCTGTGGCTCTCTACACCATGCTTGTCAACCCCAACACTCCTGAAACGACCACCAGTTGGTATCTCACCAAGGAAGATGTCGCTATAGCGAGAGAGAGAAGACGACGAGTAGGTGATTTGGAACACAAAAAAGAGCCGATAAGGGATGTCATCAAGCGAACATTCTCAACTTGGCACATTTACGTCTTCCCTCTGGTGTTCCTATGCTACAATAACACCTGTGCTGCCAACTCTCAGCCTACCATGATCTCCTGGCTCAAATCTCAAGGATACACGCCTACAGAATACAACGTGTACCCTACCGCTGTGGCAGGAGCCGGTATTGGAGTGACTCTTATTCTGGCTGTTGTTTCAGACGCCTTCAATGGTCTCAATTGGCCTTTTGTTGCTGCTTATTTCGCCATCCAAATCTTGGGTTCCGCAATGCTTTCTTACTGGAACATCAGCAACGGCGCTAAATGGTTTGCGTACTTTGCTGTTGGCGTTCCTACAGCTTGGGGTCAGCCCATGATCTTTTCGTGGCTCAATCGAAGTCTGTACCATGACTATCAGAAACGAAACCTGGTCGTCAGTATCACCAACACTCTTGCCTATGTCACAGGTGCCTGGGTTCCCATTTTGGTCTGGAACGCCAAAGACATGCCACGATACCAGATTGGTTTCACCTACAATGCCTGTCTGGCAGCAGCTGGTCTGGTTCTCACAGGCATCGCCACTTTTCTGTGGAAGAGAGATGGAAGAAAAGTTCTCTCAGTAAAGGAGGTTTAGCATAAAGTATTTATTAGTTAATCATTCAAACAGGACGTGCGTAGATGTGTGTATTTCGTCTTTATTCTCTATCTATCTATTCTCTTCCGTCTTCGTCAGCATCCTTGAGATAGTTGACGACACTCTTGTTGAAGGCCTCAATGTTGTCAAGGTAAATATGATGGCCTGCCTCGGCGACAATCTTGTAATGAGCAGGTCGTCCCAGCTTGTTGAGTCGTTTGGCAGCTTCGTGGCCTGCAGAAGTGTTCATCCAGTCGTTTTCTCCATAGATCCAGAACGAGGGACACTTGATTTTGGTGATTCTATCAATCAAGGGCACACGAGCAATGCAAAAGGGAGCCATGAGTCGTGTCAGGCCTCGCTCACCAGACGCCTTAGCGGCAAAAATTCGGTAGGCATAAATATGCATGATGTCTCTCTGCTCTGTGGGCAGTTGCTGGAAACGAATGTAACTCCATCGAGCAACGAGTTTGGGTCCCATGGGTCCAGCGATTCGCACGGCTCCAATGAACGAGTAATGCGACTGCCACATGTACGCCAGCAGTTTGTTTTGTTCCCGTCTCTTTTCCAGATCAGCTCCCAGATGGACATCGATTTGGTTCTCTGACACGACGGGTTTGAGAGAAGAGAAGATATCGTCGGGGATGTTGTCAAACTCGCCGACTTCGAATTCTCGACCGGGGTGAGGTTCTTCCTGAGAAATGGCTGAGGCTTCGCCTGTAGGCTGAGTTCCGAGATTGGAATCATTGGTTTCAGACTGCGGAGTAGCAGGAGACTCAACGGGAGCCATGGAGCCAGCATGGAGACCAAGGGGCTGTTGAGAGGAGACTGAGGAGGCAGTGTCAGCAGTAGAAGGCCGTTCAGAGGTCACTTCGCTGGCATCTGAGCCATTGGTGACCACACCATCAAGAGAAATACCGTTAATATGCTCCACGCCAACAGGAGACACCAGAATGAGTCTCTCGACTCGGTGGGGGTATTTCATGGCGTAGATTGAAGCAATGTAGCCTCCCAGAGAGTGTCCCAGCAGCACAAATCTCTCGAGACCCTTCTTTTCACGCCAGGTTTCGAGTCGTGAAAGATACCACTCTTCAGTCTCAGCCACCATTTGTCGTCCGTCAGGATCATCCTTGTGCTGCGTGATATCGAACGTTTCTCGCGTGGATCGGCCCATTCCAGGGTTGTCCAGAACGTGGATGTTCCATCCTGGCAAGGACGAAATGGCGTCCAAGTTCTCAAACCAGAGACCCATGCCGGTACCCCAGCCATGGAGCATGACCATAGTTCGTGAAGAGGAAGACTTGTAGGCCGGTTCCTCGGTGTTCTTGATGTGGAAATCGTTGATGAAGACGTTCTTCTTGACCTCAGTCTCGCATACCTCAGCTACTCGCTTTCCGTCTGATTCAGGAAAGAAAGGAAGCATTGAGAGCACCTTGAACTCGGCTTTTTCGACATTGTCTGCGAAAAAGTACTGCTTGAACGACTCGGCCACACTCAGGGGATTCGCCTTGTTGGGCACCTTGAGCTCACGCCGTTCAGGAGTGATAGGAGTGTCGTTCACTTGTCCCGTTGTAGGCATGGTGAAGAGTCTGTGTCTTTAGATGTGTACTTGTAGAGAAGGTAAGGGATGCTTAGAAAACTTCCTCAGTAACGCCTGTCTCGTGCAATCTGTAGTTTCACTCAGTGGCAACTGTCTCAGTCAAAGTACTGTCGTTCTTGTAGTACTCGCCCAATAGGTGCTGTAAGAGAATGATCTCGGTGTCAAACGCTCTCTGCACTGCTCACAAGTCACGGCGAATTGATTTCTGAAAGAACAAATCAACTGCAAGCCAACTCAGAGAACTAATGTCGCGTGGGTCATGCAAACTCGTTGACCGACCTTTGCTATCTGAACTCTGATGAAAATAGCCTTGCATGCAGAGCCGAGGTGGAAGCGATGGCATAACGAGAACAGAGATGAGAGGCCGACCGGGGGAGTTAGAGTGCTGGAAATCACGTGAATCAACTTGTGTGAGCATTCTTATCACGTGACTCGAACCCTGGTCAGAATCCTTCATTTTCGGCCCATTTTGAACGCTCTCATTTCCCCCCTGTGAAGATCATCTGCATGAAAAATTAACCTCCAATCCAGACGTTGCGGTGATTGTATCGGAGGAATATGAACACATGAAGAGAAGAGTGAAAAAGAGCAAAAAGATGAAAAAGACAGTTTTTTGACATGTTTTTGGCAGTCAAAATCTGACCAATTCGTTTTCGTTCGTTCAGATTCAAAATCGAGTTGGAGAAGAACTTGAACAAGTTACAGAACCTTACAAAATGAGCGCCTGCTGAGTAATTTACACAATTAACAATCAATTAATAATATCATAGCAGCTACTTGTACACTACAAGTACATTGTACCACTGCTTGTACTACAAGTACTTGTATTGATGAACCGCTCTACTAACCCTGACTAACCCTGAACCCTCTTGGTATACGTTATAACATCCATTTTCTATAAGAACCCCAGTTGGTAGACCTTCTACCTTAGTTAAGCACTTAGTAATACCCCCCTGGTTACTGCCAGGTGGAGTAAATGTCCCAGAAGTAGAGCATGGCGTAGATGATGAAGGCCACGGCTCCAACCAGCGTAATCTGCTGGATCGACACCCGCTGGGCAAGCAGCTTGCCGCCAATAATCGCCACAGAGGTGCAGCAGGCATGGCCAATGACTCCACCAAACACCACGGGCCAGAAGTTGGAGCCCGCGCCCATGGCAATGGTGCTGATCTGCGACCGGTCGCCCCACTCGGCCACAAAGGTCATGACGAAAATCTGCACCCACGCCGGCGACAGTACCAGACTGGCCAGGTTGGAAAAGCCGCTGGAAATGTCTGCCAGCGACTGCTTGATGGTGGGCTTGGAGGCCTTTCGGATATCGAACGAGTATCCCTGTTCTCCGAGGCCGTCGTCTGTGATTCCGGGAGCGGAGTTTTGTCGTCGCAGGGTGGTTTCTCCGGACGACGACGAGGTGCCCTCTTCGAGGTCTCGGTTCTTTTCGTTGAGCTCCGAGGCCTCGATTTCGGACTCCACCTCGGCCATTTCGTCCTTGATGGACACGCCCTCCATGTTGGTGGCTTCATGCAGCAGTCTGATTCCAAAGACCAGGAAAAGCACGCCGGCAGCAATGGCCACGAGGCGAGGGGACACGAAAATGAGGAACGCCTGGCCCAGCAGAGCTGACAGGACCGTCATGAGCGCCAGCGAGGAAAAGGCCGCCGAAAAAATGGTGAAATGCGAGTGTTTGGAGGCCATGATGGCGGCCAGAAGGAACGTCTTGTCGCCGATTTCGGACGTGATGATCATCGAAAACGCCATGACAAACGTGTGCCACTTGTCGTCGTCCACAGGGGTCTCGGATGTGGAAGAGATCTTGGTGGAGGTGGTTCCAACGGTAGATCCGGAAGAAGAGCCAGAAGACGACTTGGAACCTGTAGCGTCGTTGGCAGTCTCAGTCACGCCTACCACGGCAGCCACTCGGTCTTCTTTGGCTCTCTCAGCCGCATCTTTGGCGATATCGACCTCGGCTTCACTCTGGCCAATGTTGTTAGGGTCATAATCGTTGATGACGGTGGGCTGCTTGTCGGTCACGGTCTTGGCGGGCTTGGCGGGCTTGCCTGACGACGATTTGGCGCCGGGTTTGGCGTTTTTCGCCGCCTCAGAGCCCTCGTCGTCTTCCCGCTCGTGGTCCTCGACATCGGGGCCGCCCTGGGCCACAAACTTGTCGCCCTTGTCCACATCGGAGCCGTACCGGGCCGCGTAGTCCTTGGGCGCCGTTTTCATGGCATGGTCGTTCTGCTCGAGGTTGGCAGTGGTGGCAGCTGCCAGCGTGAGCAGAGTGAGAGTTGTGAGGGTGGAAAGTCGCATGGTGACGTGTGTATGAAGAGGTTAGGCTGTGTCGTTAGTTCAGTCTATGACCTGTCTATGTGACTGTCTAGCTGTGGTGGTCAGTGGCAAAACTGTCGTGAGGGGAGGTCACTTTCTATTGTATGGAAAGAACAAGACGATGTGGCGTTTGTGAGAAGAAGGTACAAGTCGTAACCTGTTCCGTAGTCGTAACCTGTTCTGTAGTCGTAACCTGAGTTCTAGTCGTAGCCTGTGAGTGCTTCTATGAGTACTTCTGCGAGTTCCTCAAGGTGGTCTCGGTCTGATCTGGTGTGGATGTCGTGTTCGAGCGCTGGTGGATGTGCCGCAGTTCGCTGTTGCGCTAATTCTGGTCCTAACCTGATCAACAGATTAAGAGAGTCGAGGGGAGCAGAGGGCCGTCGCTTGGAGCTCGTTCAAGAGCGGAAAGAGTGGTATAAGAACGTTGCAACGGGACGTGTCAAAAGAGGTTGCAAAAATTAACCTCCGCACAGGTAGAGTTGTACGACTGCACGTAGAAGGGTGGAGATGGGTTCGAAAAATGTGGGTTCTAGTCCGAATGGAGGGCTGAAAAATGGACAGTGTATATAACAGGCTATGAGGAGTATTTCTATGCACTTTTCATCACTGTAGCTCTACTACTTGGCCCACAATAACGCCTCTCCCTCCTTCCCTCTACGCGTTAAAGTTGTGGACGTTGGGAGATAGTGAGTGCCTGTAGACTTCTTGTTCAGAGCGTGTGGTGAAGAATACGGGTTGCTGACCCACATCGGAGGCTTCTCAGTAGCGTGGTTTCAGGCGGGTACGGTAGCACGGTTTTGTGCGAGATAGCGCTTTTGTGCGAGATAACGGAACAGCTACGTCACACTCTGGTTTTTTCAACACACAGTCTAGCCCATGTATTTGTATTTGCTCACTCTATCAAAACAGACTACAAGGCCTTGTAACACCCGCACGCTACAATCGACATGCAGCCCAGTTATTTTTAGCAGCCATCTACTTGTACGAGTACTCGTACTTGTAGGTGGACGAGAAGTTGCAAGAGCTCTGAGAAAAGAACTTGATAGAAGTACAAAAGATAGGAATACAGAAAATGAGACATTATTTCGCACCACTCAAACCCACTGACAAACCTGAAACCCCCCACCATTGTGGCTTTGGCAGCCATTGATAGTCCAAGTCTTAGTTTATGGCACTTCACAATCTCGAATCTCTTGAGTTGCTGAAACTCCTCCCCCTTCTCTTCACTGCATAGAGAGCGTACCAAAAACAGTAATAACAAGGGCAGTGCTAAAAGAGCTCGAAAACAGCCGCTTTCGGACAGTAGCCACGCCCAGGGCGCACGATATGGGCCCATAATGCGCCCCAGTCGCTCGTCTCCGCTCAAACTCTCCAAAAACGTATATTATTCATTTCCTGGATGCTAACGACTGGCGCATAATTTCCGGAACTCTCAAGAAACTCAGCAAAAGGAGACTAGCGGGTAGTACGGCGTGTCACGTGATGCACACGTGGAGTCTCGCATGTGTCACGTGACCAGTACTAGAAGAATATCTTTTTTTTGCTGACTAACAACTCCCTCCTACTGGCTGCCTGCGCCACCGTCCCTGCAGACGTTACGCAGGATAGGCAGGGGTAGTAGATCAGACGTGTCGTTGATTAGTAAGAGAGGAGTAGCTGAGTCAGCAGTTGAGGGTGGGGGAACAGGTGATATTACACAAGTGTCTATTATCTAGATGTGGCTCTCTCTAGTGCTTCATGAACTCACTTTGTTTTCAACAATTAAGCCAAGTATTTTGGAGTTGGTTTAGTTGGGAGTACCTGAGAAGGAGAGATAGGTCCTTCAAGGGAGATGTAAACGAGCTAAAGAATAAATCGAGCCAGGAGTGGAGATATTCTACTACGTGTCTCTTCTAGAAACAGCTGTCTGTCTATTTCACCCACTCCTACACCGGCATCATCACTTCTTCTCTGAAGGCAGGGTAACCCCTTACGTAAGCTGGTGCCAGGCTATGCGTTTTTCGTGTCAACTTCACTTTATAATTTGGCATGAATAAATTACCATATTCCCGAGCTTATATAATTTAAAGTTTCATAAGCAATTTAAGAAGATATGGAATACGTGGAGATGGTTATTAGACACGAAAAGATATATCTATTTGGCTTAAACTAGAGGTCTACGAGTGGAAAATTGGTCACCTGTGACTAATTCGTGTATCCTTTTGTTTTACTTCTTTTGTAATGTTTTTTTTTTTATAATCACATCATGTATTAACTCTATATACAGGCATGAGAGCCCAATAGTATGTCCGTGGTGTTATATTCAAGCTTTGTAGAAGGTCAAGCTCCTATTAAGTAAATCTCAACTAAACTTGACTCAGCTCAGGAATAACAGAAAACGACATTTTGAGGTTTTAGAGGCTATATTAATCTCAATTATTCCGCTTTGTAGCCTGTATGGTCTTAGAATATCGCTTTCAAGACAATTTCGAGGCATCCATACTCTGCGTAAACTCCAACTAATAGCTGACTAAGCACAGTTTGAAAATCGACTTTCGTTGGAGCAAAAGACCACTTCGCGATGGGAAGGAAATGGTTGCTCTGATTATCGTAATGTTAGCTTCTCTCTAGTGCCACTAGCGGAAGGGGTGCTTAGTCAGCGATTAGGGAATTGACGGAAACACTATGAAAGAATATAAATAGACACACAAATGAAATGTGTCACTACTAAGTCCATATAAACCTGCCTCAATGTTTCCAGCACTTCGGCAGGTGTGGCTTTTTCCTAATGTAACCCATGTCTCCAGCCCAGTATCATCCATCAAGTTCAATAAATACTATATACAAACAGTTCATCGACAACCAATGTTAATGTGTGAGTCGACCAAGAGAACCTTAGGGTGACCTCTCTAATAACAAAGACGTCATTCAAGCAGTGTCTTCATCTGTCTCCGTGTTTCCCTTTCATCAATCGTTAAGTGCACTCAATATAGCCTCCTCTAGAGCACTGGCTGAAACACCCTCCAAGTCCGTCGACGAGAACAAATGGGGATCAGTGTTCGTTGTTGTTGTGCCACTGGCAGCATGACTAATCTCTACCCTTGGATCACTCATATGGTCAACAGATGCAAAAACAGCGTCATCAGTGGGTGATATGACGAGACTCTTTTCACGTGACTTGCTGAGACTTGGTACTGAAGGATTAGATGACGAATTCGCCGAGGTGGACGAGTTCGAATGGTCTCTGGATGCCATGTTGACAGCATTCACATCACGTGTCTCTGGAAGACTAGCACGTGCCAGTTTTTCCATCCAGTTGCGTCTTTGTGTCTCATCCTCCAAATTCTTGCCCTTCTTGTCGTACAAATGACACGCCAGCTGTAACAGGTGGGTCACAGAGACGTGGTACGAAAGTGCTTGTTTTGGCCAGTCTATGGGAGCCTGAGAAACGAGCTTTGAGATGAAGTCTGAGAGCTGTTTGTCCGATAATGCGGTTGCCGGGGTGACTGGATCCTCAAATCCATTTCGATTGAACGGAAACCGGAGATATATGGTCGGTTTCATGCTGTTGTGTTGTGTTGTGAAGGTGGTGATGTATGCAGATGGTTGAGATTAGTTGGGTGTTTTGATAAGGTTGAGATTGTGGTTAGGGGAATCTTATTTGTGTGAGATGAGAGAAGGTGTCTTGTAGGGGGGTGTTTTGTAAGGCAGCCTATGAAGATAAATATATGGTTGGAACCGATGATCTTTTTCGATAATTTTGGTGTTTTCAGTTGGCTTATATCTATACTGTAGCACGTTTTAGGTATGTTGTTGTGATCCAGCATCATAGAGATACATGACTGTACCTCATATTCTCGTTAAAGAACTAAAGGAACTAATAATGAGCTGTTAGAAGCTTTACTTAGATGGATTAAATGGTTATCTTGAAGTCTCCAAGTTCCTATCTCCTTTATATCTGTTTATATCTTCCCTTAATCTCATCTGGGCCTGCAGAGGAGCTCACCCAAAAAGCTCACAACTAGATGAATAGTACAGCAATCAAGCTGAAAATTTGAACCTGTACTACTTATACCACCCAGAATTAGCACATCTAGTTGTATCTTTAAAAACTCGCCGTTTTTGGCCGCGTTTTTACACATTCCGTATCCCCAACCAAGGCCGGGTCCAACGCACTGATGTGGTGGCTCAATGGTAGAGCTTTCGACTCCAGTCTTCTCTTGGTTGTAATCGAAGGGTTGCAGGTTCAATTCCTGTCCATGTCAAGTTCTCTGAACTGGCAGTGGAGGAAACAATGTGGGTTTAAGTCCCATAGCTTCAGCTGATCGGTGTATTTTTTGCCCTCCTTAGTAAGGTAGCTTAGTAAGCCATATAGGAGGGGGATCAAGCAGACATGAGTATAGAAACTACTTACTTGCAGCCTCTAAATATTCACTTTTTATTGTATCTATCTCCTGTGAGCCCTTTGGCTTTGTTGTCTACTAATTACTGTACTCTCCTTAGCTGGTTTATTTTGTAAGTCTGGTCATGCATTCTATGTATAAATAATTCGCCCTATATCAAGGCTAAAGGGACCATGGAAGGTCTTCCGTGGGCACATTGAAACGGTAGCTTGGTTTTCAGAAGGTTCTCTATCAGGTTATGACACTCCTCAACTGTCAGCTCTTCACCAAACTTGATAGCATTTCTGCATGCTAGAGAAGCTATCAACTGCTGCAACATTGGAGGAACAGCTCTATCCGACCCTCCGTTCTCTAGCGTCTCGAGATACTCTGTGATTCCCAAATCTAACTGATAAGGATCCATTTCACGAGCTAGGTGAGGAACATGACTTAAGTATCCTCCTTCAAAACGAAATCCCCACCTTTCCAGCACAATTTGATGCTTGAGAAGGTGTTTCATGTTGAGAGATAGATGTAGCGGTACTATCTCTTCTGTGCGAGAAGTATCGCTGTCGGCACGTAGTATAAGGTCAGAGGTGATTCTGTCGGTCAAAATTCTCTCATGAGCAGCATGCTGGTCGACACAAATGAGTGTAGGAGACTCCAGCTGTGCCATGATGAGAATGAATCGTTTTTCCAGTTGACATATGATTTTGAACTCTTTGAATCGACTCAGTGTTGTGTTGGTGGTAGATGAAGATTCTGTCGTTTCATCACAACTATCTGAAAGAGTAGATATGACGTTATTGTCCATGTTGATGGGTGCACTCTCCTCTGCTCCTCCTCCCTCACTTCTCATCCTAACTGCCTTTCTAGGTCTCTGAACACACTCCACACTTCTGCTTCTCTTGTGTCTTCTCTCATTAGAAGCCAACCACTCTTCCATGAGCTCCAGAACCAAAAGTTCCTGGCTGAGCCCTTCCTGAGCATAAGAGTCGACCAGAAGAACGTAATTGAACCGGCCTAGTGCTTTCTCAACACGTTTCATCGAAATAGGCGATCCATTGTATAGAAGAACCTGAACAGCTTTCAACCCACTTCCTCGGATCCCTATTGATCCAGAGACAGTAATGTGAGCCTCATCATTCTCATCGCTTGACGATTCCACCTCAACTCGTCGTCCAAAACACTTGTAATACTCCAACATCTCCACACACCTATCAACTCTCGACTCTGAAGGATTGAGCTCTAGTTTGACCTGATTAGGAGATACTAAAGTGACATAAACATTTGGAAACCTCAAAATCTCCACCCACACGCCGAAAACAATCTGCTCATAATCTCTTTGCTGAAGAGCATACTTTCGTTTGACAGGAATGTTGTAGAAAAGAGAAGAGCAAGTTACCAGGGTTCCCGTAGACCTTGGGCTGTTTCTGACCACCACACTCCTCTTATGACCCTGAACGGACATCTTTTGATCACGTGACTCCACAGTCACCACCGATATCGCTCCCAGAAGATCCAGAACTACATTATCGTCTCGTTCCAAGTCTTCAATCGGACTTCCATCATCTTGAACTGAAAACCCTAGCTGTGGAAGAACTGTAATGGTCACGTGACTGGCTTCTCTCTCAATGCTATTATTCAGCAATCCGCATATAAACTCGGCTCGGTTATATATGGATCCTGCTATGATATCTCTGCTTTCATCGGGTATTCTTCGTATCATTGTGGTTAAGAAGAAAAGGTTGATTTGTTGGGATCTGTAACTATAACAAATATGGGAGGAGATTTAGAGAGCTTCAAAAGTGGCGTTATGAAGAAGAAGTGATCGTGAAAAATGTGGCAGTGTACAAAGAGAGCTCGCTTATTACCATAAATATGTTCTTCTATCCAACTTTTCAAATTTTTTACCCTTTTCCAGACCCTCTGCTATTCACTCCTTTTACATAGCTCCCCCAATATTTCCCCAACCTTAATACACCCTACAGTACTTCAACATCCAACATCAACCACAAACACACCACACCACAAACATGTCTCAAAACGATACAATGGAGGCCGAAACGGCCCTGGAAAGCGCGGCTGCCGTCGCCATGGTCGAGAGCATCACCACCGAGTCAGACAGCTTTGTGGACGTCGAGGTTGACGTCGTGGAAGAAGTCGTGATTCAGGAACCCGATGTTGATGAGGAAGAAGACGAAGAAGAGGCTGATGATATCTCTTCCGAGGCGAATGTTGTCAAGCCCGTGCCCCAGGTTCGACCTCCACCGGACCTGCGGTTCGAGGAGTCGTATTTGAGAGCTATTTCCGCTGCTGAGGGCAAATGGTGGAAGATTGCTTACATTACTGTCAGAGACCAGGTGTTTATGCCTCTGGTCCAGGGAACTATCTGGAGTTTCCTGTTGTTGTCTGCATCGAGTTTGCGAGCGAAATCGAGCGGAAGTGGACGGTATTATGGAAGCTCGTTTGTGAGATGGTGGAGAAGCATTAATCCTCCTAATGGAAAGCATTGATTTATGAGCGAAGCGAATAAATCGAATGGAGAATGTGAAGGAGTCTGTGGTTCATGAACATCAGTCCAGTGGAGGTCATTTTCTTAGTCCACTAAGCCTTCAAGTCATGACAGTCATTCCACGGACTTATGATACGGCATGGACTTATGGCATGATTCAATGGCATTAAACCAAACCTGAACCACAAAACAAGCATGTTGCAGATGCAATGAGTAACGTATATAGTAATTTATTGAATGATAATGAGTGTCTATGGAGAGGAAGTCTAGGGTGGAGTTAATCAGAGGTTGATGCTTCGCAGAACACAAGCAAGAAGAGATAAGAGATAGAAGAGATAATAGCGCTACAAGTATGTACAGAAAGCTCCAGGTATACAGAACTGAGTTCAATTGTCAGTGGTGTGTCTGTCTCAGACCGAATATTGCTATACTTTCTCCTTCAATACTAACCTTGATCAACCCTGACTAACCCTGAGAATACAACTATACAACTCGAGGTCAGAAAAGTACTGTACGTGGAAACGGTCTACAAAAGAATTGAAAAAAGAAGCCAGCCGCTTCGCGACTGGCAAAAGATTACAGCACCCAAGATTCTCGTATGGTCTCCCACTACAATACTAACTGGGCTCTCTGGTGCTTGACTATGGCTGATCGGACGGGAAGCCGTATTTTCACCAGGATATGGCCGTAACCAGTCTGCGCCGACCCGGAATCGAACCGGGGGCCCATCGATGGCAACGATGGATTTTACCACTAAACCATCGGCGCTTTTATTTATTCAACTTATCACATTAACTATAAATATGAGGCTTACGTAATCCTCGGCCTCCTCGAGCGATTTCATGTTTACCGGGGCGGAGATCCGTCCTCGCCCGCCCGGGTGTGCCCTGTGGGACACAAATTTAGCGATGTGTAGTCGCAAGGGGCCTACTTGTGACCTCTGGCACTAATCAATTGATCATCCGAGTATCACAAGTGAGGCGAAACCTGTGGTGATTTGCATCACTAGAATTGGTAATCATCGTCGTCCGGCCCGGTGTTGTCAGGGCTGTAGAAGTGGGAGAACGGTTTGGTTTTATTACCTGACTTGAGCAAGTACGCGATGTACTGCTGAAATGCAATGAAGAGTGGCGCTTATTAAGCATATAAACCGGAGGTATCACTGAGCGTGAAGTTTGCTTATGTAAGCGGGCAAAAAGGATAAAAAAAAAAGGGGAGATGTGGTGTAGTTATCAGTATAGGATGATGCATTGGTGACCAGAGAGTATAGATGTGTACTTTATGAAAGAAAATCTATCTTTTTTCGTCTTTCTATGTTGTGTTGTTGGGTCTAAGGTAACAGAGTAGAAAGATGAATAGGACAAGATTTACAACTTAAGTACAATTACAAACGGTTCCAGAAGTTGACAATATTTCTCATGTCCTTCCCTTCGTTTTGTAAACCTCTATAGTACAATTTATCTGAATTTATAACAATATTACTGATGATTAAATACTTTTCTAGGCTTTGCTGAGCTTCCAGCCTCCAACGTTGATTCTTGTGATGACGTACAAAACACAAGCTGCCATCATAACGGCTCCACAGTACGGAGCAACAACATGGTATCGTCCTTCCTTGCCAATGATGAATCCAGCAATGGGGTTAGCAACCAGAGACACAGTTCCAAGACACAAAAAGGCCTGTCCAAGACACACACCCACCTTGTCCATGCTAGGAGCCAGAGAAGGCAGAACAAAAGGAGGGAAAGTGCCTAAAGCTCCAGAGAAGAAGCCGTAGAAGAGAGCAAAGACGATGACTTGAGCGTCACGTGAGTCGATGTTTTCGTGCGTGTTATCAAACTGGTCACGTTTCACAGAACCTCCAGGGAGTCCCAGTTTGTCAATGTGCATCCATGAGAAGAGTAGGATACCGTTCATCATGCTGACAATGACAAGAATGTTGAATTTTCCGAGATAGTCTGCCATGATGGCGGGTCCTACTCGACCAATGGTAGCTCCAGCACACAGAATCGTGACTGTGTATCTGATGACCTGGTCACTCATTCCGTGGTCAATGGAGAACTGCTGGAGATAGTAGTAAGGGATGTAGAGGACCAGGAATGCAAGAGAGGTGGCAACCACAAACAGAACGTAGACTGGGTTCTTGAGAGTGTCCAGGTCGATGATGGTGAACTTGCTTTCCTTCTTCACAGGTGGAGAGTTACCGTCACATGATTTCTTCTCTCCACCGACATTAATGACTGCCTTTTCAGCCGCAGGAGAGTCTGGAGTCTCTGAAGACTCGCCAATTTCGAGATCGTGGTCCATAGGACACTTTTTGTTCGATTCGGGCTTCTTGATGAGTTTTTGCAGTTTTGTAGCGACATCGAACATTTGCAAAAACTTGCTTTCTTGAGCAGGATGCTTTCTGTATCTCAGAATCGAGATTGCAATGACAGCCATACCTGCGTAGACACCTGCTAGAGCTCTAGTAGTGGCTGCAAAGCCGATCTTGTCTTCGGGTAGCAGATTGTTTGCCATAATGGGCAGCACAATACCTGCAACTCCAGCGCCTGCAGAACAGATACCGATAGCCAGTCCTCTCTTTTTCGAAAAGTACTGCGAAACACATGCCATTGAAGGAGCAAAAGTGGCGCCCATTCCTAGTCCCATTCCCAGTCCTTGACACAGGAGCACATGCCAGTACTCTGTGCATTCTGCCAGAACCATGTAGCAGGTGAATGTGAGGATCGAACCTCCGACTAGGAGAACGTTGAGGTAGCCCTTGTCGAAAAAGCGGCCGCTCAGAGTTCCGCCGTAGAAAATGCATGCGATTTGGATCGATTGGATCCATGCTGTAGATGATTGGGGGACGTTGGCCAGTAGCGATGACCGGTAGTACGACTGGTAGACGCCCATAGTTGTAGTGACTCCCCAGGAGTTGAAGAGAATGCAAAAGCCGCCAAACACTTGGAGCCAGGCTTCAAGGCCTCCGTCGGGGAATGCAGGAGGACATGGTGTGAGGGTCGGCGAGTTTTCGAGGTTCGAATTGGAGGTGTCGTTGCTGGCGCGTTGTTCGGACACGGGTGGGGACGGTTTGGTGGTCTCTAGACCAGCTAGAGGGGATGTAGATGTCACTGGGTTAGCAAGGAAACGAGGACCGAAGGTCTGAGTGGACAACCTGTTGAAGTCGATGTTGAGAAACAGTCATTGTCTTTGGATGACTTTGAAGACCACGATAAGTAGAAAGACTGGTGAGAATGAATATATATGATAGAAGGGATTGGTTGTGAACGTGAGAACACTGTATTCAACTCGAGTGAGACGTCAAGCGAAATCAGAAGTTGCGATACAACAGTTCGTACGGGTAGCATAAACTGAAATGTTCATTGACTCATGAATCAGACATCGGGCCGAATCGATTGAAGATTTCAGCAAACTGACCTCGACAGAGCATAGCTTATGGTTCCAGCCGGAGTACTGTCCTGTACCTTGTAGCATTCACCAAAGCCACACATCATTCTAATGAGCTTCTTTCAAAACGCGATTGTCAGTCAAGAGTTGAACCACAATGTCAAATATTCAAACAGTCCTCAACCACAATCATCGCTACCAATCCTCCAATCCCAATAATCAACTTCCCTAAGCTACCACCGTAAGTTTAGTCTTGAGCATAAGCCTGCGTTCTCCATACACTTGACCAAGGCAAACAGCAATAGACACGGTCTAACGGAGAACACGAGGCTCTAAGCAAGGCACGGTACTTGTAGCTAAACGGTATCAACTGGAAAATATTCCCATTAAATATTCTCAACAGTAGCAGTGGTTAGTTATCCTAGGGATATTCCTGGGTATTCAAAGGTATCAAATCACATCTCTTCATCAAACATCAAGTCTCTCAGTCTCTTCATACTCACTTGCTTTGGATCCATCAACTGAGTGGATTATTTTGTAAGCTCCATCTCAAATGGCAGACCCTACATACTTATAAGCGACATACGGCTGAAGTTAAAAATGACTGCAAGTGGGGGTCGACGGAGATGTCTTCGGAGGTGGATTTAGAGGAAAAAACGAACACAAAACACATAACACCACTCATTTCCACATTCTCCATCACCTCCCCAATCAAATTTACGTCTTTATCACCCATTTACCACCCAAATTCCACCTCATCACCACCACCTCCACAGTTAAAATTTACCTCGGTGCATCACCATACTCTAACTCTTAGTTAGTACGGCGCTGCTGAGTCATTCCGAATCGGAGACTGTCCGACGGAACTATGAATCGGAAGCGAGTCGGAGAAAGGGATGAGGAAGAAGTGGGCTAGCCGGCGATATCACGTGACCAAAACAACAGGAGTAGATCAGATCAGCTATTCACTAGCATCCCACTCTGATCACGTGAACCCCCTCCGGAGCTCTCAAGCCGTGTCCTTGTCATCCACATCCGACACCCTTCCGGAATGTGGGGGTTGTACAAGGTTGATTGATAAGCCGATTTCCCAAAGGAGCAGGTCCAGGAGGAGATTGAGTCACGTGAATGGAGATTTTGAGGTGTCCAGAGATAGCCAGGTCAGGGAAGAGTAGAACCAAGGTTTCCTTGTAGATTTGTCTCTTTTATTCGCTTTTTTCTATGTGATTTTATCTCCCGACCTCTACAAGTGGGGAAAACTGGGGTAACAGACAGCACCACTTCTGCACATGGAGTCATAAAAGGACTTGGCAGTTTTAGACGCTTGTGGGCGGCTGAAGGGTCCTGTCTGTGAGTCAGGGAGCTTCGATTAGTCGCCAAGTCGCCCAGTCTAGATTCGACATCCAAAGATCGGCACAATTGCGCCACTTTTAAGCCACATTAGCCACCGAGGAGGTTTAACTAAGATTAGAGATAGGAGTAGGTGGAAATACAACAGTATCGTGTGGACTATATGAGGCTGGTTGGTGAATAGATAGCAGGTATGGCTTTTGGCCTCGGTATCACCTAAGTCCCCATTTTCCCTCGGCTTATACCGAATATTCGGCACTTTCTACCGCACAGATACCACTTTGCAAAAACACGCCTTGGCTGCCAAACTCAGTCACAGGTGGCTGAAAAGCCCGAGTGCAGGGATACAACGGCACTAAAAGCAGGCCAAGAAACGGGCTAAAAACGGGCTAAAAACGGGCGGGGTGTGGGGTACGGATATTCGGCCGGCGAACTCGGCTGTGGTTATTCCGATCACGTGTTTTTGAGCAAAATACCGACGATTTGTCATCCCTCTTTACAGTCTGCACAATATCGTAGTCCGCCATTTTAGGAAAACCAGTTCCGAATGTTCCCATTGTGGAAAGTGTCTTGAATGTGCCCTGTCAAAGGTTGCTAGTTAATAGCCGAAATCCGTGTCGGATTATTGTGAAACAGATCTTAGCAGTGTCGCACTCCGAAACGGAAACTCTGACGGAGCCGTTTGCACCCTGGAATGAAGATTGGACTTGCCTGAAGAGGATAGTTAGCTCGTATGATAGAGAGCTGTATCACGAGTGTACGGTACCAGGTGCTCTATCAGGTCTGACCCCTTGAAGGGTTAACACTGAGTCATCCAGCAGTTAGTCATACCCGATGCTTGAAGTGAATTATTACAGTGCCTTGCAACTTGTACCCATCTTGTTATGAAGTATGCACTGAGGTAATCGTCTACGTCTCTCTTGCTCCTTTCTCACAATCAAGCACCACTCTCACTCACTCTCTACTGATACATCCATTACCATTCCATTCTCACTATAAATACATATTAGCTGCTGCAGTGTACATGTGTATATATACACGGTTGGTCGCTGACGCCCGCTATATCCTCCTTCGCTTCATACCATTCTCGTCAACGGCACTCATGCTCCGCTTAAGACCGCCAACGGCATCAACAAAGCCATCGGTGTCTCTTCGAAGCTTGGTGCCCACAGAAGGAAGCTTGTAGTTGACGGGAGCTCCTCTGGACCGTCTAGAACGAGGCTCAGGAACCTCAAGCTTGATGGCCTGCTTTTTGGCAGCAGAATCGTCCACCATGGCGTTCTTGGGCTTCTCAGACAACTTAGTCGTCTTCACAGTCTCAAGCTTGCCCTTGGCCCCAGCATTGTTACCGTTGCTACCATTGGCATCCTTCTGCATCAGAGCCGAACCCTTGTTAGCAGCAGGCTTGGTGACCTTGGAGGTCTTTCTCGAGGTGGTCACCTTGACACCACCAGTGGCTGTAGGGGCACGGTTCTTGCGGGCAGCCACGTTGCTGCCGAGACCCTGAAGCTTCTCAAGACCCTTTTCAAACATACCCAGAGGTTTCTCGAGAGATTCCACGGTGGTAAGGTCGGCAGAAGTAGGGCAGGACTCAGAAGGTTTCTTAGTAGCCGGCTCCTCTGTAACCGGCTTGACTTCCTCCTTTGTTGCCTTCTTCCTCTTCTCTCCATCCTCTGCCTCCATTTCCATCATCTGAGCCACTCTCTCACTAGCCTGCTGAGCACTCGCCCTTCGAGAAGTTCTTCTGCTGCTAGGCCGAGAGAAAGGCGACTCTGGCTGTTCAACAACCTGCTCCATGCTCTCTCGTCGCTTCCGCTCCTTCTCCTGTCTCTCCTTGGTGCTCTCGGGGGTATCAAACATCGAAGCTCGAGATCGAGGAGGTGTAGACAAGGTAGAGGAAGACTGAGTGTGGTTCGCTCGTGCAGATTCCTTCAGAGGAGCCTTGGTAACAGGAGCAGAGTCCTCCAGGGAAGGCTCTCGAGCCATCTTGACAGGTGAAACTGGATCAGCAAACACCTTGATCTGCTTCTCTCGAGTTCCAGGACGAGAGGTAGTGATTCCTCGAGAAGAGGGTCGAGAACTGCTAGATCCAGGCCTGGAAATGCTAGAGCTGGGTCTCGAGCTGGAACTAGGTCTGGACCGCTGCTGAATGAATGCAAAAGAGTCTCCATCGGACGACACTTCCTCCATAGGCTCACCTCTGGGAGCAGAAGTGACTCTTCGGAACGAAGCCGAGAAAGGAGACGGGAAAGAAGACTCGTCAATGGGCGAGAACGATCTCCGTTTGACTGGAGAAGGAGCCTTTGCCACAGAAAGGGCAGGTTTCTCAGGCGATGCAAAGGAAGTCTCCTGGATTAGAGAGGGGAAAGACTCGTGAACAGGAGAAGGGAACGATGTGTCCTTGACAGGAGATGGGAACGAAGTCTCTCGAACAGGAGAGGGAAAAGATGTTCGCCGGGTCTCTGTTTCTCGAACAGGGGAAGGGAAAGAAGTCCGACGAGTCTCCCTGACAGGGGAATGAAAGGAGTGTCGACGAGTATCTTTGAAAGGAGAAGGGAAAGACGTTCGCCGAGCACTTGTGTCCTCCCTCACCATCTCCTGGGCCTTGAGCTCGCCACCCTTCACTTCCTGCTCCATCACCTCCGTCTCTTCCATGGGCTCCAGCTCCTCCGGCTCATGTTCCTCCACAATCTCGTTGAAATGCACCCGTTCTTCTCCCTCGTCCACATCCATCTCGTCACCCTCCTCCCCATGCTCCTGCTCCATCTTGTGCATCTCCTCCATGTGAGCATTCACCTCGTCAGCAGGGACCTCTCCCCACCCCTCTACATCATCGGCCATAGGAGTGACCACGTCTCGAGCCTCCAAGTGCAACTGTTCGGCCGAGGGGTCCAGCACGTCTTCCGCGGAGTCCTGAAGTAAGGGAAGGTCTCCGAAAAACGAAGACCGACGTCTCGACGATCTTCGTCTGCCGAAATCAGCAGGACCCATGGTCTGCCGGCTAGCCGAGCCTCTGGAAAGCGAGTTTCGACCGGATGCAGGAGAGCCTCGCGACATTGCTCTCGAGTCGGGAGTCTTTGAGAGCGATCGGGAGATGGACATCTCAAAGGGCTCCTGAAAGGCAGACTCATGCGACAGCTGCTCGGAGTCTCCATTCCCTCCCTCCACATCCCCCACCAGTCCCTGCATCAGCTCGTTGATGCCCTTGAGATGCTTCTGGAGCTGTTTTTTGATGTTTTGGTTCACATGCCCTCGCAGCCAGTTGTCATGACTTCTCTGTAGTTCCAGATTCTTTTGCCGCAAACAAATGTTTTCACTGATAAGCTCGCTCAAATGGTGCTCCAACTGCGACATTTTTGTGTTCAGATTCGAATTCTGCCGTGCCAGAGACTTGTTTTGAAGATACAATCTCGTCGTTAGTGTTTGTTGCTGGGGTTGGGGTTGAGACTGAACCTGGGTCTGGACTTGCGATTGACCCTGTAAATTTGGCTGCTGAGGAGCACTATTTCTGAGCGCCATCTGCTTCAGTTTGGCCATGGGCGATTGCGTTTGTGTCTCCTGTTGCTGTTGTTCCTGTCGCAAGAGCTCTTTTTGAGACCCAGGCTTGGTTCCCGCGCTGTCGAAGATGCCCTCTTTATTCACATGCAGAATATTCGCCTTCACCCGCGTCTTGCGCCGCATTTCAGGCTCCGGAGTCGATTTTCGGGCCATCTTAGGGAGTGTGAGTAGATGACTTGATGGGTGTTGTGAGTGTTGAGAGTATGCTGAAGACGATAGCTAGGTCGGTGTTGAGAGTTGTGTTTGTGTTGTGTGTGTCGGTGTTTGTGTCGGATTCTGTTTTTATCCTCCGCTTTTTTCGCAGGATCCTCCTACAGTCAAAACCTGATCTTTCAGCTGTTGTTGTGGTGAAAGAAGAGTGGTGATAATAAAGCATGTTTTGGTACAAACGCAGATGCATGGAAGGCTGCATGTGAGAAGCATGCGCCAAAACAACTCGTAGACGTGTCTCCGAGGGAGGTGGGATAATGCAAAAAATGGCAAAAAAACGAAATAAAAATGGACAAAGACACTACAATAAAGAAATGTAACAGTTTCCATGGTACTAATTCATTTCAGTTTGATTTTTTCTCTCTCAAATACCCCTTTCTCTGGGTGCCCTCCTCCTATTGACTCCAATCACCAAAACAAGGTTTCGATTCAACAAAACCATAACAGACCTCCAAACGGAGTTGTAGAGCCGGTATAGACCAGGTCTTTTCACTAATACGTTACTTTTGGTGTATTTAGTAGCTTGGTGAAATTTCAGCTCTTTTGGAGAACTAAAACCTTCTATATGAACGACCCTCAAAAGTCAAGGCAGTTGAAGCTTATACAGTCTTCCCTTCAATGTCTTAGCTATTAATTGTTCGTGATAAATGAAACAAAAGGTTTCTACTTCTTCATCAACCACATCCACTTTCAATACTATAATACATTTTTCTATATTTCTCTTTCCGTTCTCTCACTCACTAGGAAAAAGAGCATCCCACATGTCCTGACGATTAATCACCTCTCCAGACTTATCTGTGGCCATCGCACCCACCCCCGACGTCACGTGACGACTCTCGTTCTCCTCAAACGTCTCATCTCCATCCATACTCTTCAATCTCTTGTTGATAGCCAGTCGCAGCACCTCCTCTTCGACAGTATCAGCCATAGTAAAGATAGTCACATGGGTTTTCTGAGTCTGACCCATTCTGTGAATCCGACTGATAGCCTGAGCCTCAAGAGCTGCATTCAGGATAGGTTCACACAGAATCACATGAGTGGCATTGACAAGAGTCAAACCTGTGGACTGGAACTTGGCGTTCAACAAGAAACACGTGACTTCGTCAGACTGAAGAAAACTCATCAGAGTCTTTGGCTCAGCATACGTGATTTTGTTTTCTGTCAAGGCTGAAGCCAACAACGTGAGAATCTCGGCCCACTGAGAAAAGATGACAATCTGAGTACCAGGAGCCCGATGAGTCAGCATCTTGATATACTTGATCACGTGATCAATCTTGGTACCGTACGCGCTCTTGATGCTCTGTTTGCTCATGAGCTGCTGAGTTTCCTCGGACACAGGCATGTACATGGCTCCAATGGCGTCGTCGGGACGGATTCGAGCAGCAAATGAGCCTGCACGTGACTTGTCTTCCTTGTCCTGTTGCGTGAAGGAGTAGACGTCGTCACGTGACAAGACCGTTTTGCACATGGGGCACGTGTTGTGTGTTTGCCACCATTCTTCCAGGCAGTTTCTGCAAAAGTAGTGTCCACATACAGTCAGGGACCCCACGATGATGTAGTCTTCCTGGCAAATGACACACATTTCGTGGATACCTGTCATGTTTGACACTCCAGATTTGTTGTCTTTATCCTTTCGACTCTGCAAGTATGTGATTCTGCTCTTTGTCTGTCTGATTAGAGGCACCAGATGTTTGATTTTTGCGTCGAGACGCTTCAAAGTGATTTTAGCGGGCTCAAGAATGTCTTCCTTCTGTTTACTGGCCACGTTGTCTGAAAGCTGCTGAAGTTGCTTGTAGTAAGCCACCTTTGAGTTGAAACAGCTGTTGACAGCCGAGAACAGCTCTTTGCAGTTTCTAGTGTCTGTAGTGACTGTTTTGACGATGGGATTGAGTCTTGCCAACAGCTTAGGAGGGTACTTGTCATCGTAGATAGTCAGAGAATGTGCTCCAGATTCGGTTTTGAGAGCCGCCACAATTGATTTGAGAGCTCCATGGGTAGGGTCAACACGGCATTCATCCAGAGCATCCTTGAGAGTTTTCTGAAAATCCGTCAGCTCTTCTTTGTAGCCGTCTTCGTACCATCGTTTCAGCTTCAGTTTGTCGTTTTTCGCTTGGGATGGAGTCTTGGAGTTGAGAGCTTCGTCTCGCAGCTGGAGCAAGTACGAGATTGCGTCCAGGTAGTCACTTGCATAGAGCTGGTTATCGAGTCCAGAAGCATAGGGGTCATTTTCCTCCCCTTCAGCAGTTCCTGTCTGTTCACCGTCCCCTTTTTCAACAGTATCTGCCTTATCATCATCCTCTTTTTCCTCCTTCTCATCACGTGCAGTCAACAGCTCGGTCACTCGAGTCATCCACTCTTCCAGGTACTCCGATTGCTGGTTGACAATGTCGATAAGACCCGAAATACGAGCCTCCAGGAACAGACCGACCTTGATCATCTCACCTCTCCATGAATCAATTTGAATCTGGGTCAGTTCCAGCTCCTTGCTACGCTCTAGATGAGCAATATCCTGGTCGACTCGCTCAATAGGACGTCGCAACAACTGTGTTCGGATCTGTTCAGCCAGACCATAGTAGTGAATTTCCAAGCTGTGTTAGCGTTGTCTGAATACCTTTTTCGGCTCTCTCTATACTCACTCTTCTTCCTTCTTGATGTCAACATCCTCGATCTTAACTCGGACATCTTCATGGTTGTCTTCAGTCTCCCCTTCCTCCTCCTTCACCTCCGAATCTTCATTGTCTTTCTTGGAGTCCTCTTCGGCCTTCATTTTTCTGTGTTAGTACTTTCCGAATCTGCCACTTCTCCTCACTTCCCTCATACTCACGTTTTCTTCACCTTCATGTTGAAATGAAATGTAGCAAGGAAGAAATAGTACCGATGCAAAAGCTCCACCCAGCTTCGGTACCTGTGTAGAAACGCCTGTTTTCGCTCCTTCTCAGTCTGGAGCTCCTCAGAATTGCTCAGATACTTTTGCAAAGCCCGGGGGATCTTTCCAGTGCTCTCAGACTCGGAATCAGAGCCCAAAAGAGCAGCAGGGGTTTCGAAAATGGAGAACTTGGATGAACCGTTCTCGCCCTCGATTTTGATGTCCTCTTTCGTGTCTTTCTCGGTATCCTCAGTTTCATCTTCATCTTTCCCCTCATCATCCTCAATCTTCACCTTCTTTGAGTTCACTTCTTCCTCGCTTTCCTCCATCTTCCGCTTGTTGTCCACCTCTCCAACTCGGTTCCACTCGGCAATCACCTCCTTCTTCTTCCTGGCGTACCGAGCAGATGCAGCCACAGCCATGTCTCTAATCTCTCCTACTTTGACCTCAACTTCTCCAACACGAGGTCCAAGCACACTGAGTCCTTTCTCTGGTTCGTGGGTGTAGTCAAAAACCAGCGCCTTCTCAAACTCCTCGAGATACAGACTTCGTTCGTCGTTGAGAAGCTGGGTGAGAGCCTGGTCACACATGGCGTCCAGCACGTGACTGAGAGTCTGCAAAATACCGTTTCCAAGCGCTTTCTTGTTACCAGAACCAACTCGAGGATGACAACAGGTCTGACGAAGACGCAGGAGCCACGAAGAGAGGGTACCTGAAGCTAACTCAGCTGGAGGAGCAGATGTAGGAGGAGCAGTGCCGTTTCGGGAAGCAGCAGGAGCAGGTGTAGCTGAAGCTGTGGAAACAGCAGCAGGAGCCACCTCGGGTGTGACATCTTCAGTTGAAACATCACCATTATCCTCAGCACCATTCGAACCTGACCAAGTAGTGTAAACCTGCTGACCTTCAGTAGCACCTTCAGACGCAATGCTAGGATCGATTTCAATCTCAGGCTCGGTTTCAGGCTCAGTACTCGCAGTGCTGTTAATATTAGCCATGATGCTAGCGTAAGGATTCGAACCTCCGATGTTGAACGTTCCTCTAGGTCTGGGGACAGAAACACCAGATGGCAACACCCCATATCTATCAACCACAGCAGCAGCTTCTCTTTCTTCCCTCATCAGAGAAGCAGCCACGGCCTCGTTGACAGTACTCTCAACTCCTTCTCTGAGATGTCGGTAGTTTTCCTCCTCGACAAGATTGAACCTCAGTCGCACATGGTGGCGTTCCTGGGGAGGTAGAACGAGCTGGTCTCGAACTTGCCGTTTTGTATGTCGAATGGACATTTTTCGAATAAATTCCTTGAATCTCGGTTTATCCAACATTAGCATTTCCCAGTGTTTCTGATGGCTCTGTCCAGAAGCTGTCATAGTTGTATAGAGGTATCCGTTGTGAAGAGAATAGTTGTAGGCGAGATTGTTCTTTCCATAAAACTCTCCTGGCTCACATCTCAGAAACACACACATACCTAGCAAATCAGGCATACCTTTTTTGATAGGAGTGCCACTGACACCCCAGGCATGAACTCGAGGAATGATTCGAGCCACTACAGCTGCATTGGAGACTGTGTTGCCGACCATCTGGACCTCATCTAGAATAACACGCCAGAATTGAAGCTGACTGAGAGGAGACTGAAGAGAGAGACGATCCTGGACAAGATCAGCATCTCTGGTTTCTTTGGCGTTGAGTTTCGTCTTTGTACGTGTCGCACGACCTCTCAGAGGGTTGTAAAGGGCATTAGCGACTTCACGAGATGCCACCTCATAAGATGTAACCACAATATCAAACTGAGACAGAAACTGGGCATGTTTAGAGACTAGAGGACCTTCGGAATCTGTATCTGAACTTACCTCAACCTCCATATTAACATCTGGAGTTCCTTCCTTTTCTCTCTCGGCGTCAAGAGCAGCTCTGCCAGTGTACAGAAAGACAGAGAGACTAGGGACATGTTTGGTCACTTCAGCTACCCACTGCTGACTAATACTGTTAGGACAGAGAATGAGAGTGGTCTTGGTAGGCAACACGTCTCTGTCAGAGTACAGATCATAGTGAGTTACAGTCGGAAAAGCCGGTCTAGGGTTGTTCAGAACCACTGCCAAAAGCTCAACGGTCTTACCAAGACCCATTTCATCGGCAATCAGCCCGTACCCTGTCTTTTCACGTGACACGGTCTGGACCTCAGGATCCTCAGCAGGTTTCGTATCACGTGACAGAATCTCCATCACTTCCTTCTCAGGACCAATGTTCAATCCCACAAAATCAACCAGCCAGGAGATTCCATGAGCTTTGAACCGTTTCCAGGGTGACGGAATCTTGCCTA
Organism: Yarrowia sp. JCM 30696; assembly: GCA_001600535.1. NCBI lineage: Eukaryota > Fungi > Ascomycota > Dipodascomycetes > Dipodascales > Yarrowia > Yarrowia sp. JCM 30696. The sequence goes on from BCKG01000006.1 coordinate 677,103, forward strand.
TCGTCTCACCATGAGTTTCTCCGTGCTTTTCTCTATCCAAAACCCATCCAACAGTCTCCAACTGGTAATCCAACAACTTTGATCTCATTTGTTCAGGCTGAAGATCACGATTAACCTCAACCTCGGTATCATCCTTGTCCTCCAGACACTCGTAAAAGTATTCTGGAGTGACATAATCGCCTTTTTGAAGCTGTTTCGTCTTGTGTAAGCCGAGAAACTGCCGGATCATGTTGACAATGTTAAGATGACCAGCCATATGGATCTCAGGGTTCACATGACCATCAAAGGGACTGGCAAACACACCATACGTGACAGAGAGACTATACGTGTCATTCTGAGTTGTAATAGTCACGTGAGGGTTCACCGAAAACACAGAAACCCGATTTCGGGGGTTGAACTTGGCTACTGAAAGAGCCTGCTTCAAAGAAGTCACCACGTGATCGCTAGTGTCCAAATCTCCAAGCTGAACAACACAGAGGCACGTGACCAGCCAATCCTCCTCCTTCTTTGTCTTTTTGCGGCCACGCTTCTTGTCCTTGGTGGTATACTTGGAAGCCACGTGGATCTCGAGGGTCGACTCGTTGGAGACAAGTGTCGCGGGCGCGGACGCGGACGCGGTGATCCGGTCACGTGACTGCAGGGATTCACGTGACTCGCTGTCCCCCGCGTCGCGTAGCCGCGGATCAGGGATTTCCACAACTTCCTCGCCTTCGGCCATCTCTCGCGAAATGTCCGCCACCAGCTGCACGTGCACGAGCGGCAGCAGTCCCTGGGTGTCCGAGAGCGGATCACGTGCAATGTCGAGGAAGCCCCGGATCACGTGATCGTTCACAAACGTCGGCTCCACCGCCACCACCGTCGTAGTGTCGTTTTCCATGGCACTTATCGCATCACTAGTCATGGAGATGATAAGGCAAGATTAAGTTGGTTTTTCGGGATACGCTTTAGTTGGGAGTAGTTGGGAGTCAAGTGGGTAGTTGGAGGAGACGAGGGAAATATGGGAGGTTGTAAATGGGGTACGAGTAGAGGTGATTTTGGAGGTTGGGGTTAGTCGGGGTTAGTCGGGGTTATTGCAGGGTTAGTTAGGGTTATATATCAGAAATTGGATCTCTTTTGATGTGTCTTGTTTGATCTGTCTAGTGCTCTACCATGACTCACTCTTGCAATCTGTGTTAGCGTGCTCCGTCCTGACACCACGGACATACTATTGGGCTCTCATGCCTGTATATAGAGTTAATACATGATGTGATTATAAAAAAAAAAATAGGAGTTAGAGTCATAAGTTGCAGTCATTAAAGAGCCACAGAGAACCTGTTGTATATCTCTAAAGACGATTCAAATGTCTACTCGGGTCATTCTTATTTTCATTCATTTCATTCTCACTTTCTCTTTCATCGAATCATATCATTCAGTTATTCTATATACGTCTACTCGTACTTGTACCTACTCCACATGGACCAGCTCAATGGGCTCGAAAGCTCGCACGACCTCGCCCTTGTTCTCCAGGAAATCCTTGACGTCCTTGACGGTGTACTCTCCTCGGTGGAACATGCCGGCTCCAAGAGCAGCGTCGGCAGTGGTCTCTCGGAAGACCTCCTCAAAGTGGCCGGGGTTTCCAGCTCCAGAAGAGGCAATGACGGGGATCTTGACGGCGGACTTGACGTGGTCAATGAGCTCCAGATCGAAACCAGAGTTGGTTCCGTCCTTGTCGATGCAGTTGAGCAGAATCTCGCCGGCTCCCAGAGCCTCACAGGCCTGGACCAGCTCAAAGACGCCGAGATCTCGGGCCTCTCGACCGCCCTTGACGGTGCACTGGTACCAGCAGTACTTCTTGCCGTCGGCAGAGGGGTACTTGGTCTCGATGCAAACTCTGTCGGTCAGGGGAGCATCGACGTAGACTCTCTTGGGGTCCACAGACACAACCACGGCCTGGACTCCGTAGGCGGCGGAAATGGTCTCCATGGGGGTCTTTCCAGACAGCTTCTTGCCGCTCTTGTAGTACTCCTCGGCGGCAAAGACGGCATCGGAACCAATACTCACCTTGTCGGCACCAGACATAAAGTACTGAGTGGCGACCTGAAGAGCGGTGGTCACGTTGCCAGACGAATCGGTCACGTCTCGAATACCGCCTCCAACAGTGAGGGGAACAAAGACCGTCTTGGAGGTCTGTCGAAGCACCTCGAGCATGGGAAGATCCTGCACAGGACAGTCTCTGAACGAGGTGATGTTGAGGAAAGTCACCTCGTCGGCTCCGTCCTTGTAGTACTTTTCGGCCATGGAAACGGGTTTTCCGAGGTTTCGCACGTGTCCCTCTCCAGTCTTCTCTCGAACATCGTACTGGTCTCCCTTGGTGACTACCAGATCGCCCTGGTCGTTGGTTCGAACGTCCAAACAGGCAATGACTCGCTTTGTCAGCCCAAACGAGGTCTGGGGAGCAATGGCGGCGTCCTCCACGTACTTTTTGCCCTTGAGAAAGGCGTCAATCACTCGCAGACCGGCTGCTCCAGACTTTTCGGGGTGGAATTGGGTAGCAAACACATTGTCCTTGGAAATGGCAGCCACAAACGTCTGGTTGCCGTACTGTGACGTGGCAATGTCCCAGCCAGCAGCCTCGATCTTGCTCTTGACGGCGTCGTCCAGAATACAGGCGTACGAATGCACAAAGTAGTACTTGGACGAAGGTACCAGGCCGTACAGAGACTTGTGTTCGGCAAAGTCCCGGGAGTCCACGGAATTCCAGCCAATCTGAGGCACACTCTTGTCCTTATCGTCAAACTTGCTCAGCACACCAGGCACAAGACCCAGACCTGCCACAGTCTTGGACTCTTCGGAACCCTCGAAAAAGGCCTGCAGACCCACACAGATGCCAAACAGCGGTCGTTTGCTCTCAATGTACTTCTTGAGGGGCCCAATGAAGCCTCGGGCATCGATTTCCTTGACAAAGTGGCCAAAGTTGCCGACTCCCGGGAAAATCAGCTTCTCAATGGAGTCGGTGATCTGGTCTGGGCTGGAAACCCACTCCACGGTGTACCCAAGCACATTGAGGGCGTTTTCGAGCGACCGGAGGTTGCCGGACTCGACGTTGATCACGTGGATAGTTGGCATTTTGTCGGTTTCAGCTTGCAGCTCGAAATGGAGATGTTGTGCTGGCGGGTGTGATTAGCTTGTAATTTCTGATCCACATTTATTTAGGTCTCCAAATTTGACTCACCTAGAGGAATAAGGTTTGTGACTCAATGCGAGATTTCAATATCCGAATGTGCTGGGAGAAGTTAGACTTTGTGGGGATTTAGGACGGAGGAGAAAAGATGATATTTTAGAACAAAATATGCTGGAATTAAAGAACATTAAACCTGAGATTGGATTGTCCTGGCTCTTCTCTACATTTCAGTATACTTATCTAAGCTACATCTTAGCTGTAACTCTTACAATAACGGCTTGTTTAAATCCCAACAGTCGAGCTAAAAAACAAACTCGAAATGGACCAATAGAAACACAACGTTAGACAATACTATTGGGAGATAGTTCTATAGATGAAAAACAAAGAACAATGTCAAAGTAATGAAAAAATTGTGAGACCTGCGAGATTCGAACTCGCGCATCTTGCGATACCAGGGATTTTATGTTTAAGCGTGTTACACCTAAACCTGGCGCCTTAGACCGCTCGGCCAAAGTCCCGATTTTTCTGATGTAACAGATCATCAGGTGGATGCTGACTACGCAGACCCACGTGATCTGAGACACCCTCACCCCTGCAACAATGATCGAAAAAACACAACAAAAATCTACAATCCAAGATCAACGCTAGGAAGCCCCTTCAAACGATGGAGTACAAACGCGCACACACCCACAATTTTTGCACATCGCCCTTGCGACAACTTTTCGAGACACAGACTCCCTTTACAAGTCCGTAATCTCGTCATCCGAGTCCTAGACCCACTTCAAAGCCCGACCCGTCGGCACCACGAACGATAACGATAACGAWTCGAYAACCCATTTCCCCTTCAGTTTCTTTCACATTTCAATTTCTTGCATCTTTCTTGTTTAAATATGACACCGATCCGATACAGGCGCACACCGACGTGGAACCACTCACCATTGACCCACTGACCCGAGCCCCGAAAACGATTACGCAGTGTAAGATTCATTGAACGCCAATAACCGGCACTAGGTATATAGCTATAATGCATCTTAAGAATAAAAAAAAA